>JACGWO010000010.1:28669321-29269321 GCA_034509735.1 Sesamum alatum | reverse complement strand
ACAAGGTGGATCGTTATGTGGTAGCGACCGATGCGATTTGGGAAAGGATCATCAAGGTATTATTAAAATTTTCGTATTAACTTTGGGTTTTTTCAGAACTATGTAATATACCAAAAGTGATGTAACTTTGTAGGAAAGGGTGCTGGCAAAATGTTATGTTAATGCATACGAGGATTTTTTCGACCACCTGTGCATGCTTTTTGATGGACGTACGGCGGAAGAAGCTCATGTTTACTCGGAGGGGGAAGTTGATTCTATTGCATCTTTCTCACTGTGGTCAGGCTGGGTCGACGACGTGCCACCCCTACCCATGGAAAACCTAGTTGAAGCAAACGTTAATGAACTAGAAGATGGCCCTGCGGATTCAACTTCCCTATGGCGGTTTCTTGAGGAGTACTATGCTTCGGATGACGATGAGGTTGAATCAATTCTTGCATTACCCGGCATCCCTCATACGATGAAACGACCTCCATACGCACCACCTCCATCCCCTAACTCAAGCTATGTCTCGCTCGATAACGCAAGCTCGTCGTCATCCAATGACATCAACATGTCTGAGTAGTTCTGCAAGGTTTGGGTTATGCATTACTAAGTGTTGTGTCCTTTAATTTAAGAAGTCCCTTCGGCATTATATGTATGTTTGGACCTTTTTTTCATTTAGTATAAGGGTTCAGTATGTAATGTTTAAGTAGTGGATCATGTTTACGTGTCATTGTTAGAGCAATGCATGTACGTGGCAGCTATGCGGTTGTATTTTGTGCTTTCAATGAAAACTAAGTTTATGTGTTAAATATTGAGAGGAATTATTTCCGTCACCGCACTTAGTTTATGTAAGACGATTTTTTTTTCCACATCATATTACACAAATATGATCTCCAGTATTTTCCACAACTCAAGAATTGTCCTAGTGTCTTCTCTACACATTATATTTCATATAGGTCTTGAAGAAGAACGTGTCACAAAGAGGTGGGTGCCTTTATTGGCTTAATGGTAAGCACTTATTGTTAACAAGAACTAATGAACATTTAAGTAGCCCTACCCTAAGAAATCTGCCACTGCTTTAGGGTGCTTTGGTGATATGTGTTACCACAAATACAACAAAAAACTGTGACAAGTTGTCAGCTTTGGTTCCAACTTATATTTTAATCTATAGCAATCATGAAATTTGCAGTAGAATACAGTTTTTGAGTTCATCAAATTTCAAACTACTAATAATGGATGCAACAAAACGAACAATCACATTGTATGGTCATTTTAGGCATTCATTGGGGGCACTTTACTCACCTGAACAAGGAACCTCTTCATCTCCCATTTACAATTAAAAAGCTGCACCCAACCGCCACTCCCCTTCCCTTTAATGACATGTCTGTTCAATGGTCAAGTCACTTTTATCATATTCTGCAGGGATGTATTACAGGGTGGAGAGGGAAGTTTTGAAGACACCATTTAACCCACCTCTTCATCTTCTATTTGCTAACACACAAGTCATTCTTCTCCCTCCCATCCCTCCAACACGCCCCTACACTTGGAAAATAATGTCTGCCCCTGAACCGAAGAAGCCTCAGAGGCGATATTTCTACTCCGGAAGATGGTCTAAGGGCCATGACCATGCCTTCGTAACAGCTCTTGCTTGGAAAGCGATGGAAGGAAAGACTATGGAACACCCCTTTCAACCAAACAAAGAGGCTCTAGAATTCGCAAGTGCCTGTGTATCGACCCTTTACCGCTGGGAGTTTCGGCCTAAAACTTATGCATGGCATCTTGACCTCCTGAGGAAGCGGTACATTACATTCAAAGCTATCGTAGAAAACCCGACATTCGAATGGGACGCAGAAAATAACATTGTGAATGGAACAAGGGAGGCGTGGGAGGCTCTCATTCGGGTTTTGTTTTCATAGTCTTCTTTCATTTCTATGTTTATTTTATTTTGGTCTGTTAAGTTTAACTATTTCATGTCAACCTACCACCTTGAATGGATATAGGAAAATCCATTTGGAGATGCTTATGTCCGTCGCGGGGATCCAGAGTGGGAAAATTTGAAGCTAATCTTTCGAGACGTTGAAGGCAGGCCAGTATTTAACGGTGGTGAAGGCCCGAACGTTCAACTTGTCGTTCCTGAGGAAAGCTATAGAGTTTCTGACGAATAGTATTCAGAAGATGGTGTTGAATTTCTAGGTACAAATTTACCTCGAGAGCCACCACAGTCGTGGATTTGGTCTCCTCGGATAGTGAAGAGAACTGACGCTGGAATGTTATGAAACACTATCCTAAAAAATATGTTTACTTATGTTGATGTAGGACTAATGACTACGGCTAAAATTAAGTTATGTTTTGGTACTTTTACTTGAATGGTGATGGGGCAAATTTTTTGGCTGTTAGGTTCCTGGCACCACACACCCTCTCGAAAATATGTTTTTGCCAGTAGTATTCGATGTCCGGTCTTTGTTAGGTTAACAAATTTCTATTAGGTTGTTCGGTTTATGTAACTCTGGTGTCCCCGTTACGCCGACGTATGTAATGAAGCACTGTTTGAATTATGTAATATTTTGGTATGTTTGAAATATAGTCTTGAAAAAAGCAGTGTGCAGCATAAAAAAGAGAAGTGGAAACTTTGGTTTGAGAAGATGGTATCAGTTTGATGGTATTATATACACATGATGGTTGTTACTGTAAAAATAACAAAAAATTATGAGTTTTTTAGTTACTTGTAACTACTTATTGAACATATTTCAGATTATCATCAAGTGACTGCAATTTATATTGCAATCATAATTTCCCCACCCAGTTCAAATTAAATCACGCAGAAATGTAAAAAAAAAACTTGCAACCGTATGAGTAACAACATAGACTACATGCAGTTGGCCGTCATAATTTTAGCAAAAACGACGTTCTTCACCACAGTTTGTAAAAGAAGAAGACGTCTAGTTACCATACTAGAAATTAGGGAGCTTACGACGACCACCATGAACATCTAGTTGTCGATCAGAACGTTCAGTTGGATCTACGCGATAGGATACATTACTAAGTCTGGGTAGAACACATGCATAACATGTCTCAAGTTCAAAAGCGGCCTTCCAACATCAACTTCACGAGACGACCTCGTTTATCCAGCGGTAATCGAAAGAAAAGTTCCATGTCCTTCGGATTGTTGTGTAGACGTTGTACAATGACAAGCTGGTCGTTTTCGTCTATTCCGTCAACCTCAGCAGTAGCATCACAAACCCGTGAACGATTGTCTGGATCACCGAACTCTGCCTCTAGGGCCCTCATCAATGTCCCAATACGGGCGTTAGCGTCTTGACAAAAAGTTCCTACCATTTCAACCAGCCTATCTTCGGCAACGGTGTCGACGTGTTTACGTTTTCTAGTAGTACTGGTCGTACCTCGTGGGACGCTCGATGAGTTTGCCATAGGGTCAACATTAAAATTGGACATCTGTGGTGGATCAATGTCATTTGCTTCGAATCCGGTTTCAGGATTCCAATTACCTGTTGGGACATAATAATCTTGCGTCTCTTGGACCTCCTCCTCCCTTACTTCTTCGTCGGTGTCGTTCACATCCTCACCGCCTTCCCCTCCAGCTCTGTCTTTTCAAAAAATTTCACGCCATGCAGGGAAGTACGGCCACGATTAATAACGCATCGACTTCGCACTCGGATCAACCTAGCATATTTAAACCGGTAGCATTTACAAATTTCTAACGACCATATAAATATTTATTGGATGGGATGGTGAAGAATGCTGTAAATAATTCTTCCTTACCTTAATGTACTCATCCCAAATGTTGTTCTCATCTACTGAGATCATTTCATCCCAACCGAATCCACTTCTACTCATCATAGTTCTGAGCGTTGCAAATTGTTTCTTCCAAACATGAATTTTAGAGTTGATATGCGGTTTAGTGCGAATATCCGAGTTCGAAAATGCATTAAGCATGTGCCCTTCTAGTTGTAGAAGATATCCATTACGAAAACCATTTTCACATTTCCAGCCTCGGATAATTAAAGAACGTAGTCTATTTAATAGCACCTCCTCCTCACGCGCAGTCCTGGTGTGTTGGGTACTTCCTTTCTCCTTTGGTGCACCTCGTCGACGAATCCTGCTGCTGCCTTCATCATCAATGTAGTTCATTATCACCAGTGGAGTTTGGTTTTCAAGTGCCAGCTAACACCCACAATTAACACTGATAACAACATGTAAAGTTGTGTACACATTAGACAAAATTCTGGCAATTGTGTAAAGGAAGCCATACGTGGAAGGGTATCATATAACAACAAGAATAATGCCAGTATGAACATATTTCAGAACAAGCACAATAAATCCAGAGCAGTATTGCCACTAAAGACTGCAATATTTCATTATTTTTTAAACCAATTTGCATGAATCATAACATAACAATTAGCATGAATCATAACATAACAATTTTCGAAACCAATTTGCATGAATCATAACATAACAATTTCAGGGTATGTAATTAAACCGGCGTACATGTCGACGTATGTAATTCATAAAAACAGAGAGATTCCGTGGTACGACTTAATGAATTTACCCCAACAGCATATAATAATAACCAATAAGTCATTCATTAATACAAATAATATCCAATTAGGAATACTGAACCGTTGCACACACAGAATATAACTGGGATATCCATAAACTTTTAACTAATATCTGATACAGAACGTACGTACTTGGCCTAACAAACACTAAATAAGCATCACGAATGTGTCGTGAAAGACCCACAGGTAACTGAAATGGTCTACCCAACCTATTGAGCCACTCGTTGTACATAGAATCCGCCAGTTGATCACGCCAATTGGTCCACGAGGCAGTAGTATCTATAGTGGAAATAAACTCAAAGTTGTTGTCATTAAGGCCTTTGGTATGTTCCTCCAGTTCTAGTTCAAGAGGATCGTCCGAAATCTCCATACGAATGAAGTTATGTAGTAACCAACATGCCAAGATGATTCGGTTCTGCACTTTGATAGGGTAGAAAGAAGGACTCCTTAAAATACCCCAACGAACTTTTAACAACCCAAACGTGCGCTCGATCACGTTCCTAGCAGATGAATGGTTCAAATTGAAGAACTCTTCCTTATTTTGCGGACCAGATGCACCATGATCCCACTCCTTCAAGTGATAACGTACTCCTCTATAGGGTGTAAGGAAACCGTCTCCATTGGTATAGCCATTATCACACAAATAATAGTTACCTAAAAAAATTGAGAACTTGAGAGTCATCACAGGTTTGTCTTTATATACGGCTAATTACTCATTACTACAAACTATGGCTTGGTCATAATTATTACCTGTGGGTACTCTTAGTCCTCTTGGACGATGAATTGCGTCACGCAACACCCTGCTATCAGCAGCGCTGCCTCCCAACCAATTTCACAGCTTCATTCAAATGGTGTAATGAAGCTCGTCCAAACTAGTCAAAAAGGAGCATGGAATGCATTAATTGTCTGACATTGGTAGGTGGTAATATATGCAAAAAGTAAGGACAAAAGAGTCCAAAAAAAAAATACAAGGGCAACAATGACAAGAAAAACCACTCCTGGATCAACAGTGAAAAGGTGGCCTTCAATCCTGGCAAGAGAGCTCCTAACTGAAATCAAACAAGAACAGTAAATAGTCAAGGGCCACTCCATCAACTAACGGGCCGGCTATGGACGAAGTAAATTGCCGACTATGGCTGATTAACAAGGATATCCTTGTTAATCAGCCATAGTAAACATGCCCTATATCTAATGTAGTTTATTGTTGGTAGACAAGTTTGTTTTTGGACATTTGAATGGGGATTGGATTATACCCAATGATTCGTGATTTGCTATGTCAATTTCAAGAATAAGCTTTAGAAAATTCCGAGAAGGTTGACTATTTGGTTCAAGAACTTCCCGAATGCATAGTGAAGGTGGAACCCTACCTACATATATCAGTACTTACGTTAATTTTCATATGTAATAAGATTAGGTTTTGGTGAACCCTTGCACAAGTATATCATTCATATATATCATTTATGTCTTAAAGTTAAAAAATGAAAAAAAAAATCCTCTTACTGAATATAACGTGGCATAGATTGAATTTTTTAAAATGAAAGCATTTTTTGATTTACCTTTATAATATAGCACGCCTCGTTTACAAAAGTATAAATACGCACACACACACACATATACTCGTGATTTGCCATAGATTTTACAACATTATTGAAAAATTTTCAAATTTTGTGGCAAATTACAAATATCTTCTTGTTGTTTGTAAATTTTCAGAGGGATAAATGCAATTTACCCCCTATGATATAAGAAATGAGCTAAAACCCCCATGTGAAAAAATAATTAACAAATTACCTCCTTGTGTTTTTAGAAATGAAGCAAATTACCCCCCTATCAAGGAAAAACATGGGGGATAATTTGCTTCATTTTAAGATCACGAGGGGTAATGTGACACCCCCTCCGTAATCACATTCCATCTCATAATTAATTCACACTTAACCCCATCTAGACAAATCATCTTATATCAGCATTCTTTATAAGCCTTAATCGATTAAAAACTTCAACAGAAATCTGTATATAACATAATTCACTATAGCATATGAAAACGACAAAAAGTGGAGTTTCTAGCTATTACAGAACTTAAGATACTAATCCAGTCCGAGTTTAATATTATCGTTAATATGCAGCTAGAGCTCCCGACTCATGATGACACTTCAGTGTTGACCCACCTAACAAGGCTGACAACTGGCTACAAGCTAGCTAGACGAGTCACTGCAATCTATCTGCTGAAAAAGTACATGGCAAAGAGTGAGTTGCCAACTCAGTAAGTATAGCTAATTAGTTATATATACACAGACATGTGAGCACATACAAAGAAGACCAATTTTATGCAATATCACCAATCAACCATGTTCATTATACAATTTCCACAATATCTCCAAGTAATCAGTATGAACAATCATGTGAAAACCAATGTCAGAATCACCATCAACACGTCATGCAGTAATCACAATATCACGAAGTAATTAGTGCCAACCATCACTCGAGAATCAATATCAGAATCACGCGTCAACCACAACATAATACATACACAATTATGGTTTTATTATCTTAGGGCCCTGCTTAATCTAGCTGAAGTATATTCAATGGTTTTGCCGGCTCTCATCATCTCAATCAATGTCATATAATAGCCGGCACAGGATACCCATCGTATGTGATATCCCCACACTGGCCAAGTGTGTAGCTCCTGATCACAGAACATCACACCGAACATGGCACCCCCACACCACCCTAGTGTGTAGCCGTCAGCACAGGATATTCCCCACTGCCCGGAATACCCCGGTACCCTTTGCGATATGGTACCTAGCTGTATATTCATTTTCTCCCATCACATCTCACATTATCAATCACATCGTCATGACAGCACACAGCTCGTCATCAATCACATCATCATGGCATCACACAGCTCGTCATCAATCATATCATCATAAACCATTGAATATGCCCAAGCTTAGGTAAGCCATCTTCTCATCTCAATTAATCATCTGTACATTTATCGATTTCATAATTCAACTCAAATCATTAATCAAATAGAAGCATGTCAATCATTCACGACCACTCCATCATTCATCTTCATTCATCAACATAATCAAAGTATATCACAAGTATTTACCATGTACATCACATCAAATCGTAGTCATAACACATAACAATAATTTCATAAGACAACCACATAATCCGGTTTAACACATGACAATTTACGATCAAGATTACACATAACCATGCATCTTTACATATATATCCAATTAACTATACTTACCTCAATTTCACAATAATTTAATTAGTAGAGTGACGTATTCACTCTTGTACGCTGTTCTCATGTCCTATAAATAGTTGTAAGACGTATAGTCAATATATCGATAATATTGAAATTCCTTAATAATGCATCAACAACATTCGAATACTTCTCACTAATCTGTTAATATCTTGTTCTACCAAATTCAGATCCTTAATCCGTTTTCTTATACAGAGAGTAGACTCGATTATCTTTCCATCAGTATATATCTTGCTATATATAGATCAATGATTATATTTTTAGGAATTTCCTTTACTGCCCCTTAACCTGTGAATCCTGCCAGCCTGAACACTGATCACTAATTAAATCATAACTTTAATTATAATAATCCAAATTAAAAACTGTTTTAGTATGATATAATAGACATCCTAGGCTTTCTAATGGTATAAAATATGTATATTAAATCATAAGAATAATTTGTTAATAATATCTACTATTCCTGTTCATTGTTTTCTCGAACAGAATCTGTGTACAAACTTATAAATTCTCCCCAGACCAAATTATAATTGTAAATTCAAAATTTTTTACTCCATATACTATTATACATCCCTAGATTCATATACAACAAGAATCATACGATAGATCAGTATATAATGAGTTATTCAGGTTTTATCACAACCTGTTCTTTACAGTCGTAGATCCATAGAGCTCTACTTAAATTCACCCAAAATTTGTATACCGGTTCAAAAATTATGATATTTACAAAACATTACATATTATGTCTCTATTTTTATTTTAAGAAATAATCATACAAATTAAACCATCATAACTCAAGTTACAGGGGTTTTACTATACTTAGTCTGGATTTCCGTAGAAACAGGGCAATAGAATATATCCTCCGATTTAGCCATTAAAAGGAATGATTTCGTTTCTACTAAAAACTAGAAAGTTATAGAGTACATCCTAAGGTCTTCATAGACACCAAGATCCCCAATTTTAGACCGATAAAACTCAAGATTTTCCTGAAAAACCTAGACTGTTCGGACAGATTTTACTCTGTTACCATGCATGTTAATTAACTCATTTTTTTTCTTGGGTTTCAGCCTTCATCTTAGCTCAAACTCGAAATTTCAGAAAATTAGAGATGAAAATACTTATCAAATCAGTGTGAAACTTCCTAAGATTGATGAATATGGAGGAATCCCCAATTCCTTCTTCTTCTTCTCTCTTTCTCTCCACCGCCTCCCTCTTCTCTCTTTTGTCTTTTCTCTCTTCTACTCTCTTCTATAAGTTTCTATAGCTGATGGTTTTTCTATAGTTGATGGTTTTCACTATAATTTAACATATGTGTTTATATAGCTCTAAGTATGTAGGTTTGTTGATGTGTAGGTCTAGTATATATATAAATATTATGTTGAAGATACATGTTGATAAGTTTGCTTGTTTTGTTTTCTAGTGTAGTAATATCTTTCTTATCTTGTGTAATGCATATACACATATTATAAATATCCTATAATGCTAATATTTACATATTGTTGAGTAGTAAGATTTTATTTATTTCCCCTTCATCTTTACAAGTATTTCTATTTAAACCCTCACTACTTTCTTTTTCTTCAAATTTTAAGTATCTTCAATAATATATCTTATCACATAATTTCTAATTAAGTATCAAATGTATATAAATAATCACATTATACATCCATTTTGTTATGCTAATAAATGATAATCAAGTATTGAGGATGTTACAGGTAATTTATTAATTATTTTTTCATAGGGGTATTTGTGCTCATTTCTTATATCATAGGGGGTAAATTGCATTTATCCCCTTTAGTTTATGTGATCTCTTTTGTGTGACTAGTATGAGGGCGCTGCACTTGAAGGTGGGAGAGGACCGAGTATATGGGACACTTACATCCACAACTTTCCAGGTTTCTTTACTTTCTACAAGTTCTTGTTCATTTGTGGTATGAAAAGATCTCGTGGTATTTATCATGGAATTTTTCATGTAAAATGAATCAATAGCTATCAAAAATATTGATGTTAAAATCAGCGTCGAGTTAGTTAGCAAGTTAAATTTTGGTTGCTAATCTACACTATTTAAATTATATTTTAAACAATTTGTGGCTAAATCATTAGCAAATAAATTTTTGTTACTAAGAGCATGTATCAATAAGTAAATTTTTTATATTAAATAATATAAATTAGCAATTAAAATTTTTGGCAAAAAAATGCTCAAACTTTTTTTTTTTTTTGATTATAAAGCGGTGATTTTATAAAATTAAACAACAACCAACAATACATCAAAAGTTCAACAGACCTATCCATCAACAGAACAGAAACCAAAAAACAAGAAACAAAAACAAAATCTCACTACTACTCAAACAACACTTAAAAGAATACCAAACAGATCAGCATGGCATAGACCCACTTTGTGTAACCTACAGCAGATCAACCTCCAGTCCGCAGCCTTTCTCTCACTCTGGTATAGCCCTGCAACAACAATTCAGCTTTGTTCACTGCCATCAGCACATCACACTGGTAATTCTCCATCACCTTCTTGCACTGCATCTTCCACAGCATCCAACAAAACACCAAGAACCGACCCTGCTCCACTCTATCCAGTTGCTGCAAAACAGACCATACCCAGTCTGCAATGCCGTGCTGCAGTCAGAAATTACAACAGCACATTCCAGCATAACGTGCTTCAAGCTCTCCGTTCCCCTCCCACAGACCACACAGTCCATCACAATGCGTTGCACACGCTTAGCTAAAATTTCAAAGTAGGCAATGCCTCATTGCATAGTTTCCACATGAAAACCTTTACCTTTAGAGGAACTCGAACATGCCACAGTGTCGTCCACAATGATCCCCGACCGCGTGATACATGCCCGTTGCTCCCAGACGTCGACGATAAGCCCCGCGTCCTCATAGCCACAACATGATCATATGCACTACTTACCGTAAACTTTCCCCCTCTTTCAAATTTCCATCTCACATTCCCCTTTCACTCACTACACACCCCTCCTCCAATAACCCCCGAACTCCAACAATACTCTTCCAAGTTAGAGAAGGCTGGCTGCCTACAGTTGCACTCCAAAATGATTCTGTAGAAAAGTATCTCACTTTCAATATTCTGCTCAATAAGGAGTCCGGCCGATAAATAAGTCTCCAACCCTGTTTAGCAAGTAAAGCAGTGTTAAACTCCCTCAACTCCCTAAATCCTAACCCCCCATCCCTCAATGGTCTACACATTCTCCTCCAAGCCACCCAATGCACCCTCTTGTCCCCCCTATTATCCCACCAAAAATCAGCCATCATAGCCTCCAAATGACGCAACAAATCAGCTGGAAGCCGAAAGCAAGACATCATATAAGTTGACAGGGATTGTAACACCGCTTTTATCAATACCCCCTTCCCCGCTTGGGATAACATTTTCCTATTCCATCCACTAGTCCTCTCCCAAAACCTATCACTCACCCCCCTAAACAAAGCACCCCTCGACCTCCCTCCCACCGCCGGCAACCCCAAATACTTCTCATGAACCCGAACCAACCTCACACCCATAATCACCCCCAAGAACCTCTTAACCACCTCCGTCATACCCCCACTAATCACCATTGTGGATGTACTCAAATTGACCTCCTGACCGGATGCCTGTGCATACAACCCCAAGATCCTCTGTACCTCCCCTAGGTGGTCTGCATCTGCCTCACAAAACAATAACGTGTCATCTGCGAACAAAATATGTGAGACCCTTGGTGCCTGCCTAGTGACCGCCACCCCCGTGATGCGTCCACCATGTTTTGAGTCCTGAATAAGACTTGAGAAAGCCTCTGTACACAGAATAAACAAATATGGCGATAGCGGGTCACCCTATCGGATTCCCCGTTCCGGATGAAAGAAACCAAATTGATTACCATTCAAAGTTAATGAATACGACACCGTGGTAGCCAATAACATGATCAACTCAACAAACCTATGATTAAACCCTAAACGTAGCAAGACGCCACGAAGAAAAGGCCACTCAACCCTATCATAAGCTTTGCTCATATCCAGTTTTAACGCCACATTGCCCCTACTTCATCGGGTGGACATACGTAGATGATGATTTAATTCAAACGCAAGCAACACATTATCAGTAATAAGCCTACCTGAAATAAAAGCAGATTGGGTAGGAGACACAATAGCATCCATATACGACCTCAGTCTATTAGCCAAACATTTTGAAGCAATCTTAACAATAACATTACAAAGGCTAATAGGCCGCAAATGAGCCGACGTTTCTGGGGACTCACACTTGGGGATCAACACAATATGGGTATAATTGGACTTATGCAATAACACACCATCATTCAGAATACGTAAAACAGCACGCACAACATCATTGCTAACTATAGACCATAATTTTTGAAAGAAAATAGGAGGCATACCATCAAGACCAGGGGACTTGTAAGGAGACATACCAAATACAACATCTTTTACTTCCGCCGCTTCAAATGATACTGAGAGCGATTGGTTCATTTCAGGAGTGACCCGCCTAGGAACAGTCCGTAATACCTCGTGCATCTGTGCGTCCGATGGCCTAGTAGAAGCAAAGATAGATCGAAAATATCGCTGAAGGATACCCTGAATATCAGATTCCCCATCCCTCCACACTCCCTCTTTGTCCCTCAACCGATGCAGCAAATTCTGTTTTTTCGCGCAGACGCTCTACAGTCGAAGTACCGTGAATTACTATCTCCATCCGCTAACCAGTGCACCTTACTCCACTGCTACCATTTTACCCTTTCCCTCACATGACCCTCCTCAATCTGTACCCGAATACCTGCCATTGCCCTATGCTCCAATTCCCCTATCTCTCCCCTTTCCAAAATGTTGTACTGTTCCTCCAAGTGCCTCAACTATCTCTCTGTCTTACGGACAACCTCTCTATCCCACTTGAGCAACCCCAATAGACATGCTTGTATTTTCTTCCACAATCGGGCATTAGGATCATCCTCCTGTACACTACCCCAAGCTTCCTCCACTACCCTCCAACAGTCCTCTTCCACTAGCCATTTAGCCTCGAACCTGAATAGACTCTTATGTTTTTGCATTGATTGTCCTCCCGGGTCCTACTGAACATGTAACAATGCATGATCAGAATACGGTAATGGCCTATGATAAACCTCTGTTCCTGGAAATCGTGACCACCACCCTGTATTGCCGCATGCACGATCCAACCTCGCCAGTACTGTATCTGGACGCTGCCTACGATTGCACCAAGTATACTTTGTTCCGCAGTATCCCAAATCACTAAGCCCACAACTAACCAAAGCAGCTTTGAAACTCGTCAATCTGCCATCGTGGCCTGTTTCCCCCCGTTTTCTCACTCTGAGTCAGTATCTCGTTAAAATCCCCTGCACACAGCCATGGAGCATCCGTCTGATTGCTCAACCGCTTCAATAGATCCCATGTCCGCCACCGTCGACATACCTCTGGTTCTCCGTAAAACCCTGTGAATCGCCAATTTGCCACATCCAGCAGCGTACTGACATTCACGTCAATATGGTTCCTCGACAGTGACCTAAGCTGAACATTGATATCTTTCCTCCATAATAACGCCAAGCCCCCTCTCAATCCCACCGCCGACACATCCACCTTAAACATATCAAACCCTTCTTTAATTTTTTCGAATTTTTACATGTGAACTCTTAGTCTCAGAAAGGAAAACCAAATGAGGTCCTAACTCACGCACACACTCTCTCAGCTTTCGAACTGTCGACGTCGACCCCAAACCCCAATAGTTCCACACAATCACACTCATGGTGCTCGGCGGGGCTGCATAACAGCCTCCGCCGTTAACCCTATCGGTGTACAGTCACTATTTCCACCTTGCTTCAGTGGCCGTTCCCCCACAGCAATGCCCCGTTTCCGCTTAATTCCAGCCCAACAACCCCCCTTCCCCCCTGCCACGCCCCAGTCTCCCACCCCTTCTCCCTCTCTCTGCTCCCCTGCTAGCCATGAAAACAATTGGCACTGTCACCAATTCCTCAGTCAACCTCCCCACACCCCCATCATTCACACAAACCCCACCCTCTACAGAAGCAATTTGGATTGAAGAGAGTTCATGATTACACTCAAGAGGAGTGTCAGACAAAGGTAGAAAGAGAACCTGGTTTGTACGAACCTGTGTCTCCAATTGATTTAATCCGTGTGGTTCAACC
Organism: Sesamum alatum; assembly: GCA_034509735.1. Classification (NCBI taxonomy): domain Eukaryota; kingdom Viridiplantae; phylum Streptophyta; class Magnoliopsida; order Lamiales; family Pedaliaceae; genus Sesamum; species Sesamum alatum. The sequence goes on along the minus strand of JACGWO010000010.1, from coordinate 29,255,327 downwards.
GAAGTAGCGTCCAAAATCTGCTCACTTTGTCTCACAGTTTCTTCACTGCCGGTCAGATGCATGGCTCCGGCCGCCTGAATCCCGCAAGAGAGATCTCGACTCTCCGATGATGCCGTATCAGCCCCATCCAGTGCGTTTCTCAGTCCCCGATCACCCACCGGCCGCCCTGCAGTACCATCGGCCCCATCTTCCTTACCGTGTTGTTCAATTCCCTCCAACCCGACCACTGCCCCATCCATCTGTTCCCCTTCTGTATAATTTCCAGCCGTTTGTTTTGTACTCAACTGGGCCGTCTTACTACAACCCCCTAAAGTCCTTCCCCATATCATATTCTGCTCCAGCCCCTCGCTCTCAGAATCCCTCAGCCCGCCTGTCATCGACCGTTGCCCCAAGCCCACATCCCCTTTCCCCAAACTCTATAGGCCAATTGCCAGCGGACCATTATCCCTCAGATACCCCCCCACTCGACTCCCCCTCCAACCTCTCTCTTTCCCTCAGCCCAGTTTCAGACGGGCCACCTTTCCTTAACCCAACCTTACTAGGCCCAGATTCCCCCACCAGCCCACCATAGCCCAGCCCATCCCCATACCCAGCAGCCCCCCACCTCCCCACATCGTCACTATCCCCGACCTTGCTCCCCCCACGTTCACCCCACCATGCGCCACCCTTACCTCCCCACCACCACCCTCCCCCGCCTTATGTCCCCCATCCGTCCACCCACCACCGTCCAATCTACTCGCCCTCCCTCGGAACCCAGACGACCACCCCGTCTCAAACACTGCTACCCCTCGTCGACCTCCTAAAAGTCCGCCCTCTCCCAGTCGGCCTCATTCCACCCCACTTAGTAGCTGTCCCCCATTGAGTAGTCCCTCTCCCCCTGCCTTGTCCAGCCCCACCACCCTCATCTCTTTCAACCATGGACCATAAGGGCTTATGGGAATCATCCATGTTCTCGATCATGGTCTTCAAGCCTCAGCGTACAGTCCCTAACAATGTGACCGAGAACTCCACAGCCATAGCAGAAGTCGACAGCTTCTCATATGTAAACAACACCGTAATCTCAGACCCTTTCTGGCAAACGCACCACCAGAAACCGTTTCAACGGGACGTCTGACGTCTAATGAAACCCGGATGCGTAGCTTGGCACCCCAAGCAGCCTGAGCGTCCCGAATGTTCAGAACCTCACAAACACCCCAAGCCGATTACCAATCAATTCCGCCACTGCCCTCGTCATCAGTCGCAGCGGTAATCCATGCACATGCATAGTGAATAGGCTAAAGTTAAGGTCAATCTGCAGCGGATTATCCTCAGCCCTAGCAATGCAAAGTATTATCAAGTTTCTATAAAAAATCTACGGGCAACCATCCACCGCTTTATCCTGATCAGCCACATGATGAAATCGTAGCAGGAACCGATTTTCTGGCAACAATTTTAACTCCATTCGGCGGACTGGTCTCAGAATATTCATCAACGTGACCTGCAACACATCAAATCTAAACGGTCGCGGCGTTAACAGTCTGCCTACCACAAGGAAACCGTTCCCCAATCCCATCTCCAGCCCATGCTTCCTCCGTTAACATCAACCCCCCCCCCCCCCAACTTCCTCCTCCGTCAATACTAACGCCCTACCTAAGTGTTCCACTGTCGAATCCATCAGTTTCCAAATAAACGGGGTATTACCCCCCGTCCAGTAACGATGATCCCGCCAGAAATGAACCAACCACCCAAGCACACTTTAGCGATAAGGAGTCAAAATCTGTACCTGGTAACACAAGGAAGAAACACAAAAGCTCAGCACAAAAAAAAGGACAACGAGCAAGAACAAAAGGAAACTACCCCCTGATCAACAACCAACAGAAAGGACACAAATCTACTAGAACACCACATCCGATTAGTAAACACTATATGACAGGCCAAGCAAAACCTATGATAGAGAATTCGCAACCCTCTCAGCGAGCAGAACAAGAAAGAAAACACTCTCACAACCCCAAACCCCAAACCCTGGCACACGCCTCTCAGTAGAGAGAAACACAAAACTTCTCAGCAGAGAAAAACCACTATTGCAATGAGTTGTTATTTTCACCCACTTATTACCCGACTTTGCTTGATTTTTAATAAAATGACCTTTACGTCCCTAGTTATGAACAGTTGGATTGTGCTTGTTATAAATCAATACTCTTCATTTAAAATAGCAATAATCAATGACTTGGATTTGTTTTAGTTATATTTAATGAACAAATATCGATGGTCTATCTCCTTTTAATTTAGATTGACGGTCCGTTTTTGACATATATATAAATGAATTAATGATGCGTATTTGTTTGACTTAAATAAGTGGTAGTTAATAAACAATTCATAGGTTTATTTATGTAATGAAATATATGAAAAACTATATACTTATTATAAAATTAATTTATTACTTTTTCTGTATAAGATTAATATTCTTATTATATTATTTTCATATATTGTATAAGATTATATTTAATATAAAAAATATGTAATATTTATTATATGTTTAGCTTAAAAAATACAGCCATGGTATTGGTGAAAGCAAATTGAATCTTAAAACTAAACAATATTTTGTGAAAAATGATTTCTTACTGCACGCAATAACTGTTACTGCAGCAGCCACTAATAATCACTAGTTAATCACTAATCACATGATAAAGTTAACTCGTACTGCAAAAGCTGTACGTAGAGTAATGGATACGTGTCTATGTATATACACTTGCTTTATAGAGGACGAAGTAAATTAATCCTAAATATTTTCACTTTGTAGTGCAATTTATAAAGTAAAATGGGCTTTAACAAAAATTAATTTTGCAAGCTATATTGATTATTGTTGGAAGTTATGGTGGGTTCAACACTTTGAATGAAGAGAAGAGGAGTATATCTAAGAAATTTTATACTCTAAATTGTGTTTCTCTATTCACTTAAATAACATAGATTGCAAGGTCTTTTATAAGCATAAATATCAAATTAATAAGCATAAAAATTCGTACAAAGAATAAACACAAAACAAAATTCTAAACATCATTCTCTATTTCTGACAGCTCTTGGTAAAATAGTCACAACTTTATGCACATATTTCCAATCGACTTGAAACATGGATCATTTGAAACAAGACTCACAGAGCTTTTATTCCATATAAGATTCATCCAAAATTAAAATCGTTTGACTTCTGAAAACGCGTCTGAAATTCTGCTAAAAAATTGTGACTGCTAAAAACTAAAGACAAGTTTAATTCCTTGTGCAATTCTCAACACCCCCCCCCCCCCAACTCCAATCATCTCTCTAAGGTGCTGGAATCTGTCTTTCTTGAGGGCCTTAGTAAAAATATCTGCAACTTGTGAAAGGAAAGCGGATCGGCCCGGGAACGCGGCGGAAGCGCGGTGGGGATAAAAATGTGCAGAATAAAAAGAATTTAAATCGTGTTCAAGGGGTGTACCCTTGAACGTTATCAGGCTATCAGTGTATAAACGCCTAATTAAACATATAAAATAAATAAGCGTTCGTGGCTATAGAATAAAGAAGAAACCGAGAGCATAAATATAAATCAGAATACCTTTCTCGATTTTGTATTTCGATCGGCTACACGCGTTGATTCCTCCGACGTTCATCCACGCGAGGTCCCAACATAGAAACCCTCTAAAGTCGTCCACACCACACCGGGAGAGATCTCATTTTTCTTGTTAGAGAAAAATGGATCTAGAGGATGAAATGGAAGAAGGATTACACTATCAAATTAGTGTTGCTTCTTGATCTTACTTTGTTCTTCAATTGATCCTGGATCAATGAAGTAACAAAGAGGATTTAGAGAGTAGAGAGAGAGAGGGTAGAGAGTGTTCATCTTTTTCCTAGAAAAAGATGAATAATGAAATTCATCATTCATAGGTGTTAGTATATACTCATATATATACATAATTAATGTGATTATTGGAATGTGTCTAGGTTCATCTAAGGATGTCAAAATACATCCCAATCAATCACCATCAATTATTCAATCAACCCTACCAACTTTTAAAGTATGATCAAATCATACCAAAAAGGGAAGGGTTTGAATGGAGTTGATTTGTCTCTTACCAAAAGAGACAAGTCAACTAACACCTACCATCCAACATGGCCGATTTTTGCTCCCTCCATGGTGGCAATTTTCGGCCATGCTTACTTAGGAAAGAAGTCCAACTTCTTCCTATTCCATAAATGGAATTAACACACCTCTCGGTCAAAATTTAACAGACCGGGTTCTATTGTAATCCAATTATGACGAACCCAAAAATTAAATCTAATTTAATGTCACTCAATCGGTTTTTTGAAGCGAATCAAATGTCCACTTAAATAATTCCCATTAATCTTTTAATCGAATTAAAAGATCCAACATCTCAACTTTCCATATTAATCGATAAATCCTATTTACCGATTAAACGAGGACCCGATACAATATCGGCCCGTCCATCCAATGGATAATTCCTTAAGTAATCTAATTACTTATCATCCTCTGAAATTGACTCCAAGTCAATTCCTTCAACTCCTCGGTGATTTGTGTGTGACCCTTTAGATTCACCCTTAGCTAGACTTGGCTCGTGTCCAATAGGAGCCCGTCACCATAGGTGGCCGTCTAGAAATGGTCCATGGCACTACAGACTAGGTGAATGTTGGCATGAACATTTAGGTTCCAATTCCGTACGGGTACGGTCCTACTGTCGACCGTCTCCCAGCCTTAGTCTAGGGTATGGAATTGGGCGTTGGTTCCCATCCTTGACTAAGCAACTATGCTTCATACCCGAGATGTGTTTACTCTATCGATCAACGTAGGAAACCCTTTCCTACTCAATCAATTGCTATAGCCATAGACTTGCAGAGTCTAAACCATCTCAGAGTGCATAGGAGACATCACCGTCATGTACTGACAGGGGACAGATCCTATCTTGGAATCCACCGTCCTCGCTACATACTCCAATTGCACTGGACGAGGTTTATAATGACCATCTTACAGAATGATCACCTCTCGCCAGATCTAATATACAGTCTTCATATGCACGTGAATGCCATGATTCCTCAAGTCCGATGACTATTGGAACCGAGAATTCTAGTCATACCGACCAAGCCTCCAAGGCTTCCGTATGATGATTCCCATGAGTCACTTTAGTCAGTCGACCACCTTGTCAACTGACCCACTAAAATTGCATAGACGACCTTCGCCTGTTGCCCATGAAACTCAGCACTCACCCAGTGAATGCAATACTTAGTGCAAGTCTCAATAGGACACTCGATGCCTAGTGTCGAGGTCCTCGACTTGGAACGTTTCAGACCAACTCTCAGAAGTTGGTTTAATAGCTGCTATCCAATGCGCAACCCAACTACATGGATTATCTAATTGGTCTGTGGGCATTTGTTGTGACGTTGAAACGCCGTTCAACGTTAGTTGTAAGTGTTAGAATAGGTGACCATGTAGCCAATCTTGGCAGGCAAATTGTAACCTATGTCTGAACAATTTCAAGGATTTGATAAATTATTAATGAATGAGAAGTGAAATTCATTTGGCATTTACTTTGTTTGTGTTCACTTTATCTGCTTTATACATATCTGTTCACTACGCAAACAAAGCCCACAGACTGAAAACGTATTTCGGGGACTGGGACTACGCTTGGAGATAGGTCCATGAAATCAGATCCGCCGAATCAGTCCGAAAATCTCCAAGCCAAGGAATCTCGAAAATGGGTACCGAGATTCCCCTTGAGACTTGCACTAAGCATCTGTTGTCGTATTTCATCGACGGGTGACGAAGGTCGTCTGAGCAGAATTAGTGGGTTAGCCTGTTAGGGAGTAGCTGACTGAGGTGACTCGTGGGCGTCTTACGGACGACCTTGAGTAGGGTCGGTTAGGTATGACGTGTTTCCCCGTTCCAACAGTACAGATCAAGTCCTTTGACTTGAGGAACTGCTGAGTTTACCTGTATATCAGGGCTGTATCTTAGATATGGTGAGAGATTGCCAAGAAGCACTTGAGTAGTCATAAGCCATGTCTAGTGCAGCTCCGTTGTACAGAGTGACAATAGTTTCCAAGAAAGGATCTGTCTCCTGTCAAAAGGCATTGACAGTTGAGTCTCACAAATGCTCTGTATCTTGTCCCTAAAATCTGTGGCCACAGTAACTGAACAGAAGGGAAGGTTTCCTTGCGGCGTTTAGTAAAGGACAGACCGACACTTAGGTCCAAAATGGGTACCTGCATTTTCCGTGCCCTAGACCCTAAGTAGTGAGACCGTAGACGGAAGGACAAGTGTATTGTTAGAGCCTAAATGTTCATCCCATTAAATTCACCTAGTCTCTAGTGCCATGAACCGTTGCTAGATGGCCACCCATGGTAGCGGGCGGATTCTAGGAATCCGACCAGGTCTAGCTGAAGGTGAACCTAAAGAGTCACACACAATCCGCACACATAAAGTATTTAATTTAGAATTAAATATTTAAAAAAATGGAATAATTAAATTGGATTTAATCGGTTCCTTAATTTTCTTGGAAAAAATTAATTCCTTTTATTAGATTAAAGGGATTTATATAATAAATTAGATTTATTAGAGAAATTAATTTAGTGGGCCTAGAATAAATATTTATATTTATTATATTTATTTATTGCCCTTAGAATATTTAAATAGGTTTTAATATTCCATTAAATTAAATTAATGGTTGAGATTAAAAGGAGAGATGGATGGCTAGGATTAATTTGACTAGGTCAAATTACTACTTTGACTAGGACTTTGACTAGGTCAAAATCCTAGTCAAATTAGTCTTCTAGAGTTGGAGTTTAAAGAGGATTAAACTCCTCCTCTATATATACTCCTAGCCCTTCACCTTTAGAAGGATGATGATTCCTCACACACACACACACAATTCACGTGTGCTCTCTCTCCCTCTCTCGGCCGCCTCTCTCCTCTCTCTCTCCAAGAAATTACTTCTTGTTCTTTTGTGTTAATAATTGAACAAAAGGAGGATTAATCCCGTTAAATAATAACGTGTGATTGATCCATCCTCTCCAAAATACTTGTTCGTTTGCTAGCACGAAGTACAAGATACGTGGACGGATTGCGTGTCACGATTTAGAGGATCTCACATACGAGGTCTTTGAGCAAATCGGGGAACAACGCGAGTACCGGTTAGAAGAGAAAAACGACGAACCGGTAGGTCTCTATTTACGTTTTGGTCCTCTTTTATTTTACAAATTCTATGGCCTCCATGATTGCATGTATGTTCTTAATTCATGAGATACACCGAACACCCGGGAACTTCAAAGGCACACCCTTGAACGTGTTTTAATTTTATACGTATTATGCATGTTTAAATTTTCGTAATTTAAATTTATACCGCGCTTCCGCATTCGCGCTATTCCCGGGACGATCCACACGCCTACCTAAGGCTTTCAGTAAGCACAACAAACACAGTGCCAGTGATGAATACTTACTCTATTCATCATGATAATATTGTATTAATAAAGATTGACGAATAGTTCCCAAAAACCGCCAATCCAACTGGCTTTCTGGTCACCTATTCTAACAATCTCCCACTTAACATCAAAGCCAATTACCCATGTCTCTCAGAACCTTCTGAGAGTGAGTAATCTTCGATACTGGCTCAGTTTCGCAGGTTTACTTTATTTTTCTGCCGAGGTAATACGGTCCAACCGTATCTCGCCTCTTTCTACCATCACTACCTGCCGATGGTGGCTATCTAAGAATTTTCTATGGATCTTGTGATGAGATCTCGGGCCCAAAAGACTTTAGCCATAGCCTAGTTGTCAACCTCCAAGGCAACTACTGGCCGTGCTAGGCACTACATCCATCCAATGGGTGTTATTTTCATCCAAACCACTTTTCAGAAACAATTTCCAAAGTTGGCATATATTCGACTTTCGTGATGAAACATCGTGGTATCCTGCTTGGAACCTTTCCAAGCTACCACACTCACCACTAAGTTCGAACATACATAGGTATTGAGATTAAATATTATTCACATGATTCTAGAAGCTAGTATCGCTATAGCCTTTCAGAATCAACGCTCCATAAACCGTGCATCAAGAACACTTCTCTAATTCTTATTCAGGTCTTAAAGACTGCTCTCAACTGTTGTCTATTGCCTCGTCGGTACACACCCGATATTGGTTGTTATGTATGATGCATAAACAACATCAGGCCATATGCATCGAACAATATACCCATACTGCATACGACAAAGACGTAGGGAAGTAAAACATCTAAGCTTCCTCATTAGTCAATGGTGACTAAGTTTCGGACAGCTTGGCCCTATTCATGGAGAATTGCGTAAATAATGCTCGTGTTTCTAGTGTTTCTTAACGTCTTAATTTCATTCCAAATGAATAAGACGTTACACACTTAACACTCGGAAGATTACCACACTCCCACTGACACCAATGCTCGTTATTGATCGATTCATACATCGTATGGGTTCGTCAAAATAAATATTCCAGTTACATAAAATCTCAAACCCAGTTTGAATTTCAAGACAGATCCCGCAGCTCCAAGCCATTGATCCCGCAACTCCAAGCCATTGATCCAATCCCGATGTCCAACATCGCTTCTCCATATGTCCTTTGGATCATGCTCCATTTGACCGGTCGGACCCAGAAACCTGTACCCACAGGTATCTAAGGTATTTTGGTCGTCCCTGGGAGGACTGAAATATAGTTAGTGGGAAATAACCTGATATTTGCATTATTTTGCACTAGACCTGCACAAATCAGACACCGGGTCTAGTCTGTCTTCCTACTAATCCCTTGACGTATGCAAGACCATCCCATTACTAGAGAACTTTGTAGGATACAGGTTTTCCAAACGATATCCAATATGGTAACTAGATCATGACTTTAAGAAAGTGCATGTTTCTCAACCTGTCAACTTTCAAGTCCATATCTAGATGGGCTAAGGTAACTTCAGTGAAATACCGAGCGAACCAAGTCCAACAAGGTTCGTTTTCTCCCTTATCAGAGACCATTCAACCATGGCCGCTTTCAAGAAAAATTTCACTGATTGAGAATTTCATTCTCATTAGGATATTCGAGAAATCCCACTGAATACACGTCCTCTCGATCTAATCGAAAGGTAACAAAATTGATTCACCACTCCAAGTCTAATATCCCGAACCTACCAAAGGTTCTTAGACTTTTGAATCCTCTTTTAGTCTTGTGTATTCAGTAAGCTTACGGATATCCTTTTTGGATCCAATCCAATATGGTATTGGCGCTCCCACTAAATACACGCTCTCTCGATCTAATCGAAAGGTGATCAATTTGGTTCACCACTCCAAGTCTAATTCTCTGTATCTACCAAAGGTTCTTAGACTTGTGAACCCTCTTCTGGTCCTATGTATTTAGTAATCCATAGAAGTCTTTTTGGATCCAATCTAATAGACTATCGGCAAGCCCACTTTGTCTTACAAAATGGTTCTTTAGTCTTTTCCTCCTCATAGAAGATTTTCAAGCTAGCAAATCCAAATCATCTATTGCTAGACACTCTTTGGATCTTCCAACTTCCTCATCCTTAACTAAAGGAAACTGACCTAGCCATGGATGCCAAATTCATAAATTTATCTTGATTTTATCCATTTTAGTCATTTGTTTTGAGTACTCATAATCTAATTATGGATAATTTCAAGTGTTTATGTACCAAACCTAGCAGACAAGAATCGTCATTTTTTGTCAAATAAAAGTAATTTTATTGATCAAATTATTGTATCCAAAATTGTCCAACAATAAATGGAACATATTTTGTGCTAGGTTAGGCTAAATTGCATTTTAGGTCCCACATTGAAGGCCTGTTGCCATTTTTGGTCCCATGATCTACGAAATTTCGTTTTTAGTCCTAAAATGTTAAAAAAATTCGCAAACTTGGTCCCACTAGCAACTTTTCATTAAATTTTAACGGAAAGTTGCAAACGGCCAAAAATGGGGGTTAGGTGAGAAACTGACACCGTTTGCAACTTTCCGTTAAAATTTAATGGAAAGTTGCTAGTGGGACCAAGTTTGCGAATTTTTTTAATATTTTGGGACCAAAAACGAAATTCCGTAAATTATGGGATCAAAAATGGCACCAGGCCTTCAGTATGGGGACCAAAAATGCAATTTAGCCTGCTAGGTTACATAATTCCCACAGACACAATCTTAACATGATCACTACTAAGCCTAACTAGTCCTTAGTCTTTGCAGCAACAGTTTCGCCATTGCTAGACCTTAGGATCGTCTATCTTAGCTTTCTATTCCTTATCATCACCTTTGAACCATTCACAGGTTATGAACGACTGGTATTCAATATCAAAGAATAGAAGAGTGATCATGTTGATACTCAATTCAAATGTCGCCTTCATTGGAGAGGGGCTTTAGGAAACTCCTTCTTCCAATGTCCCTTTTCTCGCAGTTCAAACATCATTCGGAACCTCTGACTGACGAACCCTTTTCCTCTTTCCTTTATCCCCCCAGCGGTGTAACAGGAGCACTCAAAGTTGCTGGCAGTGGCTGATATTGTCTGAGCCTTCTCCCTCTTCCTCCGTCCAGCACCTTTGCCTTTCACTTTAGAGGTCGAAGCCTCCTCACTAGTATCGTTGGCGGCTGATTTTTCAATCATTGCCAAGTGTTGAACCAACATTTTTATCAACTCATGAAAGTCTTTCTCAATCCCACTCATGTTGCAGTTGACTATAAATGGGTCGAGTGAGGGGAGAAGAGACCGAAGGATCACGTCGATGTACATCTCTCTTTCGAGATTAGCTTGGAGGTCTTTGAGTTTTTCCACAAGGGATAGCATCATCACTCCATGCTCTTGTACCGACGATCCTTCTATCGTCTTCGCTCCGAAAAATGCCTTCATTGCAGCATATCTAACATGCCGGTCTGGGACCGCATAGACTTGCTACAATCGAAGCATCATCGAGCCAACATCCTCCAGCATATCATACTGCTTCTGCATCTCATTATCAATGGATGTCAGTATGATGTTGTAGACCTTCCAGTTGTCATCAAGCCTCTTCTTGAACGTCAAACGTTCTTTGGGCGATGACCCTTCCGGTAAGGTCTGAGGAAAAACCTTATCCAGAATATAAGTCTGGTTCTTTGAAATCTAAGACCATCTTAAGATTTCACAGCCAGGTGCGGTAATACGTTCCATTAGACTTATTAGTCTCACGTGTAAGGGTTAGTGGATTCTTAGACATCAACAGTTAAACAAGAAAACATTCAGTAGATTATAACAATATTATGTTCAAGTTAAGACTTGGTCCTTTAGTCATTAACCCCTCCCACTATTTCTACGAAAGCCCATCACTCTCAAATGGAGTTTCGGGAAACCGTTTTCTAGTGGGCTTGGGATCCACAAGCGCAATTCATCATGCCCCGCTTTTACGATTCGCATGGAAAAAGTCTCGTGGGAGGTATCTAATACCATTCTCAACCGATGAGATTCCCAAAATATTCTGCCTCACCTCTTCACATGATCCCGAGGACTCCAAGCGAGTCATGCTACTCGATGTTAGGCCCGACCCATCAACCAAATCATGTCGAACTATCGCCCCCCACGACTTGTGAGACAGGAAAACAGTGAGCGTACTCTTTGTTCACAACAACGGTGTAGCTTTCCTCTATTCCAAATGTGCCACGACTCGTGAGACCACACTTGGGTTGCGGTAGCTTCCTCACGATATTGTTATGGATGGAAGGCTTGGACAGATCAAAACCATTTTGATCCAAGTCCATCATGAGCCTAATATTTTAACTTGGTCCAACCAAGTGAGAGTCCGAAATTATTGACCGAGACCTCATCATATTAATATTTTGCATGCATAAATATCCAATAATATAAAGCATTTAAATAAATGCATCGCATGCAAGTAAATCTAGCATACCCCTGTTGGATGATCACGGGCCCTACCTATGCGACCCACTGAGCCCGTAGTGAATCTATGGTCTGTCTAGGGTGGTCCTACACTATTATAACAAATTAACCCAATGTCAAGCCAATAGGCCTTGTACTCTATTTGTTTCGCTTTGATGTCTCCCCTTGGGCCTCCGTCCAACGTAGGCCTCCTTTTTCTTTGTGGGCTTGCCTTATTATACATAAAATGTAAAACCTCACAAAAATATTCATAACTACTCTCATTACAAGAGAAATGGAATACATGGGAAATAAAAAAGGAAAAAAGACAAGCCTTAACATCATGAGGCGAAAGTGGGAGATAATAGTTCCAAAACATGAGGCACGTAGGCCCCACCCAAAAAGAATTTAAAACCATACACAGGTCAATGGGCTTCATGATCATCCCTTGTTAATCCAATTAACAAAACACAATATAATTACATATCCAATATAATCATACTCCAAATAATATAAACCATGTATTAAATAAATGATATCCAATATCATCCCATAACATAATTAAATGCAGAAAAATACATGTCAAAAATGCAATTAAAAATGGATATTAGAAACCTCGTACAACCCATATACATTTCTTTTTTGTTTGGAAACCATTTCCAAATTAATCTTGGACAATTTAATTTTAGGAAAAATCATTCTAAACTAAAATTAAATCAGCCATAAATTAAATATTTCAGAAAAAATATGCAGAATACCAAAAAATTAATTTTTTTGAAAAAACGATGAAACAACGGCCCAGTCGTTCGGCCGCACAGTCGGCCGTGCGAGAGCGCGCGGACGACCAACGCTCGCGCGCGGCAGCAGGCAGCCTGCTGCTGCTGCTGTAATAATTTTTTTTTATTGTTCTGCACATAAAAAACTTAAACAAATACCCAGATTTCATAAAATCCAATTTTCTAAAATCACCCAAATATCCATGATTAATTACATAATTAAACATGCAAATTTCAACAAATAATTATGAAAATTAAAAGCAATAAACACATGCTTTTAAAGCCGATCTAAACACGTTAAACATGCTTGAACACGTAAACATGTAATCCATAGCCACATACATTGATCCGGGCTCTGATACCACTTGAAAGGATAGCGGATCGGCCCGGGAACGCGGCGGAAGCGCGGTGGGATAAAAATGTCCACTTAAATAATTTCCGTTGATCTTTTAATCCAATTAAAAGATCCAACATCTCAACTTTCCATATTAATCGATAAATCCTATTTACCGATTAAACGAGGGCCCGATACAATATCGGCCTGTCCATCCAATGGACAATCCCTTAAGTAATCAAATTACTTATCATCCTCTGAAATTGACTCCAAGTCAATTCCTTCACCTCCTCGGTGATTTGTGTGTGACCCTTTAGGTTCACCCTCAACTAGACTTGGTCTCGTGTCCAACAAGCGCTCATCACCATAGGTGGCCGTCTAGCAACGGTCCATGACACTAGAGACTAGGTGAATGTTGGCGTGAACATTTAGGTGCCGATTCCGTATGGGTATGGTCCTACTGTCGACCGTCTCCAGGCCTTAGTCTAGGGTATGGAATTGGGCGTCGGTTCCCATCCTTAACTAGGCAACTATGCTTCATACCCGAAATGTGTTTACTCTATCAATCGACGTAGGAAACCCTTTCCTACTCAATCAATTGCTATGGCCATAGACTTTCAGAGTCTAAACCATCTCAAAGTGCATAGGAGACATCACCGTCATGTACTAACAGGGGACAGATCCTATCTTGGAATCCACCGTCCTCGCTACATACTCCAACTGCACTGGACAAGGCTTATAATGACCATCTTACAGAATGATCACCTCTCGCCAGATCCAAGATACAGTCTTCATATGCACGTGACTGCCATGATTCCTCAAGTCCGAGGACTAATCCCGTACTATCGGAACCGAGAATTCTAGTCATACCGACCAAGCCTCCAAGGCTTCCATATGACGATTCCCACGAGTCACTTCAGTCAGTCGACCACCTTGTCAACTGACCCACTAAAATTTCATAGACGACCTTCGTCTGTCACCGATGAAACTCGGCACTCACCTAGTGAATGCAATACTTAGTGCAAGTCTCAATAGGACACTCGTTGCCCAGTCTCGAGGTCCTCGATTTGAAATGTTTCAGAACAATCCTCAGAAGTTGGTTTCATAGCCACCATCCAATGCGCAACCTAACTACATGGGTTATCCAATTGGTTTGTGGGCATTTGTTGTGACGTTGAAACGCCGTTGAACGTTAGTAGTAAGCACAAAAAACACAGTGCCAGTGATAAATACTTACTCTATTCATCAGGATAATATTGTATTAATAAAGATTGACGAATAGTTCCAAAAACCGCCAATCCAATTGGCTTTTTGGTCATCTATTCTAACAACTTGATCAAGCGTTCTGATGTACTCCACCTCAATTTCTTTGGTAGCAATGTAATCTCGAATAAAATGAAATCTTGTTGCATCTATATATTTGCTTCAATCATGAAACACCGAATTCTTAGCAAGAGCAATAGTTGAATTGCAATGGCATGTTCCCGTAGTTGTGGCAACGTACTCTTACTCACATGTAGATAGAGTCACAATTGGTTGCTTCTTTGAGTACCATGCAATTGCATTTTCTTCAAAGAAAGACACAAAACTAGTAGTGCTTTTTCGATCATCAGCATCACCGACATAATCACTATGACAATATCCTCTTAAACAAGCATTGTTAGAAGAGGTATAGAAAATGCCATAATCAAGAGTACCTTTTAGATATCGAAGAATTCTTTTCGCATCATTCATGTGTTCGTCACTTGGATTCTCTATGAACCGACTCACTTATCCAATTGCAAATAGCCACTACAAGAAAATAGAAGATTAGCGACAAACAACTCAAGTCGCAATTTTAATATTATCACTAATTATATATATTCAGTGACAATAATGAATTTTATGATTTTAATAATTACTATTATTTTATAAAAATTATTATTAGTGACAAAAAAGTGTGCACAAAGTTGTCACTAAATACAATTAGTGGCTCATGTATAGTGACAACCTAGTGACAATAAATAATTGTTATCACTATATTGTATTGTCACTATGTTGTCACTATAGACGTGTCACTAATTGTATTTAGTGACAATTTTATACACAATTTTTGTCACTAATAATTATATAGTGACAAGATGGAAAATATTGTCACTTAATATATATTTTTAGTGACAACTTTTAAATTATTATTTGATATTTTGTCACTAATATCATATTTTCTTGTAGTGAATATGTCGGGTCTAATACATGTGAAGTACCATAGACTCACCAAAAGACTTCAAAATATAGTTGAGTCGACCTCTCTTGCTCCATCATCTTTGGAAAATTTTACTCCAAACTCCATCGGAGTATTCACCGGATTGCAATCCATCATCTTAAACTTTTTTATAATCTCCCTTGCATACGCCTCTTCAGATATGAAGATTCCATCACTTTGTTGCTTTACTTCTAATCCCAAATAATATGACATGAGCCCCCGTCACTCATGTTAAATTCTTGCACCATTGCCTTCTTGAAGTTGTCATACATATGTGGATTGTTTCCCGTAAGAATGAGATCATCCACATAAATGCACATGCATAGTATATCTCCATTCTCCTTCTTCACATAAAGAGCATACTCATAAGGCATCTTGAGAAACCATTCTTTTGAAGATAGTTGTCAAGACGACTATACCATGCCCTTGTTGCTTGCTTGAGCCCATATAATTCTTTTTTCAATTTCAACACTTTGTCTTCATGGCCTTTAACCATGAAACCATCCAGTTGTTCAATATACACTTCTTCTTCAAGAGTACCATTAAAAAATGCGGACTTCACATCCATTTAATGAAGTGACCATCGATTTTGCGCCGCAAGAGAGACCAACAACCGTATTCTCTCCAAGCGAGCAACGGGAGCAAAAACTTCTTCATAATCCACACCATGCTTTGGTTTATACCCCTTTGAAACAAGCCTCGCTTTATACCTTTCCATTTCTCCGTTTGCATTTTTCTTTATTTTGTACACCCATTTGACTCCAATGGCTTCATGACCACTTGGTAGTGTAGTGATCTCCCAGGTGTCATTTTTCTTTATTGAATGGATTTCTTCCTCCATGAATTGCACCAATTTCTTCTCTTTTATATCTTCTTCAAAACTCAAACATTCATCATTCATAAATAAACAAAGAAAATTATCACCATTTATTCTTTCCGTAGCATCATAAAGATCACTTATGCTACGATACCTTTGAGGTTTTTCACTTGAACTTGGTGTTGAGGGGGTTGAATTCTCGCCTTCAACTTCTTGCTCATTCTCTTATTCTTCTAGGTGTGGAAGAATACAATACTTCTTTCCTCTTTGGATGTTCCACTTCTATCAGGCGTCTTCTTCGAACTCCACAACTCTACTAATCACAATATTTTTAGCAATAGGATCAAAACATTTATACCCCTTGGAGTTCTCATCATAGCCAAGAAAGACCATCGTCTTACTTCGGTCATCTAGTTTTGTTTTTTGTTGTTCCGGCACATGAACATAGCAAAAAAACTATTAAGTGTTTCACACTGGGCTTCCATCCACTCCATACTTCTTGTGGAGTTATTTTCTCCAAACTCCTTGCCGGGTATCTGTTTGAAAGATACATGGCACATGCAACTGTTTCAGCCCAAAATACTTTCGGCATTGCCTTACTTTTCAACATCGTCCTCGCCATGTTCTGAATTGTTCTATTCTTTCTTTCCGCAATACCATTTTATTGTGGTGTTCTTGGAACAGTCATAGGACATCGAATTTCATGTGTTTCACAAAAAAACTTTGAGTTTATTAGAAGTGAACTCACCACCTCTACCGGTTCTTAGAGCTTTGAGTTCAAAATCACTTTCTTTCTCAGCACGAGTTTTGAATCTTTTAAAAGTATCAAAAGTTTCATTCTTGTGTTTTAGGAAATAAATCCACATCTTACTTGTAAAATCATCGATAAAGAGTATAAAATATAAAATCTTACCGAATGATTGTGGGTTGAAAGGACCACATACATCCGCATGCACAAGTTGTAGAGGTTTGCTTGCTCTTGAAAGTGACTCATTTGGAAAGCCTTTTCTTGCATGCTTGCCAAAAAAACATGCCTCACATAACTAATGCGGGTGATTTATTTTGGGAACTCCTCTCACCATATTTGTTTCTCCCAGCATCTTAAGCCCTTCAAAGTTGAGATGTCTGAATTTCATATGCCATATCCATGAAAAATCATTGATGCAAGCTTGTAAGCATTTTGCTTCGACCGTCTTCACATTTAGCTTGAACATTCGGTTACTTGTCATGGCAACTTTTGCGACAAGCCTATCATCTCAGCCTTGAAGCCGTAGATAGTTATCCTCCATCTTCACTTTGTGGCCACTCTCCAAAAGTTGACTAATGCTCGAAATATTGTTCTTCATTCTTGGAATGTAGTAGACATTGTGGAGAAGTTTGTGATCACCATTCTTTGTAGCCAAAATTATCGTACCTTTTTCCTTGATCTCCACTTTAGTATCATTTCCTAAATGAACATCGTCGGTTACTTTTGTGTCCATTTGCACAAACTTACTTCTATCTCCGGTCATGTGGTTGCTTGCACCATTATCAAGATACCATGTGACATCATGTTCTATAGTGTCTTCCTTTTGAGAGAGCAAGAGGGCGTCACCTTCTTCCTCCTTATGTTCGGTAAGGTTTGTCTCTTCCGCATTAGATTTAGATTGACACTCACCTGAATAATGTCCGGTCCTTCCGCATGCATAGCACTCAACATGACTTTTATCAATTTTTATCCAATAATTTTTGTTTCTTCCTCGACCACGGCCTCTTTGGAAACTCCTATTTGCACCATCTTGGGGTGAGTTTTGTTTACCTTTTCCTTGGCCTCGACCTTCTCCTCTTCCTTGACCACGACCATGGCCTCTACCACAAGTTTGACTTCTTCCTCCTCTGTCGGAAGCATTTCCTTTGGGATTAAAGGAAAGTTTTGCTTGCAAGACTTGCTCTACCGGCACTTGTTGATTTCTTTTCATTCGTTCTTCATGGGCTATTAATGATCCATTTAACTCGTCAATAGCCATGGTATCAACGTCTTTTGCCTCTTCAATAGCCATCACTATATGATTAAACTTCGCATTAAGATAGTGTAGAATCTCAACTACTCGTACATTCGTCAAGTTTTCACCAAGCCGCTTTATTTGATTTACCACCACTAAAACTCGAGTGAAATAATCCGTAATGGATTCATTCTCGTTCATCAAAAGAGACTCAGACTCAGCCTTTAGAGTTTGGAGTCATACCTTCTTCACTTTATCAACTCCCACGGTGCAATTCTTTAGAATGTCCGATGCATCCTTGGCTTTTGACTCATTGGCGATTTTCTCAAACATCTCGATTGGATGATTCTGAGAGCACTTTGGTCTCCACTCCTCCTTTTTTGAAATGTGGTTAGTTGGGATACAGAAAGAGCACACTCATCGTCGGGTTCATCATACCCGGTCTCAACAAAATTCCACTTCTCCACTCCTGCTTTTCTGCAATGCGGTTAGTTCAGCTACAGAAAGAGCACCCTCGTCGGCGGATTCATCATACCCGGTCTCAACAAAATTCCATAAGCCATGAGCCCCAAGAATAGCTTTCATTCTAATTAATCACTGATCATAAATGATTTCAGTTAGGGTTGGATATTGGAAGGAGATACGTGGAGTTACGGTGGTCATTTTATCTGATACCACTTTGTTGGAAGCTATGGTGGATTCTACACTTTTGAAGGAAGAGAAGAGGAGTATATCTAAGAAATTTTATACTCTAAATTGTGCCTCTCTATTCACTACATCAGATTAATAAGCATAAAAATTAGTACAAAGAATAAATACAAAACAGAATTCAAAGTATCATTCTTTGTTTCTGACAACCCTTGGTAAAATGGTCATAACCTTTTGCACAGATTTCCAATCGACTTGAAACTTAGACCATTTGAAACTTGACTTACAGAGCTTTAATTCCATACGAGATTCATCCAAAATTAAAATCGTTTGACTTCTGAAAACGTGTATGAAAATTTGGTAAAAAATTGTGATTGCTGAAACTAGAATAAAAATTTAATTCCTTGTGCAATTCTCAACAATTAAGACAAGTTTAATTCCCTGTGCAATTCTCAAAAATTATTTATGCTTGCTTATTCTTCTTATTATTTTATGGTAGATACGAATATTCCGACACTTTTAAAAAGGATAAATAGTCTAATTAATTTCTGATAGAAAAGCAAAAATAAAGAAAATATCTTTTTATGTTAACATACCACAAGTATTAGTTACAAAGGCTACTTTATTAATATTAAACTACTAACTATTTTTTATATTATAAGAACTACATACCAAAGTTAAAACAGAAGTACAAAATTTGAACTCAAGCAACTTCGAGATATGAAAGTAGCAGGATGATATATATATATATATATAATAATTAAAGTTGAAGAGAAACTTATTACAAGAGAAGATATTATAAGTAATGTGTTAATGAACTAGCAATAGTTCTTGATTTGTCATATGTTAATTGATACAAATTTAATAATCCTAATAATTGTGTTTAAGATGTCCTTATTAATAACTTGTGAAACCATAAATATAATCATTTTTGGCAAACATTATTGTCATGTACTGTCGTTCAACATATGTTAATTTTATCGTTAAGTAATAATTTATAATCATAACTTTTCGCTATTTATTGTACTTGTGAAAAATAATGTTGTGAGTTTAAGAGAAAGAACAAATTCTTGTATTGCTAAAATATATTTCAACTATTACAAGAACTTTGCATTCATTTTCATCAGAAAATTAAGATGCTATTTATGACTTTGTCTTTCTTTCTTACTGAAACTCGGAGACAGATAGAGTATGGGATGGGAGCAAAGGTGATGTGGCTGACAACTTCTATTATTTATATAAGGTAGTTGCTGAATTCTGATTGATAACTTTTGTTTGATAAAGCGTTATCGAAAACTAACAATAACTAGCCAATAGCTATAAATTAATTTGCAATTCTTACTAGCTAGAAGAATACGAATAGGACCATGATTGCTCATTTATTCTGCAAATTTGAATAAATCGTATTGTGACAATGATTTATATGTTCAATAATTAATTAGAATTCAGTAGTTTCGAATTTAGATCAAAATTTCCTCTTAATTGAATCTAAAACTAAAATTTTGTCTTCTAAATATAGTTTGAACACTACAAGAAATTGACTCAAGAGTTTTGAAAAAATTTGATGCTAAAATTAACATCAAGCTAATTTAGTAAGTAAATTTTTGTTGCTAATCTATACTATTTAATATATATTTTAGACGATTCGTTGCTAAACTCGTCAGCAAGTAAATTTTTGTTGCTAAATGATTAACAAGTAAATTTCGTGTATTAAATAATATAAATTAGCAACGAGAATTTTACTTGCTTATTAGCTCGACACTAATTTTTTTCATTCCTATTGAACTTTTTTCTTGTACTGGCATCTGACAAGTAGAGATATTTTTGTCATTATAAATATGCTCAATTGCTTTATTATACTTGATTAATTATTTGTTTCCAAGTACAGCATTCCGAATTATTATGCAAAAAGTTCTAACTTATGTTTGAATTTTTTCCAATTTATTATCTAAATTTAACTACTAATTAATGGTGAAAAATAATTTAATATGGCAGGATGACATAAAATTGATGAAGTCTATAGGACTGGATGCCTTCAAAATGTCCATTTCTTGGCCTCGGATATTACCTCGTGAGACAAAGTATATATTATTATCATCATTGTTATTTTCTTTTAAAAAGCAATACTTAATTCAATTTGAAACACAATAAAAAATACTAATATTACTATCATCATTCTGACCTGTTGGAAAATAACAATGGTTAATACATAAAATAAATATTCTCATATAGAATATGTAAGCTCTAGGTGCACGTTATATAATTAATATACACATTAGCACACAATCGTGGATTGGTTAAATCTGTAGCAGCGGAAAGTATTTCGATCCACGTATTCGGATCTAGCTCGTCTACAAGCTCATGCCTCGATTGGATCACGAACACATCGTCTTGCTCGTTCATGAAGATTACTCCCACGTACATCTTCAAGATCCCCACGAACATCTTCAAGATCTCCCCACTTTGAACCTTGCTCCAAATATTGAAGAACCCACGAACACGTCTTGCTCGCCTCGGTGGATTACTACCAGAGTAAGCCACTCATTTACATACCTTAAACCCTTGGAGACTTTGGTGATTCTCCAAGAGAGAATAGAGAGAGTTATTTGCGTGAGGCTTTGAGAGAATATACATCGAATGGAATGTCTATTTGGTTCCATAGAAGCACCCTATTTATAAGTGTGCACAAGAGGAGTCCAATCCCAATACAAAGTCTAGGAGACTACAAACTCTTTACACAAGAGGAGTCCTCCTTAACCACAAGTTTAGGAGACATCAAACTCTTGCAATATGTATGTATATTTAACATCTCCCACTCATACATATTTGACATAGCCTCCTCAATCGAAAATTTCTCATCTCTCATCCCCTCTTTCATATAGGGAATAAGGCGTGCGACCAAGCGAGAAGAACGAAATGTGAGAAGGGTTATATTAAGTCATCACCAAAACTAACATAACTCTTCAACTCCAAAAAACTTGCTATGTACCCCAAACCTTGTGGTCGCACTTAATCAAGCATCTCTAGATCCCTTAATAAATAAAGCATGCTTAACTCACTCAAGTATGTATCTATGTTCATGACTAGTTGGACATATTCCAACATAGTCGCCCGGGCTATGAATCATAGAACAGAAGTGCGTTACCAACTTAGTTATTTCTCAGCCTCTCAGATCAATCAGCTTGGTCTTGACAGCTTTCCTAGACATGCTCCGACAGACCGGATAACACTTGGCCATTGGATGACATGTTAAACTGGAATCATCAAGCTTCCACCTCATGACATGGTCCAGAGTTCCAAAGGGTACAAGAAATAATATGGGCTCACACAGTGACGAAGTAGGGACCCATTCAGTCACTCCTCATAAGAGGTCAGCTTAAAACACATGTAGTATGATTACATGTTATGATGGAGCTCCCAGTCAACTTGGGCATGTCACGGCTCTCAACATCATATGAACCTAAGTCCAATCGCTATCCAAGCGCCTAATTTGCGCACTACCAGACAGTCACTCTCTTAATGCCCTCTAGTAGTTTGCACGTTCAGCTCAAAAATAGGCCTTTTATGAAGTTCAGACATACTTCATAATAGATCAAACATGTGATCTCATCTTAGCTTCTCTAGCCAAGGTGACTATCCATTATACATTGTCCTTCCCCACTTCTCAAGTGTAAAGGTGATCATTCGCATGACTCACTAATGCAAAATGATCTTTCAAGTCTCATCCTACTCGCTATCGCAGCGCCAGGGCGATTACCTGTGTGAGAAGGCCAATCAGGGCCTAGTGACATTTCATAATTCAGTATCAATATTATGTTCTCACAAGCCATAAGAATCAAGTTCTACATGATCCTTTACCACTAACATGCCTTCATCAATACCAAGGCTTGGTAAAAGGGATGAGCGCTCATACCGCTCGTAGAACATGTTGGAGAACAATTGATTATGCGCATGTCTCATCAAAAATATTTGGCATCTGTATACTAGGTCCTCCAACAATACTTGCCGCCCAAAAGTATACAGAGTTTCGCTATGTGCATCACATATGCATCATGACCAAATAGTTTTTAGTCTGATCTTAGATTACTTTCATAGATCACTTTATTGCATCACGATATGTGCATCAAGGATCACTTCGATATCTACTCACCATTCTAATTATTGAGCACAGGACTAGTTGTGCACACATATTGTGCATCAAACATTCTACAGCGCCCACGAACACATCATTTCTTTTCTTCTTTCAATTTAAGGCATCTCCCTTAACTAAGAACACTGTGGTTATGGAGTATCAATTAGGATAGTATGATACGTATACAACTTCAATATCTGAACACTAAGTATGCATCATACTTGCTCCTATGTCCATGTGAAAGACTGCTACTCTATTTGGCGATATCTCCACATTACTTCTAGCTATCAAACTTATTCGCCCGCATCGGATGAGAGCTAATTCTCTCACAATTTTGACATATCTGGTGGTCATCTCGATCATCGTTAAGCCTATCAAATGATAGCTCGATGGAATCGATATTATCACTACCTGGACAATAATTCAAGTTATAAATGGAGCTTGCAAGCACCAAACTTGCACTTGCCCCACAACTTGAATTAACTAGAAGATCCAGATGATCATCATGTCCACTACTTAATTGGAAATATCAACTATCATCAGCTAGGAGCACCTAGGTGAAAGTGGCGATAGTGGCTATAGCGAGGTCAGATAAATCTCACCATCAAGGAGAATGTCTCAAAACTACACCCCTCAGTGGGTGTAAATATTTCGCCGTCAGTTGACATTTATACTTATAATAAACTATCTACTTTACACTTGACCTTTTAGAAACCACATGTTTCAAAATGATCTTGCATGTAGATAGAAGATCAACCTTGTTCTTAGTTATTAGGCTTATCAATTCCCTCGAAGCACTTGTCCACTGGAAGTGTTACGTGAAGTCAATTCTTGACTCATCAATATCCATCAAACACTTGTGGAGGATACCCATTCAGTCTCATATAGACGATGGGGAACATTATTAATGCTCACTCATTATTTGTGGAATTTGAGAATCCTTTCTCTAGTCAGACACTCCCTTTGACTTTTGAGTCGCTTCGATTATCTCTTGCAACTAAACATGAATAACATATCATCATTGCAGAGAAATGAGCGCCTCTCTTAAGAATCTTTTCACTCTCATAGTTAAGATTCTATTGACCTCACAGATCTCTAAAAAAGGTTCCTTCTAAAGGAATCTATATTGCGCGACTAATTTCTCCATAAACCTTTTGTTCACATCTTTCCAATTAAGTAGGTACATGCCATATGCTTGCTACCATATTACAAGAGTTGGAGAACTTCGTAGAGACACTTTATCATGTTGTAGGTTGCATTCAAAAATTGCATCTACCCAAGTGAAATGCAGAATGGTCTTGCGCCATTTAAATTCTAGACATTTCTAGAAATGTTGGATTCTTTACCTTTTGCAAGCTCATGCAGCTGCTAAGAGATTAGAATCATGATTCGTTTGCAGTTTTACGTTCCTCAGTATTTGTCCAACATAATCAGACATGGTACTTTCACTCCTTATCAGTACATGGAACCATAATGTTCACATCCTTTAATTCTCTACCCTTGTCAAAAATCGCTGAAAATAGCGCTTTTCAACTAGTGAGAAAGGTGCACTGATCAATAACGTGAGAAATACTATTGCATCATTTCATGCCTCATACTCATAAGTCTGCAATCATTTATTGGACAAGTTTTAGTGGTTTGATAAACCCTCCTTATTTTCCAGCGAACTCTTTTCGGTAGGAAAAATCAAGAGTAACCTTTTAGCGAGTGAACCAAGTGGCCTCTTCTAGCTAACATAATCTTCCTTGGAGAGGTTAATTTTAGCGAGTGAACCAGGTGGTTTTTTCTAGCTAACAAGGTCAATCTCAAGGAAGAATAACCTTTAGCGAATGAACCAAGTGGCCTCCTCTAGCTAACATAATCTTCCTCGGGGAGGTCGACTTTAGCGAGTTAAACCAAATAGTTTGTTATAGGTAACATGGTCATTCTCAAAATCCCATATGCCATAACACAAGAAGTGAAAGAAGAAATGTAAATGACAATGAAAAAATGCATCTAAGATGGAGCCACAACACACAACAAATGTCTTAGGAGTGCTTTTAACATGATTAGACTATATCGGATAACTAGTGCCTTTTGCACAACTCTTTACAGTAGCTCCATTGCTTTTTATATCACTCTTGAAGAGTACAACTCATATCAATAAATGAGTGTGGGGTGGCACTTCCAAAATTCCTCCTTTTGTGCGCTATGCCACAATATTTCTATACTAGCGCACAATACTGATAATAGTCATTTTGCTCAATCTCGAATTATATGTGCTAGGTCTTGCCATATCTATCATCCATATAAGGAGAGAATTGGAGACCCTAGAAAAGTTAGTGAGAGAGCATTTATTTAGTTAAACTTCCTCTCAGTTCAATTATGAGTGGAGTAACTAATTTCCCATAGCACTATGACAATTGTTGGTGTCACTTGCTTTAGAAAAAGTGATACGATTATCACCTCGTGGATCAAATTTTTCAGTCTTACACTTATCGTGCTACTCTTTGTTTGATCCAAAAGCACTTTAGTTGGTTCAACATGAGCAACAAGTGCATCTCTTTTGTGTTTGAACCAAAAAAATCAAACCTCAAGTTTGGCGATTTTGGTTAAACACATAAATATCCATAAGTCAACTCAATTAGCAACTTAAGGATGAGTGAGCTCATATTCAAGAATAGAGCTTGGCAACTCTCCAACGAGATTCTTTAGTTTGCAACTTAACCAATAAAAGCGCAAATATTTTCTTGATCCACCGTTGATCGTCAACGTCTGAGTCGCTATAATATTAGGCAATTATACATCTCAACATTTAATAGACTTAAAAAGAATGGTGAGTTAACCTCAGATCTCTAGGTATGCGGAAAAAATATAGTACTGATCTTATATTCTATTCTAGATCCAAGTAAATTATTTGTTATTTCTTTATACCAGCGGAATCGAAAATTTCGCCACACGGCTAGTAATCATCTCCCACTGAGTAAAATTCATAATAAACTATTTACTGAGCATGAATAAAATAACTCCATGTCCAAAAAAAAAACTTTATGTGCATGCCATAAACGATATGAATAAAATAAAATAATAAATAACCCTGCATGGGCTACACTAACATTTGGTACACCATGTTAAGATAATTTGGCCCTATGGTGGTAAATGGCGAAACATATCCCCACAAAAAAATAAATGGCCTCCAAAAAACGGCCTAAAAATACATTTTTCAAAAATGTAATTACATTGATATAACGCCTACTACATTATGCTAAAAAAGTTACATCCAAGGCCTACTACATCAATCTAAAAAAAATAGGGATACCGCATTAATTACCACCATGTCACAAATTATCTCCACAAATAATAAAATACTCACATAATACATGAGCACCAAAATGTTTATGTCCATATATTCATAGCACAAAATCATATTGCACATATTCAATAAAATTGCAATAAAAATACATTATTACGCAATTATATATCTAGGCACGCATTCATATAATAGGCGCACTTATTAGCATATTTGAATCACAAAAATATGCTAGCATAAATTGCAATCACAAAAATATTGCATAAACTGCAATCACAAAAAATATCGCAATTAAAATAATCATGTTTAGGAATTGCAATCACATAATATTGCAATAATAAATAATCAAAATAGTATAAATTGCAAACACAAATATTGCAATAATCAATAATCGACATGGCATAAATTGCAATCACAAATGCAATAATAATCAACATGGCATAAATTGCAATCACAAATGCAATAATAAATAATCAACATGTCATAAATTGCAATCACAAATATTGCAATAAATAAATACACATTATTTCTTAAGTCATGCTCTAATTTTCTACAACACAAAAAAGGAGAAAATAAAATATTTAGACTTAGAAAAAAAAAAAATCTTTTCAACAACCCGAAAAGATCGCCCCATCAGATATAAATTTTCAGAAATTTTTTTTTTATTGAGAAAACGGATTTTCAAAAAGAACAGGAAAAAAATTGCAGCCAAACAAAGCCTTAGCCGCGAGCCAGCCATAAGCTAACCATGAACAACAAGCTCGCCTCAGCTCAACTTGGCTCGACTCGGCTCGACTCACAAGCCAACCAAGAGACATTAAACTCTACACCCAGTTGGCGCCAAGTCAACGCCTAGTTGGTGCCGAATTAGCGGCCAATTGACGCCTAGTCAACCACCATGGGACCCACACCCAATTGGCACAACATCAGCAACCAATCAGCACGTATCTGGTGCCGGCGATGCGTTTCCAACGCCGGCGACGGCCAATTTCCGACGATCGAGTATTTTCCGGCAAAAATTTAAAAAATTCATATCTAATTCATTTTAAATCCATTTTCAATGATTCAAACACCATTTTGAACTTATTTTCATGCTCCACAATATAGCAAAAATACTTTAATAAAAAATACATAATCAGGTTTGATTTTCTGCTCAAAGAAAATAAATTTGAAAACTAGGGTTTGATTTTTCTCACAAACCACCCATCCGATTTTCACCAAATTTTAACCACATGATCTCCACAAATAGATCTACATATGGTGAAAAAATCAACGAAAAAAACTCATGCTTTCATGGTCAAAGCAAATTTTCAAACGTACAAGCATACAAAAAACTTTCGCGATTAATCAGGCACATCAAGCGAGACTAAGCCGTAGTGGCTCTGATACCACTGTTGGAAAATAACAATGGTTAATACATAAAATAAATATTCTTGCATAGAATATGTAATCTCTAGGTGCACGTTATATAATTAACATACACATTAGCACACAATCGTGGATTGGTTAAACCTGTAGCAGCGGAAAGTATTTCGATCCACGTATCCGGATCTGGCTCGTCTACAAGCTCATGCCTCGATTGGATCACGAACACATCGTCTTGCTCGTTCTTGAAGATTACCCCACGTACATCTTCAAGATCCCCACGAATATCTTCAAGATCTCCGCACGTCGAACCTTACTCCAAATATTGAAGAGCCCACGAACACGTCTGGCTCGCCTCGGTGGATTACTACCAGAGTAAGCCACTCATTTACATACCTTAAACCCTTGGAGACTTTGGTGATTCTCCAAGAGAGAATAGAGAGAGTTATTTGCGTGAGTCTTTGAGAGAATATACATCGAATGGAATGCCTATTTGGTTCCATAGAAGCACCCTATTTATCGGTGTGCACAAGAGGAGTCCAATCCCAATATAAAGTCTAGAAGACGACAAACTCTTTACACAAGAGGAGTCCTCCTTAACCACAAGTTTAGGAGACATCAAACTCTTGCAATATGTATGTATATTTAACATGACCAAATTAATTGTCCTCGGCTAGATGACATAATATACACAGACGAAAGCACTTTTATATTATGAAGTCCGTATGATTTCTTTTTAACTCATATATTCTGATGGACCTATAAATATAATTTTGGGTTTAATGCAATTTATAACTCTGTGATATTGCAAATGAGCAAATTATCCCTCTGTGAAAAAATAATAACAATTTACCCCCCTGTGTTTTGCAAAATGAAGCAATTTACATCCCTAAGTAGGGATGTAATTGCTTCATTTTGAACAACACGGGAGGGTAAATTGCTTCATTTTAAAAAATACACGGGGGTAAATTGCTATTTATTTTTTCATAGGGAGGTAATTTGCTCATTCGCAATATCACACAGGGCTTGTTTGCATTTTTTTCAATATAATTTCATATGAAAAACAGTAATTACCAACATGCAACTTCTATCATTTTCTATTTTTTTCTTTCAATACTTTGTGTTGATATAATTTTATTTCATCGGCTATATTAAAATAAAAGAGTATATTTTACTTAATATTTGTATTTTCACAAACACATTATTATAATCAAATATAACACCCATATAAATGGGATGGCCCAAAGAGGCTAAAGTGTCGAAAAAGAAAGAGAAAGATTAAAAGAATCCAAAGGAATGCAAGGCACAAAGTGCCCCTAGGAGGCCCAGTCCAAGTAAGGGCCTAGGGTGCCTCCAAAAAAGCCCAGTTTGAGTAGGGTTAAGAAAAAGGTGCTCCTAGGAAATAAATTAGCCCAAGGGACTCAGATTTAATAAGGTATCGGAGAGCCAAAGGAAAGCTTAGAGGCTTGGAATCCTAGCCCAAGTAGAAGCCCATATCACGTGGCGTCCACGGGTGATATCCACGTTGGACCTATGAGGCCACACCCCACGAAATCGATAAGGATTCGCACCTCAGCAGGAACACGTGGCGTCTTCAGCTGCAAGTAACCTCCTAACACTAAAAGGATTAGCCACCTCTCTAGAACATAACCCCCAACCACATGGCCGTTGTTCCCAAACACGCACCCATGTACTTCCTTTGTTGCGTACACACAACCAAAACGCAATTCCTCTTTCCAGCTTGCTAGAACTTTTAGAGATTGGAGAAGGCTAGAACGTTTTCAGGGATTTGGAAGAGTTTAAGTATATAAGATTTCTTGAACAATTCAAAGAGAATGAGAGAGAGTGAGTGTAGGGTGTTTCTAATACTCCTAAAATTCGGCCACTCCACCTTATAAGTTAAAGGAGTCACCAACTCTTTGACTAATGGGGTTGTGGGCTTAGGGTTTTTCAAGGTCAAACATTTAATTTCTCATTGTTGGACTAGGTTTTAATTGATCCTATCAATTTAAATCTAGACCCAATATTAGTTCAATTAACATTAAAATTGACCACTTAATTAATCTCATTAATTAACCTCAAACTCAAAAACTAACTAATCAAATTAATTAGGCTCTTAGGCTTCCTATTAATTAGGCCCTCAATTAAATAAATATATTTAAGTGGATTAATTTAAATCCTTTAAATCACACTTCTCTTCCGGATTAATTTACTAATTAATTCCCAATTCCGTTAGAGATTTGTATGTCACTCTTTAGGTTCGTCTTCAATTATACTTGGGCTTGTATTCTTACAATTTAATTAACAACTGGTTGCTGGAGATTAATTAGATCCTATCTAATTAAAGTGCATAGATGTCACACGCCTATCGTCGATGAAACACGACACTTAATGCCCTTTCTTGAGGATTTTCGACTTGGAACATTTTAGATCAACCCTCGAAAGTTGGTTTCATAGTAACCATCACATGCGCAATCCAACTTCATTTGTTTGTTTGATCTAGGGGCTTTCTATATAATACATACAATTATAATGTATTGAAACTAATGACAAGGTTTAGCCAAAGAACAATTCTCATTAATATTTAACATTACATAAAAAAAAGTTCGTTCTGAAAATAGATTAAAAGGGGCCAACTCATTTAGCTTGTCGGTCACCTATTTTAACAATCTCCCACTTGATCTAAAGTGAATTACCCATATACTTCAGGCCCATCTTTTTAAGATGCTAAGTGTGGACAATCTGTGAAACATGCTTGGTCAGCAGGTCTGTTGTGTTTTAGATTGATGCAATGCAATCTTCTAGCACATTCCTTTTCCTACCATCTCTCGAATAAAATGACAATGTCTGAGGATGTGTTTAGCTGTGATGAGGTCTTGGCTCCTTCTCTTGCATAATCACCCTATTGTTATCATAATACACAATGACGAGGCTGTCAATGCTAGGAACTACACCCAACTCTTGGATGTAGTTTTTCATCCAAACAACTTTTTTAGCAGCTTTCGAAGCTTCTATGTATTCGGCCTTAGTAGTGGAGTCTGTTGTTGTGTCGTGCTTGGAATTTCTATGGAACCATTCCTTCATTGAGCCTAAATAGATAACCTGATTGAGACTTGGCATTGTCTACATCTGATGTGAAGTTGGCATTACTATACCCTTCCAAAATCAATTCGCTTTCCCATAGACCAAAAAACTATATGCTTAGTCCTTTTCAACTACTTAAGAATTTTTTTTATGCTAGTTGAGTGTGCTTCTTTGACACATGCTTGATAGGCTCTGACACTCAGAGCATGCACTATATAGAGTCTTGTATAATGAATAATATATTGAATGCTGCCAATGACTGAGTCATAGGAAATGTCTGACATTCTCTTTATCTCCTCACAAGTCTTAGGAGATTAAGTCTTGAAAAGCTTGATCCCATGCCACATGGGAAGGAAACCTCTTTTCGACTTCTCTATCTTGAACCTCTTCAAGACTTTGTCAATTTACAAAGATTAGGTCATTCCAACATCCTTTTCGATCTATTCATATAGATCTTGATGCCTGGGATGTAGGAAGCCTCACCCATATCCTTAATACAGAATTGAGTAGACAATTATAATTTAGTGTCTCATAATACTTAATATCATTCTCAGTGCGATGTCACTCACACAAAGCACGAGGAACACAAATGAACTCACACTAACCTATTTATGCACACAGGGATCTTACTCGTTCTTGATAAAATCATAACTCTTTATGACCTCATCAAAAAGTATGTTCCAACTTCGAGATGCCTATTTTAGTTCATAGATGGACCTCTGGAATGGGTGAACCTTTTGCTCATGTCCTTTGGATATCCATTTTCCATATTTCGTAGTCATAATACGTTGCTATAGCAAGCATGATCCTGACGGATTTGGCGATGGCTACCGCCGAATAGACCTCTTTTTCCTCTTTTCCTTCCCTTTGGTCTCCTTGTTGTCATTCGTGCCCTTGTCCTGCCCCTTCTTAGTCCAACGATGAGCCTTCTTGCCCTTGGACCTAGAAGTGGACGGGGTTGTAATCACCACAGGCGTGAGTTTCTTAACCGTAGCCTCGAACTATGTCAACATATTCTTTAATTTAGTAACGGACTTCTGAAGCCCAACTATGTTGTAGTTAACAAAAAATCGATCGAACGAGGGTGGAAGAGATTGGAGGATCACATCAATGTAAGTTATCAAACTTACTGATAAGCGAGAGCATCTTAACACCGTGCTCATGAACAAATGATCCTTTAGTAATCTTGGCCCTAAAGAACTCTTTCAACGCATATCCAATAAGCCTATCCTATTTTGCAAACAAGTCGTGTAAAGGTGGATATCTATGGCGTGCTTGAGTTGATCGCGCTACTTTTGTAGTTCATTGCTCATGGATGCAAGTACGATACTACGGGCCTGTTTGTCATCATCTTCCAAATGTCCGAACATTGCACGTTCTTTGTCAGTTGGCCCTTCAAGTAGGGAATTGGGGGGAGCTTTTCTCTAAAACGTAAGTACATTTCTTGAAATCAAAAACAATTTTGAGATTTTGGAGCCAATTAACATAGTTGGTTCCAATTAACTTATTATTCTCAAGGATAGTTGACAATGGATTCTTAGACATTTTTCAATCTATACGAAAGGAAGAAACAGAATTTTAACATTCTTTCTTAATGTTAATTACAAATATATGATATGGTCTTTAATGATAAATCCCTCTCACTATTTCTTCAGCACTCCACAACTCTCATGTGGAATTTTGGAAAATATTTTCTAGTGGGCTTGAGGTCCACAAAACGATCTTCATACCCTACTTTTATTATTGGCATGGAATGTGGGAGGCATTTTTTACTAGTGGAGATCCACAAGAATTTTGCTCATTTTCCACACAATTTAAAGGACTCCAAGTATATTGTGCTAGTCCATGTTAGACCCAACCCATCAATCAAAGAATTATCTCAAAGTGTCACCTCCCATTACTCGTGAGACAGGAAACAATGAAACAATCCACTAGTTTATGTGACAATATAGCTTTCCACAATTTCCAAATCATTCTACGACTTGTGCGATAATGAAATGAAATGGGGTGTCATCCCATACATCATCAATATGGATGGAAGGTTTGATATTATCCATTATGGCCTAATATTTGAACATGAACTTCCAAAGTGAGAGTTTAATTGATATGATTGCAAGACCACATCACAATTTTAAGTGTTTTGTATGCTTATTAATATATGTCAAATATGCGCACAAGTAAGACAAGCATCACACACCTTAATTAAACCTTGCACGCCCCCTGTCGGATGATTATGAACCCGTTCTTGCAATCCACCGAACCGCTGGTGGGTCATTGCTCAATCTAAGGGTGTTTCAATGATAATGAAGCCTATGCTATTACATTGATTGTATCTCTTACAATCATGGACCTTTAGTCTTCTTTACTTGGGCTCGCCTTTGTGGGCCTCCATCTCCATGGACCACCATGGGCCTCCATCTTCATGGGCTTGATCTCCATGAAGGTAAACAAAATAAAATCTTAAATCTTATTTCTACACTCATTACAATTGAAAACAAGAAACTCGATCAATAGTCGAGCGAGGTACATTGGAGGGAGATAGAGTATCTTACAAATCGAAGATAAAAAACGAGAGGGAGAGTTAAAAGGACTCGGAGGCCTTATGAAAACAACATAAATAATTAATCAATCACATCGGGTCTAGGCTCCCATTCATCCATTGATCATTTATTACATAAACAAAAACACATATCACATATGCATATAAAATCATATATTATTATTACTTTAGGAATATATCAAAGATACACTAATATTTGATACTACATAATATTCATTTCATATATGACAAACACAAGTCTCCAAAAAGGAATTGAAATTAATTTATGGGCATCGGACGTAAAATATAATTTTAAGTTTAAAATTAACAATTACTTTTAAAAAATAGAATTTAAGTCAATGTGGACTTTCCAAGTAAGAATCCTAACCAACTAGTATTATATACTAACTAGAACTCTAATATTCAAAAAATTAAATAAAAAAATTTAATCACATTCAACTTATTAATTTGTTATAAACAATAATCAAAATTATTTATTCGGACATTCCAAAAATAATTTTAAACAACCAGGAGACTAAGTTCAAAGTTTAGAAAAATCAATATTTTGCTAATATGTAATTCTAACCAAATTAAAAAAACACAAAATCTAAAAAAAATTCATAATATTTCAAAAAATAATATTTCAACATTCAAAATAATTTAATTTTTTTGAGAAACAATTTTCAAGATATCAACACAATTAATTTTACATAAAAATTATATTTTTCTAAATACAGAATTAATCATGATTAAAGTTAATGTTAAACAATTAAAAAGGAACCTAGCCCTAAACTGCAGCCGGGCCGCCAGAACAGTTTTTTGCTAGGGGGCAACACTCAGTCATGCGCGCCTCGTACTGCCGATCGCATAGGCCTGTGTGCATAGCCCCCTCGCCAGTGTGCACGGTCAGTGCCCACGCACGTATGCCACGTGTGGCTGTGCGCAGTGGTAGGTGACGGATCCAATCCATATTTAATTTTTCCCTTTTCAAAACTGAAAATACAACCAATTCAACAATTTAATTATGCCTAAAAATCATAATTCAACGACAAGCATGCTTCTAAGATATTAAACGGATATAAACATGCGATTCAACAGAACTTAAATCACATAATCTGCATAAATCAATAACATATGCACGAACCGGATTCTGATACCACTGAAAGAATTGATATATGCCCAAGATGCCATAAATGCAACAGAAAGCAGTAAATAAAAATTGAACAATTAGATTGAATCCCACATCTCAGACATTTGTGCGTAAAAAAGAGATGTTAAGCGATAAAAAGGAAAGGGAATTATACCTATTCAGCATTTCAGTTGCAGAAGAGGTAAAGAACGTTCTCTAGAACGTTACTCCAACCACACGATCGTCCATTTCCAGATGCACACATGCCCGCCCCTGCGCCGTGCATCACACGTTCGTCGGCCCCATGGTTTCTACGAGCGTCCTCACGTCGGTCTACGCAGAACCACACGTGTACTTCCTCTATTGTGTACACACTGCCAAAACAAAATCCCTCTTTCAAGCTTG
The DNA here is from genome assembly GCA_034509735.1 of Sesamum alatum. Lineage (NCBI taxonomy): Eukaryota > Viridiplantae > Streptophyta > Magnoliopsida > Lamiales > Pedaliaceae > Sesamum > Sesamum alatum. Next base: position 29,220,713 of record JACGWO010000010.1, on the reverse strand, counting down.
CTAGAACTTTTAGAGGTTGGAGAAGGGTAGAATGTTTCTAAGATTTTGGAAGAGTTCTAGTGTATGAGATATGTTGAACAATCAAAGAGGAGAGAGATTGTTGCCCGAATTTCAAAATAATAATACTCCCAGAATTCGGCCACTCCACTTTATTAAGTGGGAAGAGTCTTCAACTCCTTCAACTAATGGGTTTGTGGGCTTACGGTTTTCTAGGTCCAAAATTTATTACTCATTAATTTTGGACTAGGTTTTAATTGATTCAATCAATTTAAATCTAATAAATTAACAATTGGACTTGCATATCTAATAAAATTAGTTAATTAAACGGAAACTAAAAAGAATTAATCTAATTAATTAGAGTTTTGGGCTTCCCATCCAATAGGTCCACAATCAGATCACCCCAAATATTTAAGTGGAATATATAAATCATTTACATTAATCTTTTCCTTCTATAATTAATTCACTAATTAATCCCCAATTCAATTAGGGATTTATGTATGATCCTTTAGGTTCACCTTCAGGTAGACTCGGACTTATATTATTAATATAATTTAACTGGCAACTATTTGGCTTGAGATTAATTAGATTACATCTATTTAAATGTGCGTGAACCTATGAGCTACACTTACCATGCAAATATGGTTCTTCTGCCACCAACCTCCCGGTCAAAGTCCAGGGTATGAAATTGGCTTCTAGTCCCCATTCTCAACCCTAGCAACTATGTATCAACTCTCGAAGCTATGGTTCCAATTTATTAACATCGAAAAATATATTTTCCTATTTGATCAACCACCATGGCCATCGACTTAAGGAACGCATATTGTAGAGAACATAGGAGGCTCGTTTTCATGACATGATAAGCAACAGATCTTATCTTGGAACACATGAACCTCCATGCATGCTCTAACTACGTCTAAAATATGACCGTATTGTAATCGAGGATGAAACCTGAGACTACATTGGGCATGATGAAGTCATAATCCATCCTATGCATAAGACTCTTGTGGAACCTCAAGTCTAAGGACTAATTTCTACACTACCATAGCTGAGGAGGTCTAATCATACCTATGAAGCCTCACGGGCTTTCATGTGAAAACTCCCGTGAGCCAGTTCATTGAACTTGACAACCGTTTGTCACACCCACTTAAGCGCATAGACGTTAAACGTTGTCGTCGATGAAATGACACTTATTGTATGAATGCAACACTTATTGCAAGTCTCCATAGAACACTTCAATACTCCTTCTGGAGGATTCTTGACTTGGAATAATGTAGGTAAAGCCTCGAAAGTTAGTTTCATGGTCGCCATTAAATGCGCAACCCAACTTTATTGGTTTATTTGATCTAAGGGATTTGTCCAATACGTACAATTATAGTATTAGAAATCATGGCAAAGTATGGCAAAAGAACAATTCTCATTAATATTTAACATTAATTACACCGGAAAAGATCATTCGCAAAATGAACTACACGGGCCAAATTTTAGCTTGCCGGTTACTTATTCTAACAATTCTACACTGTGAGCTTCAATTTTATACTTCATATGTACACAAAAATGAGTAATTGTACTCTTAATTTCACCAATTTAGACTCAGTTAATTCTTATTGCTTTATCACATTACTTTGTACTTCAAATGGACTCCAGCACCATTTTTTTGCTCGCATCAAAATGTATAGTTATTGCCTTTTTTTTTTGGTGTCACACATTGAGTGCACACAGCTACTAATACTATTTAAATAAGTGAACCCTTTCGAAAATTGACATGTATATGTCCATTGAAAACCAGTCGAGAGGATATTTTGATGATCCTATAAGGTTCTTAAAGTATTTCTATTAGAACTTAGAAAATCTATATGATGATTTCGTAAGTGAATGTTTCATAGAAATTTAGAAAGATGAGCTATTTTAACTTCAAAAATTGAATTTTAAAACCTTACAAACTCCTTTGAAAACTTCGGAGAATTCATATAATATTTTTAATGTTTTGAAAATAATTTTCATTTAACCAAACACTTTAAAATTTTGGTAAAACTAAGATTTAACAATTATAAACTCAATGAATTAATGTCTTATAAGACATAAAAACATATTACATCTCTCAAATAATTTTGATGGATATGTCCTTTATAATTTATTATATCTGCAACTTATTGAATACTCAATACTTTTCAGGTGGAATGTTGAGTGGGGGAGTGAACAAGGAAGGAATTGCTTTTTACAATGATGTCTTCAATAAGCTCCTTGCAAATAGTAACAAACGTATTATGTTGCTCTCATGAATTATTTCTCAAACTTCTTTTTTTGCTCTCGTTTAATTTTTCTTGTTTTGTTTGTAACTTGGGATAACTGAATAGGTATAACTCCATTTGTGACTCTATTTCATTGGGACCTTCCCCAAGCGCTAGAGGATGAATACACAGGCTTTCTAAGTCCTCTCATTGTGTAAGTGGTCGATTTATATAAATTTTATATTAAGTGATGCACGCAACGGAATAAATAAATTTAAGACATACCATATAATTAATAAAAGAAGTGTGAATTAGGGCATGATTAGTATGTAGGAATAGAATTAAGTGGCAACGGAATGAACTTAGGAATTAGGAACGGATTAAGGATCGGAAAGGAATCACATTCGAATAGCATTCCTATCACTAGCATACACAATAAGTTAGAAGGTTACAGAATTATCATTTCTTAATTGATTTTATTCACATAATTGATAATTAGAAAATAATGATTACTAATGGAATGAAATTACTTTAAGGACAAATCTTTCCATTAGTAATTTTTTTTTTGAAAAAATACTTATTCGCATTTTATTGAATATTTTGAATTCAATTGTATAACAGTAGTATTTTCAATATTACTTATAGAAAGTTATAAGCAATTTATAAAAAATCTACATGTTGTTGAATTTATATACATATATATATATATATATGAAAAAGAATCATTTATTCACATAAAAAATAATTTAATGACCCAATCACCCCCTAAGTATATATAGTATAATGGCAGCGACTGAGCCTTATATTGCCGCTCACCATCTACTCCTTTCCCATGCAGCAGCTGTCAAACTATACAAGGAGGAATATCAAGTTAAGTAGTAATCTTCATTTCATGCCTAAAACAATCTTGTGCATGGACAAATCATATTAGATGGTAGGAGTAGGGATGGCAACGGGTTGGGCCTGGTGGACCCGATAGACCTTATTTAATATTTTTAAAATATTAAAGAATATATATTTAAAATACTACTATCAATCAATTTATAAATATGATACATTAATATTATTGAAAGACTAAACTTTTTTTTATAAATTTATATGTTCATGTTTTAGGCTTTGAAATTTTTAAAATATGTGGTATTTATACATACACTAAAGCGTCTATAACATACTTATATCATTATTGTAATTTATAAATTTATTAAGTTTACATTATATGTAAGTGTAAATAAAAATATACATAATATATTCTACCTAGAGTTCTTACACTCCCTTAAAGTTCTAATTCAAATTCGATTTAGTTGTACTTAACATATTTTTCAAAAGTATTGAATTATGTTCAAATAATAACAAAATAAAAAATTATAACAAATTCACATAACTTAAATATAAATATCTACATATTTGATGGAACTTGAACTCATGACTTTAATATACATGTGTTATGTAGTTGTTGGTTATTGCTTATATGCCCACTGTTAAGCTTTTTATTAATGCCAACATATCTTTGTTATGTTACAGTCAATTCAAAAGGGAGAAATAGGAATAACACTAATACTGTTTGGATGGTACCATATTCAAGCAACATACTTGATGTCAAAGCAGCACAACGAGCTCTTGATTTTATGTATGGATGGCGAGTAATTAAATACATGTATAAGTCTAAAATACATCATGGTAATCTTTAGGTTCAATCGTCATAAATTAAGATTGCTTTCAGAAAGTTTACTTAAAGGATCCTTGATTTTTTGGGACTAAATTATTATACCAGAAATTATGCAGCTGATATTTTTGTCCGCAGTGGAAACATTAGCAGAAGAACAGATAGTATGGTCCGTCTTATATATAAGTAAGTTTTTAATTTTAGAAAATATGGAATAATTCTTAGGGTGAAATAATTTTTGAGGTTCACGAGTGGATCTCAAATAAGTGTGTGGATGACAAAACATTGGATATGAGGAATATGTAACACAATAATCAAACTGGATTTACAGGTTTGAGTTCAAAAATTAACCTCATACATTCCATAAATCAAAAAACAAAAACTCGTATGCATACCATAAATTAATTAATAGTCGTGGGTGTAGGTTAAATCAGTCACAACTCTTTAACAGATTAATTCATATACTAATATTATGTTATTTCTTCCTATTTATTTAACAGCTAATGATATCAATGGTGTGCCCATCGGCGATCCTGTAAGTCGTTATCAAGAAACATAAATCTTTTTTGGATTGTTCTTGTACTGATTTTTTTTTTTTAACTTAATCTAATAATTTTCAGTAATGTTTTTACAAAGGTTGGGGGAAATAGCGACAGAGGTTGATGCATTATTTAATTTCTTTTCCTATGGTATTGCTGATCTCAGAGACGGTTCCATCAAACATGCTATCGAAGATCTCCAGAGAATTGATTTCGACAATTGTCATTTTTGGACCGTCCACGATGCCATTAAGTAAGCAAACTTTTTTGATTGAACAATATAAACAAGTTCATAAGAGAGAAAAAAATTTCATATGTCTAAACTTCATTGCTCATAGTTATCTTGATAAGGTGTGCTTTTTCATATAACAATTATTCTCTTAAATATATTTCAGTTAAAGTAATAATAATGCAACATTGCTAATACACAATATTTATCATGATTAATGTAATAGTATAAAAATAAACCAGAGTTCTTTTTTTCCCCCCAACAAAACTGCAAGTAACATTTAAAATATGACAAAGAAAATGGCCTATTTCAAAAGGCATGCGACTATTTATGCAAAACGACCTAAAGTATAAGACCAAAATACAGTTAATCGAAAGTATATTCATAAAAAGTATGACGAAGGATAATCATATACTAGTAAACTATGATATCCCATTTTTGGAGAATTCTTGGTTAAAAACTTCCTTATAATTATAGTTCTTGATATTAAGTAAAACATCCGTCATCAACAAACTTGATCTATATTACAACTTTTTATAATGAAGAAATTTCTTCAAAATTAGCTACTACAAACAGAAATTAACTGCACAATGTTATCTTATTTTGTGACAACTTACACTTTTATTGCAATTATTTTGTCATAACAAATATATTTTCTTGAATTTTATAAAATTTTATACTTAAAGTATGACTACAAAAATTTAACGAGAAGTGTAAAGATACTAAATATATATATATAATGTATTATATAACATTTAGTTGAATAAAATAGGTGTAAAAATTTCCAAAGTCTGAGTTAGAGAATAATTACAATACATACTTGCAGTTAAACTTGAATAAATTTTTAAAATTCAATTATACATGGAAACATTGTAATGATTTTATGTGTTACTCAAGGCTCACAGTTGTTAATGCAAAAAATATTTGATCTTTCGAATGAGCATTTAATGGTATCATATAATTTCAGAAAAGATAAGGTCTGCCGAAAAGGATACTATAAATTTATATGTACTATAAAACATTCTAAAAATTAACAGATGTACTCTATATGCTCTCATAATTATTTAGATCAAGTTTTATAATTAAAAGGCATCTAGAAGTAAATAAAAGAGGACTGAAAAATGCCGTAGCCAAATTCACACCTAACTTCTGAGAATCAATTTTTATTATTTTTGTAAAATTGTATCTAAATTAATCCGTATATTCATAAATTTAATGTATAAAATGTACAAAGATGAAATATTCTTCATAAATATTTTCATAATAAAATATAAATATTTTCAACTCTGAATCTATTTTCAATTTCAATTTCTTTAAATCAATATTCTATGTGCCTCAAGACTGCATCAAACCTCGTCAACATTTAAACTTTTCCTCTGAAGAGTCATTCTTTAATTACTAACTCTAATCTCCAACCAATTCAAATATAAAGTTTTGTAATTCATACACCTCACTGAGAACTAGTCTTAACATTTTCTCACCAATAATTCAAGACTTTAATAAATCACACGATTAAGAAATTAAGCATAAATAATCTACATACTAAAAGATATAGCCTATTGTATCACAACTTAATTAAACTAAATGTTTCTAGCTATTCTCGCCTATGAAGAGGTGTGTGAAATAAAATAACTTTTAAAATTTGAATAGGTATGTTTACGTATTTTTGGTATGAACGTTCGATATAGATAGGTTTGGGAGGTTGAATTCTATCAAAAATAATCCAAAAATCTTCTGAAATTGTACAATTGGGGGGGGGGGGGTAGAAATAAATCCAAAAACAATAAAAAAGTTAAATTGGCTAGTCAAGGTATGTTAAATGAAGGTTAAAGTGGTTGGTTGCTGGCATATAGTTCTTTCTTAATACATTGAAATAACCACTTGACCAATTAGACTATTTATAACCTTAGTTTTTACGTATTCATATAAGGGAAATAGTTGCATTTCATTTTCATTTCGAGTAAATTTACTTAGGATTGCTTTTTCGTTTTCTTTCTCCTTTGGTATACTGCTTTATGGTATTCTATTGTCTTGCGGGCTTAATAGTTTTCTTTCTCCTTTTGTATACTGCTTTAGGGTATTCTATTGTCTTGCGGGCTTAATTTGGCTGAAAAATGATTAAAAATGGCAAACATACACAACTTAGATCCAAACATAGCACAACATGCACAGGCCGTGTTCTCTAGAAATCAAAAAAAATATATTGATTAAATAAGAAAGAATAGAAACTTAAATTAAATGAATTATAAGAAAGAAAATTCAAGGGTAAAAAAAATTGAAAAGAAAGATGGAACTATAAAGAGAAAATTTGATTTAATATAGTTTCAAAATGCTAGTATCTTTTCATCAATTTGAACAAAAAAAAAAAAGATGTGTAAATTATTGTGAATGAGAAAACAGTATATATATATATATATATAAATATAGTATAAGAACTTATTTCATTGTAATGAAAAATACATATATGAGGAATTTACGTAGAGGGTAAATTATAAACTAAATAAAATGTAGTTAAATTTCACACAAATCTTTTTTTTTTTTTTCAATCTAATTGATGATGCCTTATCCACAAAGAGTTAGGAGCAACCCAGTAGGCCAAGCTCGCTCTGGCCCAAAACAATAAGTCACCTATCCACAAAGCTTCTTTTGTAGTTACTGACCTGGCAGGCCCACGAAAGAGTCTCGTACAGCAAGTCTAGTCATCAAACAGTAAGGATTCTACATCACACAGGTGGCCAACACATAGAGCACGTTATACTAAAAAATCTCATCAAAATTCCCAGAGGATTGGTTGGAATCTGGGTTTTTCTCAGCAGGTAACAACTTTTTCGAAAAACATGGCAAATGTTGCAAGGGTGATTCAAACGACCATATCTCTCTCGATTTGTATCCAATTCATACGTGTTTTGTTGGAGGAGATAGCTGATTTGCTAAGATTTCCAACGCCGTACGACACTCAACGTAAGTCCTCCAAAATCATACACACGGACCATTATAAAATGATTGATTACACAGTCATTTGTCAAATAACTTTTACTCTACTTTGGCACTTCACTTGCACACGGATTCTCTCTAATTTTTAGCCAATTTTAGCTCACTTTTACACACTTCAACACTACAAAACATCACTTTACCATTATTCTCACTTATTTCAAGTTTTTCATTTTATTTTATGAGTAAGAATATTACTGACTTAAGCATCGGAGTGCTTGTTGAAAGATTGGCCCAGGACTTACTGGAAAAAGGCCCAACAGACAAGGAGGGCCCAAAAGCCAAAACCCGGTGGCCCATTCTTACCACCCGACCCGGACCGACCCAGTCACGTTTATATCCACTCAAACCCTAAAGTCATTTTTTGCTCTCTCTTCTCCTACCTGCTGTTGCGCCGCTGTAACTCTCCCTCTTTCCCCTTCCATATACTTCACTCTCCATCACTGGGATATGGAGGAGATCTCTTCCCATAGATCTGCCTCCTTCCTTCGGTGGAGTCATATGATTCCATCTTTACTTAGATGGAGGATGACTATAAAAGGGAATCCCATATTCCACCGGATAATATACATAATAAGTTTCTGCCTTCTCTTGAGATCTTGAGACGTTTCTTTGTGAAATCCTCACCACCCTCTGTGGGATATTTGTGGCGACGTAAGTGGTCGTTGTTGGGTTGCCGGAGTTTTGGCCCGAGGTACAACCGTTTGTTGAGCGCCGGCTTCCAGTAGTCGCACCCGGTCGTAACTGGTTCGTGGCTCTCTGAGCCTGTTATAAATAGGATTTGTTCCTATTATTGTTCATCATTGTTTATTTCTCGTTTGATTTCTGATATCTGTATTAACCCCAAAACGTATTGTATTAAAGGGTTTTTCGAACTCGCTCACCCTTTTTTTGTAATTTGTCGTTTAAAGATCTCAGTGATCCCTCTCGTGGTCTGTCCACTCCTAACAGTGCTAACCCTCATTTCAGGTTAGTCCCTCCTCAATCTTGGGATTTTCATGAAGGTCCTTCGACTTTTCTGGTGAAGCTGAATTCCAGTACGCATCACTATTATGCATATATGTAGGCCTAAAAAATTTGAATATATATCGTGTAATTAAATATTTGAAATAAAATTAAAGTGAAAGGAATAAAATATTTATTGATATTATTTTCTTATATTAGGCCTCAAACTCAAAGTCAAATAGTTAATTAGTCAAGAGACAGGGAGGGGTACGGGTCTGGGGTTTTTTAACCAGTGAGGGTCTCAGGTCTGGTGAACCCGCCCTAGACCCACCCTATTGCCATTCCCCCCATGATCGGTCGCTAGACATTGAGATTCTAAAGATGGCTCATACACATTCAAGTAGTGGAAAGTGAATACTCCGATTTCTTTAACAATATATGCCTCGACGATAAAAGCCTCGATATGTGTTTTATTCTTCACCTTCTTCTTGTATTCATGGAGAAACCTCTTAAATGGGTACATCCATCCATACTGCAAGGGCCCTCCCACATGAGCCTCGTATGGAAGGTGAAAAATGAGGTGCTCCATGGAGTCAAAGAAAGCTAGAGGAAATATTTTCTCAAGGTTGCAAATGATGACGACAACACTATCTCCTAACTCCTGCACATTGGTGACATCTAGTGTGGTCGAGCATAGAACCTGGAGACGTCCATCAACATGCTACAAAAATGCTCCGAAAGCATCTCACGGAAGACAATTGAGATCAATGTTGCATGAAGACGTGACAATCCGTGCAACCTCAACTCCCTCATGGATGCATTGGCCAAGGTTAGAAGCATACTCATTAGGAAACCTCAAACACGAACCCATTCACATATCTTGCTCTTCTCGTCCTTCGTCAGGGTATATACAGCTTTAGGCTTAACATTTGGTTTGTGTTTGTCCACCTCAAGATCCAAGCAATTACATATGCTCGCCAAGTGTTGAAGAGAAAAGATGAGTCATGCTAAAACTTGTCTATGAAGAAGACAAGTGTTCTCTAAGAGCAAGACAAAAGGGCTTGTCTACATTCATTGTATCTAGTACAAGGAATTGCCTATAAAAGGGGTATAAGGCAAGAGAATTGAGATAACACATTATTTACAAAAGATCCAAAAACTCTTGCTCTTCTGTTTGCTCTCTAGCTCTTAGATTCTCTCTCCTTCGAAGCTAGAAAGTCTAGGTTTATCTTTAGCCTTAGTCTTATGTTCATTTTTCATCTCCAAAAGAGAGAATTCTCTTGATTTCTCCATAGATCAATAGTTGATCTATCTTAATCCTCCAATACCTACTAGCACAGGTTTCAGGGTGATTCCATCATAGGCGGTGTGGACTAGGTTTAGAAGGAAGATACTTGTGTTCCTACCGTGAACAACAACAAAAAATGATCACGTTTTAACGTACCATCATTTTTAAGGTAAGGCCGTTCTTGAGAAAGTTCAAGTAATCAACATCAACCGGAGAGCAAGAAAGGTTGGTTTCTCTTAACCATTCAATTGACATCCTTTTATGCATGAGATCCACATTGTAATAACAACGAGAGGGGTGATTTCATCGCTAATTATAATATTTTTTAAGTAAAATTTTACTTTTCGTTGCGTTTAACGTCTCGGGCTTATACAAAGCTAATAGAACGGAGGTCATGGACGATCGTGAAGAGGGAGGCAACGAAAGCTTGAAGTTGCTGAAAATCAGAATGGGAGAGGTGAGCATGAGGGTACATGGCGGAGGAAGAGATCAAAAGAAGCACCATTTGATATGAACATAATTTGTATTTTTTCTATTCGAGCTTGGAAGGGCTCCAGAAATTGAGGAAAAAATGAGATTTCTGCTAAATTTGTTCTCTCCATTTCAATTCTAATAGATGAACTAAATACAAATACTAGGATGAGTATCTAGAGCCAAGAGTCTAAATCTTAGCCCATTAATACTATTCATAATAAACAACTTTTATCTCTACATATATATATATATATATAAGTGTACTAGCAAGGAGAACATGAAGTGGGCTTTATTGGTGGACTTATTGCATAGCTTGGATGGGTCGGTGGCTTAGTAACTCTTTTGGGCCTAGCTGTTGAAAGAGCCCACTCTTCCCTTGTACCTATCATTGTAGGGTCTTTCAAATTGCCTTGTCCTCAAGGCCCAAATACGAAAATCCAGCCCTTGATCTGCAGAGAGGGGGCTCACCAAGCGCGAGCTGGGCCAACGTTGGCAATTGGGTCCATTTCCTATTCGAGCTAGGAAGGACTCCAGAAATTGAGGAAAAAGATGAGATTTCTGCTAAATTTGTTCTCTGCTATTTCAACTCCACTAGATGAACTAAATGCAAATACTAGGATAAGGAGCGCCAAGTGTCTAAATCTTAGCCCATTAGTACTATTTCTAATAACAACTTTTGTTTCTACATGTGTATATATACATATAAGTGGTACTAGCAAGGGGAATATATAAGTGGGCTTTATTGGTGGACTTGTTGCATAGCCTTGGATGGGCCCGTGGCTTACTGACTCTTTTGTGCCTAGCTACTCAAAGAGCCCACTCTTCCCTCGTACTTATAATATTTCGCGCTATACACGTGTTGCAGGTATTGCATTATACAAAAAACATGTTGTTGACAATATTTTGTTAAGATTATATATAAATTTGTTGCTTAAATACATTTTGTTGGTTTTCTCTCTTGAAGCTTGAAGAAAAATAGAAAAAATAGGTGTATTATACCAAAATTTGAAAAATACCATAAAATGGGAGAAAAATAGTTGTTATCCCCCTTCAAATGAAATTTCTGTTAACTTAACGATTTTATTAACCGAAAGACTAAAAAAGGCAAAAGCCAACACTTTGTTGATCGAAACTGCAATTTGAGTACCAAAATGCATAAATTACTTTGTTTGAAGACAAAAATTGTATTTATCCCAAGAGAACACTTTGAGCATATAGTTCCATGGATGGTTAAACAAGAAAGAGGTGGATTATCAACATCATATAAAAAAGAGGTGAAGTGGAACAAGTGTTCGCTGGAAAAAAGGGCATAAATTAAGGGAGATGGGACATCTCAAGAAAACAGTGGTTAGGCGATAAGATGAGCTGCTCATTTCAATTGCGACTGCCTCCTTCTCCTTCTCCTTCATTTTTACTGCCAACTCCAACAACCGCTGCCAAATCACCAACTTCAAGATGCTGCTACGCTTCTACTTCTACTTCTTCTGTTGGTGTTCGCAAGAAAGGCAAACAGGTGAAAGCTATATTACAGTCGGCAGCAGCCCAGAAACCAGACAAAGAAAATGAAGATGAAGAAGAATTCCAAGTCCTCACAGCCATCCACACAGCTTACAATCACATTCTTATCCTCGACACTCCCAAGTCAAGGCTTTTGCTTCTCGACTCCACTCGTATTATTTCTTCCTCACTCTCTTCTCAATTCTCTATTTGCTCCTCTTCTCCACTCTGACATCTCATTCTCTTACCGATGCAGATAATGTTCACAGCATGCTTAACAAAGGAACTAAATGGACTGGTTCATACTGGGTATGACCCATTGTTTGAATTTTAGCAGTTAAGTGATGTGGGCTTTGTTGGTCATGTTTTATCCAGAATTTTGCAATTCTGTTGTCTTCTTATTACCTAATTAATGATCAACCACATACATTTTTGCTGGGAGTCTTCTCTTTTGTTATGGTGAAGATGGTAACGAGTTTGGTATAAAATGCATGGTGATGGACGGACCGTTTAGCAATGTTTTATGGCACTAGAGATTATGAGAATGTTTGCGTCAATATTTAGGCTCCTAGTTACGTACAGGTATGGTCCTTCCATCGACTGGCTTCTGACCTTAGTCCAGATCTCATGGAATTGAGCGTCGGTTACCATCGTGGACTAGGCAACTATATTTCGTACTCAAGATGCGATTACTGTATTGGTCGATCTAGGCTAGAAACTCTAGGGGCCATAGTTTTCCATCATTTCATAAATTCATTCATTACTCTAGGAAAAATAAATTTTCTCCTAAGCTATGAGGTCTGTTTGTAATTCACTTCACGTTTGCAGGACGAATTCGCTACATTGCCGCCTTTGGTTCCAGAGGGTCCAATTGCAATCTTTGGCTTGGTAATAAAACTGTTTTTGCTCTAATACTTAAGGTGAATCATTTTGCTTTCCTAGTTGCTGTATTAGGGAATAGTTCATCTTGAAAATCTCTTCCTGAATTGGTATACGTTACTGACATTGCAGAAGTTTGCAGGGTGGAGGAACATCTGCACATCTGATGCTTGATTTATGGCCTTCATTGCAGCTGGAAGGCTGGGAGATAGATGAAATTGTAATAATCCTAATACTTCTTTCTTCCTACTTAGAGATTCTATTGTTTGCTGCCACATTCTCATTTCATCACTGATTCACTTTCTTCTAAAATGTGCAACATTCTCTCTATGCTTATGTTTACCATTGTTAGCCGATAGACCTAATCAGGTTTTGAGCAGCTGGAGTAGTGCTCTCAGAAAATCTTTTCATAGTTAGGTCTAGTGACACTTCTATTTGATGCCCAGTTAATCGATAAATCAAGGGACTACCTAGGTCTGTCTGACCTCGAGAAGCACACTGTGGATGGTGGAGTACTTAATATTCACATCGGTGATGTGTTTTCTCCAGATGCGGCTATTTCTGGAGGATATGCTGGTAAAAATTTATGGGTATTGTAGAAGAGCAATATAATCTTACTCTTCTATTAAGATGTGTGGTAAAGGTCTTATCTATATTTTTTGGATAGAAATATTACGAATCCTTATGTTTATGCGTCAACAATTGAAGTTTAAGTGCATCAGCATTTGTCTTCAGTTTCTTGTGATGATACGTTCCTATCTTTACTTGCAACGTGCAAATGATGGTGCAAGATAAACGCTGAAGAGTATAGATTTTTCTGCTGTCTTGATTATATAACTGCTAACTTATTGTTGTTCAAACAAATTGCAGGAATCATAATTGATTTGTTTGCAGAGGGAAAGGTTTTGCCACAGTTAGAACAGGTGCTAAACTGATCTTCACTGGGCGTAGCATGTAGTTATATAATGTATTCATGGCGCTTAAAAACTATCACGATCTGATACCTTTTGTTCGATTGATCCATGAGCTCATTCCACTGTTAAAGGAATGAAGAAAATATGTGAGGAAGAATCAGGAAAATAGAAGTTCTTGAGCATAATATGTCGGAGAGCTGCTATTTTTTTATTCTTTTTTTCAGTTTTTCAGACAATCTTCAAATGTCTGGTTTTAGACATGGCTATATCTAACTATACAAACTGCAAAAAGTTTGTTCCTTTGATATTGTGTATGTCTTTGCTAGCATTTCTCAAGATTACCTGCAACGCTTATTGCTTTTCTGTTTCAACCAGGCTGCTACTTGGCTGAAACTCTATGATAAATTGATGCCTAATGGCCGCTTTATGGTGAACTGTGGTGCTGGTGAAGATAGATTGAATGCTAACAATGCGGTATCTCAACATGATGGTTCATCAATGGATGGCACTTGGAAGCTCAATGCCACCATTAGGGCCCTATGTGAAGCATTTCCTGGACAGGTAGGGTATTTTTTACGTTCAAGTTATATTTTAAGATCGGGTTTAGAGCAATTTATCTCCTGTGATATTGCAAATGAACAAATTAACCCTCTATTAAAAAAAAAAAACAATTTAATTCCCTATCTCTTTTAATATAAAGCAATTTATTGCTTTAGTTAATAGACAGGGAGGTAAACTGCTTCATTTAAGATCTGTATTAGTTAAGGTAATTGGGTGGGCCTAAATATAAGATTTTCTCATACGCCTATAGAGCAAGACGGTAACAATCTCTGTGTAAATAAGTCTCGGAAATGAAAACCAGCCCCCTTCATGCTTGATCTTGCAGAAATTTCATAACCGGTCGCCTGGAAAACTCGAGGACCATATAAAGAAAATAACTACAATGTACAGTGTACAGTAATTAGCCATATCTAACACAGTTTAAAGGATTCACATCGGCTGGATTCTTTGATCAAACTTCCTTTGCTCTGTTCTACTTTATATGCTCCAGCTTATCGTTATTTGCTCATCATTTGAGTGGATTCAAACTCTTGAAGGAAGGAGGCGTGAATAATATTTAACTTTCAGATTTAATATTGGATTGTACTTTATGATCTTTAAACTTTTGTGCATAGACTAAATCCTCCAGTTTGAAGCTTTAGGTCAAGATCAGGCTAGTTGCATTTTAAATAGAAGCACAAAAGACGCGACATCAACCTCGATACATGTTTTTGCTCTGTTAGGTATGATTGTTACTTGATTTTTGGTTGGTCTAAGCTAAGCTCACAATTTGCAATATCAGGTAAATTGGAAAAAGATGCCTCAGAGTGCAGGCGAAAACTATCTTGCTCTGACTGGCTCGTTGCCGGATTTGTGTACCTGGAGCGCTGCTGTCCCTAACGAACTCAGGTCAAGTGTCAATCAGTGGCGGGCTTGTAACGTTCATGACAGTTGATGGGCACTAACTACTGGTGTAAGCTTCACTCTCTTGACATCATTAATAAGGAGGTTCTATCTGGAAGTCAATTCTCTGATCTCAGAAGCTAGAATCACTTATACAAGCATCAACCTATCATTATTCTGATTCAATGATCTAAGTATCATTTCACATCTTCAGATTGTTATAGTACTCTTATCTATGATCTTCATTCAGTTGAATTAATTGTTGTAGGGGAAAATGGGGATATGGCTTCTGATGTTTGGTGTATAAAATGGACAAGAAGTTGCTGGTTGAGTTATAGTATGAAATTGTTGCAAGCTGATTGATATGGTTTCATGAACTAGTAATAGTATAATTAAATATAAAATATATTAATTAATTAAAAATACCAATAAATGAATTCTCAAATTTTTGATCAAATTGAAAAATTGTCCTAATATATAATAAAAATTAAAAACTTGAAAATACTAAATTTAAATAAAAATATAGCTTAAATATTCATTACTCTTTTGCTTTTTTTATCTTGATCCTGGTAATTTCTTCTTCTTGTTTCTCTAAATGGATTTTGTCCTGTACTTTTTTTTTCAAATTGTTAAGAGTTTTTTCGTTATCGCTCAAAATTTGTATCTCAAACTGTTCTTATTATTTCTTGTTGTGCGGTCCTCTTTTTTCATTCGACTTTCTTTTGTAGAGACCTCCTCATCTTTGTTATCAATTTTGAATGTTGTATTGTTTTCCTGTCTAATAAGTTCCATTTTGGTCCATCATTATGTATTGTTTTAATTGTGTCTTTTTTTTTTTTTCTAATTTTCTGGTAGATGTTGTTTCTTTTTAGGGTAAATTATGTTGACACTCCCTGAGGTTAGGTCCAATTACACAAACACTCCTTGTCTTTTGCATAATTACAGCTACACCCCCTGAGGGGTGTTTGTGTAATATTTTTTAGGGGTATTAGTGTAAGTTTTACCTTTGAATAGGGGGTGTAGTTGTAATACAATTATAACCTCAAGGCGTGTAGCTGTAGTTTTACAAAAAAAATAGGGGGTGTTTGTATATTTTGGTCTAACCTAAAGGGGTGTCACTGTAATTTACCCTTCTTTTTAATGGCCTCTACTATGACGTTCAGTGTGACCAATTCTATCTTTTTGTTGAGTGCAATGAGAAATCGGAACTCTTTAAAAGTTTGTAAGCTCAATCCTTACCATATGTAAAAAAGAATTCATAGAAATTATTTTTGATGGTTAGTTGAAACTTTTCAATAGTCTCAAATAACTAAATAGCGAAAGAATAGCCATCTAATGATAATAGCTTCAGCAAAGAATATAGAAACCTACATAAATCTATTATATATCTTTTGCTTGTGTATGCTTAATACTTTATATATTATCTATAAATATTTTTTTAAAAATATCTAGTAAGTTCAAACTTATAAAATTTAATTAGTTGTTGCTTTTGAAAATATTGTTCGACTTTCCTTTTTTAAGTTTTAAGTTAAACTATATCAACGAGATGCTATTGAATAGTAATTTAACATTTACTTCTTCATACATGATTTGATTTTTTAAAAAGTAAAAGAAATCAAAACTTTTAGAAATTTATGATATTTTTAATTGCATAAAAATCCAAACTTGTATTTTTCCTGTTGTAGTTTAATATACTTTTTAAGTAATCAACTATGTTTCTTAATTAATTTTTTTCATCTATACCAAGTAATATGTTATTGAAAGAAAATTTCCAAGTTAATTTATCATATATAATTAAAATAAACATACACTAAGTAAATATTTTTTGTAAATAATGAGAATTTAAAAAATAAAAATTGCTTGAATTATGCAAAATATACTAAGTCATAGCTTACATGTACTTATCATGAAAATATTCTAAGTTCAATTAAGGAATTATAACATGCATTTATGGTAATTCATATAATTTAATTTACTAAATAAAACTAATTTTGTTATCAAAATCTATTTGTAAAATTCAATGTGTCCTTTTGCATAGGCTTTAGCTTAATATTAAGCAATTATTTTGTTCCTATTATATCATATACCAACAACAAATCATATCACAAATAGTAATTATACCTCTTTTACTTTATTGGGGAAGTGATTTGATTGATTCCCATTTATCTTTAACCTCTTTTACTTTTAAAACAGGGTAACGAACACCTCCTTGAGATTCGACATAATTACAAATTAAATATCTCCTCATTGTTTGAAAAATTATAAATATCGCTCCTAACTTTGATGCTCGTCTAACAACAAGCCCATTTTATTGGCCTCTGTTAGGTTTCCATCCTATTTTTATAGTGAATTGCCCAAAATGCCCTTTTAAAATCAAAGTTATAATTTTATATATATATCTCAGAATTTACTTTTATGGACTAATATTCTTTATGGATTATTTATTTTACCCATGCCACCCTTATATTTTTTTATATTTTTTCGAACATTTTTTTCAAAACAATAGAAAACTCAGCAAGGATATTGTTATATTTTTCACGTCACTGTCTAGGGGCTACATAATTATTTTTCATTTGAGGGGTGTATTTTTAATTTTTCAAACAACAAAGGGATATTTGTGATTATGCCAAATTTGAGGTGAGGTACTTGTAATTTACCCTTAAACTATTTACTTTACATGATAATTCATTTAATTGATTTTCATTTGTTTTTCAACTTATTTTAACATGATTCTCATTTATATCTATGCTAGGAATTTAATTTTCTTCAATTCTTTTAGTCATTTCGTGTTATATCATAAGGGTACTTTTTATCTTATAAGTATAATATATTTTGAATATAATATTAAAAAAAATTAATATGAGTAAATAAATATAACGTAAAAGTATTAATAAGAATAAATAAATGTAATATGAAAGCAGTTAATAGAAATTGATAAGTATACTGTTTTACATTTTTATCCTTAGTAAAATGATATTATAGGGTTAATTAGTCAAATCAAGAAAAGAAAGAAATTTTAAACTCAGTCATACTTTTATAGATGTATAGAATAGATAGATATAGAATAGATAGATAGATAGATAGATAGATATAAATATAGAACTTTTATAGATATATAGATATAGATGTGCATTTGATCTATTTGTTTGTGGTTTCGAAAAAGGGAGTCTCGCCGTATTATCTTCAGATCGATTAATTACACTTAGACTCCTCTAAAAATATGAAATTTTACTTTTCTTCAAAGAAATTTTATAATTACACTTATACCCCTTCGTATATTCTGTCTTTACACCTAACCTCATTCCGTTGGGGTTTAGATGGAAAATGCTAACATTAGCAAAAAAAAAAAAAAGCTCATAAATTTCCAATTTTAGGCCTAGTTTAATTTTGCCCAGTAATGTTTCTACCCAGTGGCTATAATTTTGGAGAAATATTTTATTATAATTATATCTTTTTGACTTTATATATATTACATTTACTCCTTTATATATAAGTATAAAAGATATTACAGTGGAATTGTGATTGAGAGATAAAATTAGAAATTTATATATTTTTTATCCAAATCCTAACGGAAAGGAGTGAGTTGTAAACAATGAATTTTCGGAGGGTTGCATGAGTTATTTTGAAATATTTTTGAGAGAAAGTGTAATTTCACATTTTCATAAAGGGTCTAAATGTATCTAATTGTATGCACTAAACTCTGAAAGTTATCCTTTGTAGAAGCGTAGATGGTTTGTCTTCTCTTTGTTTGCCCAACGGATAACTAGCAGATGATTCTGAAATAGTACAAGAGACATGGAGGACAGATCCGATTGAATTTTCTGTTGTAAAATATATTTCATTTTCTAATCTATAAATATACACACATTATGTGTATAAAAATTTTCTCAATAAAAAAGATAATATTATTCTTATACACATAATATATATATATATATATTAAATGAAATAAATGATGAAAATGATTTTGCAATAAAAAAAAATCTAATCCCTTGGCAAATACTCTGACACAACACAATGGAGGGGCTTCCCCGGCTAAGGCTAAGCAGAAAAATTTGGTAAAGATTCCTTGGAATAATGATCTAGTGATCAAACAATTGCAAACAATAGAAAACAACTTATTCGCCAATGAAGCCTAGCTCAAAGGCGAAGCTGAGGCCCCATAAATTTAAAGTTATGGGTTCAGATTCCATTAACGAATGAAATGTTATTCTACTTTAATATTAGGTATTAATTAAATACAATTATTTGATATTAGTAATTAATATACAATTTTTGTAGTTATTGTTAAACATAAATATTTGACATGAATTATTGTAATCGATTTATTTAAAAAAATAGAAAATAACTTATTCATGCATGACAATTAATA
This sequence comes from Sesamum alatum, assembly GCA_034509735.1. Classification (NCBI taxonomy): domain Eukaryota; kingdom Viridiplantae; phylum Streptophyta; class Magnoliopsida; order Lamiales; family Pedaliaceae; genus Sesamum; species Sesamum alatum. The sequence goes on along the minus strand of JACGWO010000010.1, from coordinate 29,201,251 downwards.
AAGCACTTGTTGTCACCATTCATCACCAATATTAGTAGTAGTTACCACACAAAAACAAACAACATTTTAAGTAATAATGAACAAGAGAAGAGTGCATTGTTTTTGTGTTGCAGCACATACACACAAATTCGATCACACTATAGTACTAATGCTTGGTAGAACACTATCACAAGTCCAAGCACTACATATTTATTCAAATCAAACAATCATCAAGGGCGGGAACTGCTGTATATTCGCCCTTGGCCTTTATTCCAGCACCAACCAAACTAGTTCAGACACCACATATATTCATCAATAACAATAGCAGCAGCAGCAGTGAGATTGCTAACGGCGGAAGCTCCTAACCTGGCGGGGCTCTTGTTCGTCTTCAGATTGGAGCTTGACCAACGTGTAGATAGCCGCCCCAGAAATAGCTCCAAGCGTTGGTGCAACCAGATATATCCATATCGACTTGTAATTCCCGGCTGCAACTGCTGGCCCCAGCGTTCGCACTGGATTCATCGACCCACCGCTAGACGGCCTGCTCCCAATTGCAACAATCAGTTAATAAGAGAAGTAGAATGAAGGGGTGGACGGAGGACAAATGTTTAGTTTAGAGTTAGAATTTGTACCCAGCTACAAGAATATTAAGCATAACAGTAGCTCCCACAGCTATTCCTGCTAATTCTCCAACCTGCATGAAGCATATCATCATCATCGTCATCATAATCATAATCATAATCATCATGCGTTTAACTAGACGTAATTTAAACCTTATGATATTGCAAATAAACAAATTACCCCCATCCAATAAAAGAAAAACAGCAATTTATCTCCCAATCTGTTTTAAAAATCATAGAGAGAGATAAATTACTACTTTTTTTTTTTTTTTTTCATATAGAGTAATTCGATCATTTCCCCAATCATCGTATATACATGATAGTGTTAAAATTCAAATTCAACTTAAACAGCTGAATCAAGGATTAATACAACTTACGGCGCGGGTATCAGTGGCGACGGCGGTAACGACGAAGAGGAGATTGAAAGTGATGAGGAACTCGAGAGCGAAAGCTTGGCCGGTGCTGACGGAGGGAACAGTGACGCCGCCGGACATGAAAGGATGGAAAACGCCTTTGAGAGCGAATGAAGCGCAGATGGAGGCAGAAACCTGAGCGGCAATGTAGGCGGGAACGTGGCCCCAGGGGAAATGGCGGAGAGCGGCAAAAGCGATGGTGAGGGAGGGGTTGAGGTGGGCGCCGGAGATGTGGCCGGTGGAGAGGATGACAATCATGACGGCCAGACCCGCGCTTGCTGCGTTACCGATCAGCGTTTCAGCTCCGCTATACTTTTGGTTCACTATTGGCGCAGCCGTTGCCGCGAATATCAGGATGAATGTGCCCACAAACTCTGCTCCCAGCTGCACACGCACACACCACACACACTATGTCAATACAGAAGTTTCATTTTCTTCCATGTTAATGAGTTATTAATACCTCAACTAAATTTTTTTGATCAAGTCAAGATTGATCTAATCAAACTCATCGTAGAGTGATATATTTATACGTGATTTTTTTTTTTTTTTTGAAAATTATACACCAAACACAGTCACACAACAAATATATTGCTTTTGTCTTATAATTGGTGCAGGTCCAACTAAATTTGGTCTTGGTTAAAATTTTCTCCAATCAACTACATTTTATAATTTTTGATCATCCAATTCGTCCCAGAAAATTAAATGTTAATCCAATTTCTTATAGGCTGTATTTGAATGGAAGTTTTTGTTATTAATGATTGGGGTAGTTACACTTTCCCCCAAATAAATTTTGAAGTTATAATTACACCATTTTTGAAAATTTTTCATTTACACTTGATCCCTTCCGTTAGAGTTTGAAAAAAAAATATTTATGTCAGCCAAAAAAATAAATTACATACATTTTCAATTTTGCTCTCATTTAACATTCTCATGTACAATTTTTGTAATTATGAGCGAATAAAGGTAATATATATATATATATATTTATATGAAGTGGGGTTATTATTATTATTATATTTTTTTCTGTATAAGTACAAAATTATTACATGAAAATGTTTAACAAGGGATAAAATTAAATTTTTTTTTTTTTTTTTTTTGCTAATGTCAGCATTTTATGATCAAATCCTAACAAAATGGGGTTAAGTGTAAATGGTGACTTTTTGGAAGAAATGTAAGTGTAATTTTAAAACCTTTTTGAGGAAAAGTACAATTTCACATTATTCCAAATATATATATGGGTCTTTTATTCTAAATATATATATATATATATGGGTCTTTAATTAAGTTTTTGAGTGTATGCAAGTAATTAATTAATCAATGAATGAAGCGAATTTATGGGTTCAAAAATCCAAATTTGAGTGGCGACAATTAAATGTGGGGAGTAATTAACCGAATTGATAAAAAGGGCAGATGCAAAATTAAATGTTGGGTAGTGTTTGTTTGACTACAACATACACACGATGTCTCGACACAGTTTTTCCTTTCTTTTTACATAATAATAATAATAATAATAAAGTTTGTGAAAGAATGATCACATGGGGAGCAGATTCGAATGAGTACATAATGCATAGAGTCAAAAGTAAGACACTGACTTACCCTTCCATTCCATCACATCATCACATCACATCACGTCACTACTGTTTTAATCAGTAATTCAACGGACCCAAAAACCATCTCCCTTTTCGCTTCATTCGTCTACTTGCTTCTTTCATTCATTCATCATTTTCCTTCATATATGATTTTTAATTTTCCCAAACATTTTTACTATATCTCAATATCTAAAATTTGTGGAGCAAAAGTTTGACTATTTTATTACACACGAGACACAGGAAATTTTTTTACGTATTGAATCAAATTAATTATAAAATAAGTGTGATACATTTGTTTTGTAATTGATCAATCTTTCATAACTGCACAATAATTTTACAGCAAGTATATTATACTCATTATATAGGATAAATTACAATGACATTCCCTGAGGTTTGATATAATTACGGATGCTTTCTCACTATTTCAAAAATTACAAATACCCTAAGGTTTGTAACCGTCTAACAAATAACTCATTTTCATTCATTTCTATAGGTGAACTGACCAAAATGCATTTATACAAATTTAATTATTTATTAAAATTTTTTAGATAAAAATACACAGAAAGAAATCTTTTATATTTTTTACATAGAATAGTAGCAACGTAATTTACATCGAGTGATTTTTTTACAAATTAAAAATAAAAATAATAACGAAATGAACCATTTTAAACTCTAATTAAAAATTACAAACTTCAGGGAAAATTTATAATTTTAAAATAACGATGACTATTTATAATTATGTCAAATTTAAAAATGATCATTATAATTCCCCCTATTATATAATTAATTTAGATACGATAAAATTCGATAATTTCGGATTGTAAAAAAAGGAAAGACAATAATGAATAAGGTGCGAGTGCGAGGTGAAAAGTTAAAAGAGCAATAATGAAGAAGTAGTTGTAGTTGTACCTTGCGAGTAAGAGAGATATCAGGGGCAGAGAAGTCGGTGAGGCAGGTGTGAGGCGCACCCCACGTCGGCGCGTCAACTGGCAGACACTTGCACCGAGGCATTGACTTCCGATCGTAAGACAACGAGTCCACCCGCATCGACGACGGCATCAGTGGAGTTGGTGTCCCCGGCGTCGCCGGTGCCGACACCGCCCCCATCCCTGCTTCATAATCTCCCATTCCACCTCACTGCAGATTCCTTCTTCTTCTCTTTTTTTTTTTTTAATTTTTTTTTTAAATTGTAAATAAAAGCAGACGTAACGAATCAAGAAAGGAGAATGGTATGCAGGTGAGAACTACAATTACATACTGTGCAGATTTTTTTAAAGTTGTTGCTACACGAGATTCTGTATTGTACCCAGATCGACGGTACGTCTAATTACAACAACAACTTCCTCCTATGCAAACAGAAATCTCATCGCTACTATTTTTTTTATTTTTTATTTTTTGAGAAAAAAAAAAGGATATGAATGAATGAGAAGATAGCTGAAATTACATGCTTTGAAGGTTTTTATAAAGTTGCAGCTACGGAATACGAAAATCTAACTTATCCAGCTTAATAAACCTCAAACACAAGTTTCAGATAATACTCATACGATCCAAGATCAGAAACCCCAACTTTTTTTTTTTGAATTTTTTTTTTCTGGAAGTTTTGTAGTAGAAATATGAATTTTACATGCTGGGAAGGCTTTTATAAAGGTGTGATTAAGGAATGGAGAATTGGGGTGAGGGATCCAGGATCAGATCAGAAGCTGCAAGTTGCTGCAATCAGAATAGAAAGATGCATAAATGGAATTGGAAAAGTAATGAGATAGATGGATGAAGAAGAAGAACAAGAAGAATGGAAGAATGGAAGAATGAGAGAGAGAGAGAGAGTAGTGGTTGGGGTGTTCAATCAGCAGTTTGTTTGTGTTCAGCATCCATCACCCAAATGCCAACATTATAACGACGGAGAAAGCGATTTTCCAATTATTACTTTTTATTTAATTAGAACACATTGTATTATATTATTGAAAAAGAGAAAAGAAAAAGAGAAAAGTCAATGGGCAGGCAATGTAGAATTAAGATTAAATTATAATTACCTCCCCTAAAGTTTGTTATAATTATAAATATTTCTTTATTATTTGAAAAATTACAAATATCCCCCTAAAATTTGTAATCGTCTAATAAATAACTCATTTTATGAGTTAGCTGATCAAAATGTCCTTATGCACTGAATTATTTTTTACTTAATTCTTTTAAAAAAATTGGACTACAATGCGTAGGGAGATGTTTCTTAAGTTTTTTTTACACATAGGAGCAATAACGCAATTTTACTCGATTGATATTTCTATAATTTTAATAAAAAAATTAACAGCAAAATGGTCAATTTCAAGCATTTGATTAAAAATTACAAATTTTAAGGGGGTATTTGTAATTTTTCAAATAATGAGGGAATATTTATAATTATGCTAGATCTCGAGAGAGTTGGCTGTAATTTACCTGTAGAATTAATGGTAGATAAATAAAAAATTTAAAAGCAAAATGGTCAATTTCAGACATTTGATTAAAAATTATAAATTTTAAGGAAATATTTATAATTTTTTAAATAATAAAGAAATATTTATAATTATGTTAAATTTCAGAAAAAATAATTGTAATTTATACATAGAATTAGTGGTTGATGGGGTGGTACTTTTATTCAACTCTCTTTTGCACTATTATTTAATTTGTTTGCGAAACTCCAACTCCACCTCCACCTCTTTGATTATTATTAATTTATTATATATTTGTAAAATATATGCAGTTGAGTACACAGTACAGACCCCTAGTCATCACTTTTGTCGCCCATATCTTTTAATTTTTCTTATTTTGTATCAAACCTCTTCGATAGGACCAAAACATTAACCAATCAAATATCCTCACCCTATGAAAGTCAAACCAAAAATTAAAACACAAATTTTATATAATTCTTAGGATTACTAATATGTGGTGTACACTTAATTTAATTTTTTTTTTTTGGTATTTTCTTTAATTACTTCAAAATTTTGAACGAATTCACTCAAATCACCATTTCAGGTTAGGGTTTAATGCAATTTATTTTCTTGTGATATCGTAAATGAGCAAATTATTTCCCTATGAAAAAAAAAAAATTAGCAATTTACCTTCTCGTGTTCTTTAAAATAGAGCAATTTACCTCCCTATACCTCATTTTAAAAAACATAGAAAGGTAAATTGTTATTTTATTTTGGGAAAATTATTATTTTAACCCGTTAAGTATGCCTAATATCAATTTTAGTCCGGAAATTATGTTCATTTTTTCTAAGTCCAGTAACTTGCAAAATTGATAAGATTGAGTCCTCCGGTGGTTGATTTTTTATTTCTTGGCCGGAAATATTACATGGCATGCCAATTGAACATATTTTGATAATTTTTAAGCCTACGTGGTAATTTAAATGGGGTGGATTTTAATTTGAATGCCACCTAATACATGTGGTTGTACAAGTGGCAACTAATACATGTGGTTGTACACGTGTATAAGTTGCCGTAAATTAACCAAATAGTTGTCACGTGTGCATTTTCCGGTTAATTTTCAAACACTACAAAAAAATAGGGCTATAGCAACAGATATTTTGCAACGGATAATCCATTGCAAATTTGCAACGATTTTTGCTACGATTTTGCAACGGATTCTATCTTTTTAACATTTTCGTTGCAAATTTCGTTGCAAATTAACAATTATTATTTTCAATGGACCACCCGTTGCATTATTCCATTGCAAAATTTGGTCAACTTTAAGATGTCCCACATTCAACATAAGTCGTTGCAAAAGTCGTGGCAAAATGTTGCAACGACCAATTCCGTTGCAAATTTCCAACGATTTTTGCAACAGAAATCTTTCATTGCATATTTTGCAACGAAAATTCTAGTTAAATCCGTTGCAAAATATGTGCAACAGACTTTGCAACGAAAACGTGTCGTTGTAAAGTGAATATTGTGATTTGCAACAGATTTAGCGACGGAAAATTGTCCGTTGCAAAACTTGCCGATAATTTTGCAACGATATTGCGACGATCTATGAAGTCGTTGCAATCTGTACATACAACTCTAGGCATTAATTATTGAGCTGTTGAATTTGCAACGATTTTTGCAACGGATCCATCCGTTGCAATATGTTTGTGACAGCTGTAATTCACTATTATAAAATTCTTTATATTTTGCAACAGATTTTGCAGTGGAAATATCATTCCGTTGCAAAGTCTATTGCAAATTCGTTGCACAAAGCGTAATATAAGAAAATTTTCATTCTGTTACACATGTATTTTTATAATCATCCAACAAGTTCTTCCTCTTCTCTCCTTCCATCCACACAACTGATTTTTTAATCAATCTTTGCATTAGACCATTAATGATCACGTTAGTGCAACGAGTCACACATTTGGATATTTAGCTGACTTACATTAAGGGTAGTACAAAATTTTTATTAGTTTATTTATATATATTCATTTTATTCTTGAAATTTTTTAGTTTTTTATGTATGTATGTATGTTAATGAATATGTATAATATTTGTTGATTTTAGAACAACATGTTGAGAGGATTGAGAAAATGGATGTATGAGAAGAATGTACCTAGTAATCGTCATCTTACAAAAGAATTTATAGATGGGGTCACTGAGTTTATAGATTGGGCAAAAACACAACATGATTTTATGGATGGGGAGAAAATTCGTTGTCCATGTAGTGTATGTAAAAATCGTAACTACAAATTCACGGAGGAGGTGACATGCGACCTCTATAAGAAAGGTTTTAAGAAAAATTACTACAATTGGACATCTCATGGTGAGCCTATACAGATGGATTCTGAGCATCCAACGTCAGCTGACAACTCTGCAGATCAAACTATAAATTGGAATAATTATGAGCAATTGAATTGGGATCAAAGGATGGTGTTTGATGCATCTGGTCATGTATCTCGTCTACAGGGAGATGTATTCAATGATTCGACATATCCTAACGATCAATCATATGCAAATGAGGCTGGTTCGAGTTCTATTTATGTGAGGCTGACAATTTAGGAGCACTATCTGAAAAAAATTTTTGATGTCGTGCGTGCTGCTGATCAGCCATTATATGATGGGAGCGAAACTCACTCTCAGTTATCAGCGAAACTTACATGGCCAGTTTATTTTGTCAATGAATACAATTTCCACACTTTAACCCATGGAGAAGGGAAGAATACTATGACCATCGGGGTCTGTGTGAGAAGATCTAGTGTACTACGCTCAATATCCTAGTTTAAGAAGAGATAAAGTTAATTGGATGGTTGTATGCAGAACAAAAGCTAGACGAACTATTGAGTCAAGGTGGATTGATGCTGCATTCCAGGAGGATGAAGTCGAATCCGTTCCAGTGGTTACTATTGAAAATGAAATTCAACCTTTAGATGACATCAATGGCACACAAATTTGTTTTGATAAGGATAATGAAACGAAAAATGATGATGATTATTATTATTATTAATTGAACATAATGTATTTTGATGATTTTTATCATGATGTTTTATCTCATTTACTAATTGAAGAGTATATCTTAAATCATTTATCTCATATCATTTTAAAAATATTTATTAATTATAAAATATTTTATCATATTTATTAATTAAAAATATATCTTAAATTATTTATCCCATTTAATTTTGAAAATAATTATTAATTTAAAATTATCTCATTTACTAATTGAATAATATATCTTAAATCATTTATCTCATTTCATTTTAAAAATAATTATTAATTTTAAAAATATTTTAACTTTTTTACTATACACTTTCCCTCCTCATTTTTACTTAACTCTAAATTCCCCCCCCCCCTCCCTTTCCCTCCCTTTTTTCCCCTCTCCCCTCCCCCTTCCCCATACATTTTCAGCCACAATCTTCCCCCCCCCCCCCCTCCTCCCCTCCTTTCTCTCCTCAAGTTTGACCGCCACCGCTGCCTCCTGCCGCCACGAGGTATGCTTCTCCTCCTTTCCTCTCCTCTCCTGTTCTCTTTCTCCTCTTTTCTTTCTTCTTATTTTTTTTTTCAGTTTTGCAAGTTACTGGACTTAGAAAAAAATGACATAGTTACCGGACTAAAATTAATATTAGGTATACTTAGCGGACTAAAAAAATAATTTTTCCTTTTATTTTTTATAGGAGAGTAATTTATACATTTGCAATATCACAGGGGGGCTGCTTGCATTTTTCCCTTTCAGGTTATTATAGACTGCTCATAACGGTATTTACAAATTAATCATCAACACGATTTTCGTATCATACTCACAACCATAAAATTGGAAAGTAGTTCGCTAATACGATTTTTTTTTTATTTCATATACTAAATTCACTTATCACACAAATGGATTAGATTTCCTGTAACCCATTTATTCGACTAATTACTATATCGATGAAAGAGTTTATGCGAGAATATGATTGTAAAGTTAATTAAGTTGGCCATGAATTGAAAATACATGCATGCAACTATATACTTACAAATGCAGTACAGTGAGATGCCCCCTGCCCAATTCCTGTTCTCTTGTAATATATATAAGCTTAGGTAATTTAATTTTGGTAGGGGATGATAGATCATAGATGGATATATGAATCCAACTTCTTGGATTAATTACATCGGAAATTAATCATGCATGGATTCAATTTAAATGACTTCTTCAGGTGGTTAATTATAATACTGTATAGCTAATTACAAATAGATATTATTAATTTGTAGTAATGTAATTTCAATTTATGAACTGCATGCATAGTTTCATGAGTAAATGTGTCAATATATATTTGGTTTATTTTGACCCAAAATATTGTCATGCATCTTATATATATATATATAGAGGATAATTACACTCCCCTTTTCCTGAGATTTAGTATAATTACACGTAAACTTAACGTAGTTTGAAAAATTACGTCTAGTATCCCTTAGGTTTACTTTTGTCTAACAAATAGGTCCCTTCGTTATTCAAAATTCACCGAATTTATTGATATTACAAAAAAAAAAATGAATGAAAATTGTTATTTACCATCGATTGATTTATTATAAATTATTATAAGCCAAACAAATCCTTTTTATCATCAAACTAACCTTATACATCTTCACACGTTAATACATGTGAGGAGGTATTTCTCCACCGTTATAAGGGTAGTTTAATCAGAAAAAAGTTGTTTGACCTACAATAAGTCAGTAATAAGTCAACCGAGGGTAAATATCGATTTTCATTAAAAAAAATTATTAATATTAATAAATTCAGTGAATTTTGACTAACAGGGTACCTATTTGTTAGACAGAAGCAAACCTTAGAGGTATTAGATGTAATTTTTCAAATCATAGAGGGACTACGTTCAATTACACCAAATTTAAGAGGAGTAGAGTGTAATTAACCCTATATATATATATATATATATATATAAAATTAACATATATGTGTTGCTAGTTTTGGATTTGTTGGTACAGGTGTACCAGAAGGTCGTACTTTATGAATTAAGCTGCAAATTATCTTAACATGCAACATTGTTGTTAATGTTGTGTATAATATCAGATCGTAAAGTCGATGAGGCCTAGTTTAGTTGGTGAAATTGAGGCACATGATTCTAAAGGTCATGGGTTCGAATCCCTGTGTGAGTTGATGTTATTTCGACTGTATAGTATGTATTATTTGTTGTTGTAATAACTAGGTGTTAGTTTATGTGATATTGTTGATATGATTGTTCGTAATTGTCTTTATTCGATATTGATAGTCGATAAACCTGAATGTAATCACTTTATTTTCGATTAATAAAATCTATCGCTTTCAAATTTAAAAAAAAAATATTAAACTGCACATATCATCAACCAATTAATTGAGTTGATGACATTCTACTTTTAAAAGACAAGAGTATTGGGGTCAACCCCAACCCCCCCTCTATTGTACTTTAAAAAGAAAAAGAAAAATACAAAGCACCTCTCCGACTCTATACTCTTCAATTCTAGTTAACCCCTATTATTTTTTGTGTATTTTTTTAATTAATTACATAATAATATGCAATGAAATATAAAAGAATTAATTTTTTATTGTTGGAAACCGCCCCTTCACTCATCACACACTGGCCCCTCCTCCTAGCTACCACCACCACCACCACTCTATTTGTACCAATGGCCAATAATTCATTAAACAAAACCACCATGCATATATATATATATATATATATATAGAGTAAATTACAACTATCTTCCCTGAGATTTGACATGATTACAAATATTCTCGTATTGTTTGAAAAATTATAAATACCCCCTGAGCTTTATATTTGTCTAACAAATAATCCATTTTCATCTATTTTATAAGTGAATTGACCAAAATGCCCATACACTGAATTACTTTTTATTTAATTCTTAAAATATTTTTGGACTACAATGCGCAGGGAGAGGTTTCTTAAATTTTTTACACAGATGAGCAATAATGCAATTTGTCTCGATTGATTTTTCTCTAATTTTAATAAAAAATTCAAGGGCAAAATGATCAATTTCAACTCTTTGGTTAAAAATTACAAATCTCATGAGGGTATTTATAATCTTTCAAACAACGAGGGGGTATTTATAATTATGTCAAATCTTAGGGGATGTGACTGCAATTTACCCTATATATATATATGTATGCATGCTTTAACCACATGATTACTTCTCCTCCAATTAATATCTCTCTCTCATCTATATATATACCTAGATCAACTTGTATTTCTGTACACATGAGCTACCTCCAAAAAGTTCACATTTTTTTTTCCCCAAAATATTCTCCTTCTCCGGTTGATTCTTTAGCAGAATTAATGAGCATCAATTCCATTTACTTTATTCTAGATTAATCCTAGCCCTTTAATTAATTATTAATAAAAAATATTAAAGTCTTGAGTTTTTCTCCTTTCTGGAAGTGGGTATTATATTTGGTAATTAATGGGCAATCTTGTTTACAGACATATACTATTATTTGAGATAATTGCATTTTTAGTCTCATATTATAGGATTACGATTTCATGCCTTTTGAAATCTCCATATTAGTCCTGTATTTTAACGAGTTATTGCAGTTTTGATTGGCTGTTAAAATTTTAACGGAATGATCACATGCAAAGCATGCGGCCGTTAAGTCACCGACTGACTGAGGAATGAAGCGAGCTAAAATGGTTATTTGAGTTAATTGTAATTGCCCCATACTTTAGGACATTTTGCATAAACAGTCCCATGTCTTTTGAAATAGTCGTTTTCGGTCCCATATCTTAAATGTTTGTTGTATTTTTTGTCCTACCTTTTAAATTTGGATGGAATTGGACATAATTGTTAAGTGATCGACTGGTTGAAGTGGGGAAATGGCCAATGAGATTTTCAAAGGAAAAGTATGACGTGCAATGCGTGTGTTGCTGATGAGTTTTTCTCTTTTTTGATTTTACCTTATTTATTTTTATTTTCTTGAAACTCACAAGGAGCACGTATATTTCACGTGATGTTTTTCTCTCCAAAACCTCCTCGACCAGCTTGCATCCCCCCCCCCCCCAAAACAGCTAGTCACTTAACGATTATGTACTTTGCACGTGGTCAATTTATCCAAATTTTAATAATGGGACAAAACATGCAATAAATATTTACGATATGGATCAAACGACTATTTCCAAAAAAATGACCTAAAATATGGGGAAAAAATGCAATTAACTCTCATTCATTTATTCTCCCCCCTCCCTCCCACACAAAAAAAACAAAAAACAAAACCCCAATTAGTCGGTGACCTATTCGCCACATGCAATTCAGTCAAAATCTTATCGATTGGACCAAAATTGTAATAAATTGTTAAGATATAGATCAAAAATACTATTTCAAAAAGTATGAGATTATTTCTGCAAAAATTCTTGTAATATGTACCAAAATAACAATTCACTAACTATTAATTATGTTTTGAAAATTTCAGTTTATTGACTAGAAACCGCAGATAAAGTCTAGCATATATAAAATATAACAATTTAGACGTTGTTTGATTGGTTTCTTCTTTTAGTACTATTGAATACCTCAATATAATATCATGACATGATTTGATTAACAAAAATGATAATTTTATAATCGCATTATCTGTCCACTAACAATAATTAATAATCCAACATAATTGTATTACCGAGTTATTATAATTAAGAATTTGAAATTATATATATTATCGTTACTTCTCTTTTAATTCTTAGTTCCAAAAATTGATTAAATGGTATTTCTCACTATTTCTCCAAAATATATATATATATATATATATATATATCTTTTTGTTTTTTATGCAAATACATTATTTTTGTAAATAATGATGAGCCTTCCAAGCATGAGAGCCCTCCCCTCACGGCTCACGTCCCATCCAATAATGTAATCGGCTACATCATTATCATTATTAATATTATCTCTCCATTGACATTATTATTAATTTTGTAATTATGCATTATGTGATTAACGACTGCGTTTGAATTAAGACCAATACTGCACTATATAATATATACGAACAAAAATTGCATATGTTTCATTTAATTTAGTGTTTATAAAATTTAATTATAATGTCATATGAAGATTATAGTTAGCTGTATCGTAGAGCAAATCAAGACAATGTTAGAAAATAAGGTAATACCTTAGGTTCGTTTTGTTGAAATAAGAGGTAAGAAAAAGTGAAAGGGGGAGGGGAGGGAAGAATAATAGTTTTCCTTTAAGTTGTTTGGTATGATTGAAAGGAGAGTAAATATTAAATAATTTCCCTTATTTGGTACGAAAAAACTAGATTGAGAAGAAAATATTAATTTTTGTAATTTTACAGTTTAACCCTTTCTCTTCATTTTGTATTAGATATAAACAAGTTGATATTATACTAATATCAAAAATCTAATAACCTTAGTATTAAAAATATATATCAAATAAGAATAATAATATTTTTTATTAATAAAAATATTCATCAAAACGAATATTGTTCATTTATTATAAACTATTCAGTTTAAATAAAATAAAAATTACTCGTGCCGGCGGGGGAAGAGGGAACACGATTAGGGAAAAAGATTATTCAATCAATAATTAATAGCAAATTAGCAATAAATTTTTTTGAAAGATCGCAAATGCAAAGTATGTTTACCGGATTGTTGACTTCGACGTAGTGGTTTTTCCAACGATTCGGTTATCTTTTCTCTGGTGATTATGTACGGTATTATCAGCGGGAAGGAGAAAAGAATTGGAGAAAAATAGGGATAATTGCAATTTACCCCCCTGTGATACAAGAAATGAGCAGAAACCTCCTTGTGAAAAAATAATTAGCAAACTACCTCCCTGTGTTTTGAGAAATAAAGCAAATTACCCCCCTATCAAGAGAAAACACATGGGGTAATTTGCTTCTTTTTAAGATCACAGGGGGTAATTGCTAATTATTTTTTCATAGGGGGGGTTTTGCTCATTTTCATATCACAGGGGGTAAATTGCATTTATCCCGAGGAATATATATATATATATATATATATTTTATAGATATGGGCAATAAAAATAAAATATGTATTTTTTTTTTGTCTTTTTGGCCTTATACTTCCACTTTTCCGCCCCATTTCGGTCAGAAACAAAATTAGATTCTGGAGAGGTTTCATATACATTCAGGTTTACTTCCTCTCCATCTCTTTCCCAAACCAAACACTAAACTTTTTGTTATGCATCCCCTTTTACTTCCACTTCTCCTATACTTTCACTTTTTCCCCAACCAAACATACTCTTAATTTCACCAAAATGATAAAGGAAAAGTTAATTTAATTAATTAATTTTATGGTTGATCCGTTAGAATACTAAATTAATCTTCCAACAAAGAAGTTTCCAATTATGGTTCTGAACAAGTCGCATTTTTATTTTTATATTTATTTTTTGCACTAAGTGGAAACCTGGGAATATTGCAGAAGAAAAGAAAAGTTTAATAATATATGAGGATTCAGGAATAAACACATCATCGTAAAGTTAAAAAGACAAACATTGGGAAAAAAAACATTCATCAATGGGGCATGTTTCGTCCTCGCTAGCTTCTTTTTTTAATTAAACTTTTTTCATTAGTAATATTTTTTTTAAATAATTTGAAGTTTGGTGGTATATTTAATCAATTAATTACAAGTGCAACAGGGGGTAATGGAGATGGGAATCAAGTTATTTTAGTGGTGTGTCATTACAATGTGGAGTGGAATCTCTCTTTGTCCCCCGCCCAAACCTACTCCCACATGATGTACACTGCAACCCCACAACAAAATATGCCGAAGAGGTCTAGCTTAATTGGCGAACCTGAGGCCCCTTGATCTTAAGGTGTATAGTAGATATAATTTGTTGGTTTAATAGTTAAGTGCTAGTTTATGTAATATTATTAATTTGATTGTTTGTAATTATTTCTATTCGATATTGATAGCTGACATGATTGAATGTAATCACTTGTGTAATAAATTACGTCCTTTCGCCAATCAGACCTAACTTAATTGATGAAACTGAGGCCCCCTAATTTTTAAGATTATTGTTCCGAACCCCGCAAGCGTGGAATGTTATTATGTAAGTGATTAGTATAAATTATTATAGTTGTTAATAAGTTATTAAATATAAAATATTTGATATGAATTATTATAATTGAATTATTCAAAATAAATAATTTTTTATCGCTTCACATAAACAAATCAAAAAAAAAAACTATCATGTGGTTCACTAATTACAATGCATTAATGTTACATTTTCATGAGTTTCAAATAATTATCTATTTATACAATACGTGTGTATGTCCCTGGCTAGTTAATTAGGAGCACATATACATAAGGTTGTTCATAATTTTAAGAACAAGTTATAACTATCTTGTTTAAAATTTGGCATAATTTAAAATATTCCATCATTATTTAGGAAATTAAAAATGCCCCCTTAGATGAAAAATAGTTATGTACTCCCTGAACGGTGAGGTGGGAATGACTACTTTGCATTTATTGATTTTTTCTTAAACATTTATAAAAAAATAAAAAATTATGCTGGTGGATAAGATAAATAATCCATAGAGAATATAGTTCATAATCTTCTAAAAAGTATATAAATTATGTTTCATAATTCAAAAGGGCACTTTAATCAATTCACGATGAATACTGAATGCATAGGAACTTAATAGGACTAACAGAATGAGCTCGTTGTTAGTTTTCATCAGCATTACAATATTCTAGGTAGCAGAATACCTAGAAATACCTAACACAATATATATAGGTAAATTACAGCTACCTCCCCTAACGTTTGACATAATTACAAATACCCCCTCATTGTTTGAAAAATTAAAAATACCCCCCTAAGTTTTGTAACCGTATAACAAATAACCCATTTTCATCCATTTTTATGGGTGAACTGACCAAAATGCCCTTATGCACTGAATTATATTTTTTATTTAATTCTAAATAGCTGATTTTTGTACAATTTTAATAAAAAATTCAAGGACAAAATGGTCAATTTCAGACATTTGGTTAAAAATTACAAACTTTAGGGGGTATTTATAATTTTTCAAACAGCAATGAGATATTTGTAATTATGTCAAACCTCAAGAGAGGTGGCTGTAATTTATCCATATATATATATATATATATATATATATACATTGATGTGGGACAATTAACTACGAAATTGTTGAAAGGGTTGATGGAGATGATGCCTCCTTAAGAAGCAAGGGAGAGGTGATGATCATGATGTTGTTATTATTGGATCACGTAATAACATAGCCTTGAAGTTAGTAAACATTTAGTTGTTAATTAATATATAATTATATATGGGCATGTAAAAAGCTTAATTAGGTTATTCCAAGTTAACTTGGATTAACTACCTACCCACAAGTAATCACATGATGATGATGAGGGAGATGGAATACCTACAGAGCTGCAGGCCGTACGCCAAGTTTACCTGCATTTCCATCTACCTATCTTCTCCTTTTCTTCTCTATTTCACGTGTACTTCACTATTTCTTTTTGGCTTGTGGGCGATGCCGATGCGCCCCTCATCTCCCATTTTTCAGGTCCTTAAATTATCTATACTTCTATACTATTATAAAGAGAAGAGGGTTTATAAATTTAAAATGGTAGTTTTGATACCACTATACTAAATTATTATAATACCAAAAATACCCTTCAACTTCCCTAGTCATATTGAATTAACTACTCAATCAAGTTTTTTTGAAAAAAAATTAATTCCATGCAATTAATATACTCAAAAATAAAATTTACTCTCATTTTGTTTAAGCTTATTTTTTATTGAAATAGAAATAACAGATATGGGGAAACTTTTTAATTTTTAATTTAATTTGAGTAAAATATTTATTGATAATTAAAGAATTAGAAAGAATTATCGGACAGTTTTTATACATGAGATTGTAAGACAATAAGAAGTTAAAATATACAAGAACAAATTATGAGCTTTAATAAAATAAAAATATTATTAAAAGATATGCGCGCAGATACTGCGTGCCATAGTGTCTAGTTGTAATTAATGGAAAGGAATCTCCTAATTAATTATTAATATATATATATATATATATATATACGAGTTTAAGGCAATTTACCCCAGTGATTTTAGAAATTAGCAAATTACCACATATAAATATAGCAATTTATCTTCTTATACTATTTAAAAGGGTTAAATGCAAAATACACCATGTGATATTGAAAATGATCAAATTATTCCCATGTGAAAAAAATAGCAAATTACGCCCTATGTTTTTCAGAATAAAGCAATTAGGCCCCTCACGCGATTCGTGACATTCACGCGCCTTTATTTAAATTTTTTGACTTTTTGTTATTTTTTAATCATAAAATTACATTTACACCCTTATTAATAGCCGTTCGATCTGATTGAATCTAAGGTCCAAATTTAACTAATAAAATCAATGATCCAGAGTTTACTTAATCTAATCAATGGTCCAGATTTTAAAACATGTATTTATGAAATATAGATTTATATCTTTTTAAATAAAAATATATGAATAATGTATTTTTTTAATTAAAATAATATGTGTATAATATATATATATATATATATATATATAGAGAGAGAGAGAGAGAGAGAGAGAGAGACAGACAGACAGAGCGAGAAAGGGGGGCTGGACGGAGGGATAGACGACGCTGGCGATCGGTCGAGGAAAGGGGAGGGCAACGAATGGATTGGGGAAAGAGGGGCGCGACAGAAGGTGGAGGTGGGGGGTAGGGGCGCGGCGAATGAGGGGAGGGGGTTGCGATGGGAGAAGGTGACGTCGGGGTGGGAGGAGGCTGGAGAGGTGGGGGAAGGGGGGTTGGGGTTGTTTTTTTAATTAAAATATAATATTATAATATATTTTAAATATAAAACAAACTTTATTTTAAAAAATCAGTTAAAATCGCACCTAAGGTGCATGTAGTACACCGTTGGGGTTAAGGGGGTAAATTGCTATATTTATAATAATACCGGGAGATAATTTGGTCTTTCTTTAATTACATGGGGATATTTTGCATATTTACTATATCACAAGGGGGTAGCATGCATTTTTCCCCTTTTTAAAAGGTAAAATCACATTTTTAGTCTCATAGAAGTACGGGATCGATGCATTTGATTCCACGGTTTTTGAAATGACAGATTTAGTCCCAAAAATATGATTCTTCGACACATTTGATCCCCAACTAATGAATTTCATCCAAAAAAAAAAACTGTCGTGCACGTGGCCGTTGGTATGGCAGCCAACTTCCCACGGCAAAATTAGGAGAGGCATTTGGAGGAAAAATCTGGCGTCATTTCCACCCCTTTTCTTACACTTATTTGTTTCTTTTGCTCATTCTCAATAAATAAGAACTTATACAAAAACACAATTGACTGAGCAAATAACTTATACAACAATAGATGAAGCACTGAACATAAATTTGCAAAAGCATCCATCAAACATTTTCAATAAATCACAAAAGTTTTCAACCAATTGCAGTGTACCAGGTTCATAAACAATTCAACCAAAGTGTGTTCGGTGATATACAAAATAAGAATAGCCTGGTTAAAGGCAGTTTATAAAAAAACAATTGGCTACAAAAAATGTCTCATAATGTGATCCAATACAAGGTTTTTCCTTTACTGGCTTCTTGGCATCCTGTTTATCTTAAATTGAGGCGATTGCAGCATTCAAGTCTGTCATGTGACAAACTTCTTTCCCCTTTTGGTCAAAAGTGGCACTCTGTTTGAGCTTCCAGTAGGTTTGCTGCTTGCACAACTCTGTTGGGACAAAATGTGTAGATGATTGGGCAAGAACTCAGGAGGTGCCCTTGTGGTGACTGGATAGAGGGTGGAGGAAATACAAGGGTTACCCCCATTCCACCCTCTGGAATTGAAGCTACAGTAGGTTTTCTTGCTTCTCTGTTCAATGAAACAAGACAAAATAGTTTTAGAAATGGGGGTAAAAACATGAGCACAGGGAGTTTGAATATACAAACTGTAGCAACGCCTGTGGGACCAATGAATCTCCTCTTCTTTGCTTGCATTCAATGAAATCAAACTTAGCTATTAACTCAAATAATTTAATGTAAATATTATATAAAGCAATTAACACTTACTGTCATCTTCATTGCAGGAGGTTGGGAAGCTTCTAGTGTTGCAGGAACTGGTTCTTCTTGTAGCTGCAACTGAACTTCCTCCGCAGCATTTACATCTGCAATCAACTCCTCTGCCGCTTTTCTCACTTGGCATCTCTTCTTGTTATGGCCTCTTTCTCCACAAAATTTGTAGGTTACATGGTATGGTTGCCTCTTCATCTTGGTCATGGTTTTCTTCCCTCTAATACCATTTTTTGACTTCATGGTAAGTTCATCCACTTCCCTTCTCCTTGGTTTTTGGGGTTTGCTTACTTTCCTTCCCATGTGATATAAGATAAAAGAGCTCAATTAAAGTGGTATTTTTGGACTTGAAGGAAGTGGGTTTGAGTTTATGCAAATCAAGAAAAGGGACCTATAAAAAAAATATTATCACTCCAACGCTCAAGTCACTAAGCAGTTGAGATGAAAATAAACTTGAATGTAATATGAAAATAAGAGTAATATGAAAGAAATGAGCATCAAGTGTGCTAAGTGTAGTTCAAAGAGAGATTCGAGAGCTTAGAGTGTGTAAAAGCGTTACTGGGCTTGAGAGGGTAGAAAAATCGTCCCTCCATACCAGCCAAGGGGTTGGTATTTATAGAGGGAGTTCCTGTGACACCCCCTACGTAACTACACTGTATTATCACTAATTATATCCCCTTTTTAATTTTAACCTATGACTTATAATTAAATAGAGTATGATGATTAGTAGTGATATAGTGTTGTGCCGTAGGGGGTGTCACATTGGGTGGTATCAGAGCCAGGTTACGATCTTGTATAATTAGTGATAATACAGTGTAGTTACGTAGGGGGTGTCACAGTTCCTTGAAGAGGAGGACCTCTTAGCTGGTTGGAGTCTCGAAAGATCAGCAGACGTCCCTCCCAGAGTCCTGCAGATTATGACCTCCTAAATTCCAGGAGGTAGTTGCAAGATCCTTGTTCGAATAAGGATAGGGCTGGATAACCTTATCTTTCCTTCGTGGCCGGGTCAGACCCCCTTCTATGGGCCTTCCTTCCCTGGGCCTTCTTTCTTGGGGGGGGCGGGGGGGGGGGGTCTGGTTAGGCCCTTATGCCTTACTTGGGCTCTGTCTGGTCCCCCCTTTTCAGGGGTCAGGCGTGATCCTTCTTGTGGGTTGGATTGGGGTCTTCCTTGAGCCATTATTTTGGGCTTTGTGCTTGGCCGACCTTCCCTGGGCCAGGGGGCGCGAATTGGGCCCCTTGGGGGTACTTTGAGTCTTGCATTCCTTTGGGCTCGTGCGATCTATTTTTTTTCTTTTGGACTATTTGGGCCTCTTTGGGCAATGCACATCACCATGTTTGGTGCATACGGAGGTATATACCCTGTCTTCCTCTATAATTCAGGACCATTGATTGGAGAGATTGCATGCTCATAAACTCTGAAGTAGGTCTCAGTACTATAGTATGGGCGGACAAGATCTTTAGGATCAAGGCACTGACATGAGATGGCACTCATGGCATGGTTGCATGGTATCCTGATTAATTCCCGTATATATGCAGTTATGTCTTTGGAGATCTACAATGAATCTACCGCTATCAAAACAAGCTATTTCATAGTTAAAGTCATCAGACATGATTGGTATACGCTTGATGCTTTGTCCATGTTCCTCTCAACAATATTTTTTTAGGACAAAGCCTTCTTTTTCTTTTTTTCTTCTTTGTGCCTTATCTATGTTTTGTTGCAACCTCGTCAACAAGTATTACCTTAACCACTCCAGCATGGTCAAAATTGGCTTCTCTATAGCATCAAGGATTTCACATATATTGTTCAACAATAGATCACACTTAGGAAATGTATTAAACCGTGATCTACTCCATTGACTTGGAGGTTTGTCCCTTAGCCATTCATAAGCACCAATGTCTAACTGAGTAATCTCCTGCTTCCGATAATCAAATTTTGGTTGTGTAGTGGATTCAGCAGCATTTCACAAGCCAATTTAAAGGCATGTCCCTGCAATCTTAAGGTTTCCACGTAAATGTCTTACACAAAACCTATTATCTGAGCCTAGGAAGATTGTTTCAAATGCAGGAATAAGACCTTTTTGCTTATTTGAAATAAAGGTCATACAGGTATCTCTCACTATGTTGAAGTCATCCTTCAGCAGCCACAAATACCACTCCCAATTCTGTCTTGTTTCCCCCAATCACTGCATATGCCAAAGGATATAAGTTGTTGTCAGGGTCGACACCCACTGCAGTTAAAAGGATGCCACCATGTGGTCATTTTAAATGGCATCTATCTACTCCCACAATTGGCCTATACCCAGACTGAAACCCATTCATTAGAGCATTGAAACACACATAAAACCTATCAAACTTTCTTTGTGAACCCCCCTCACTATCCACATGTGTCATTATTATAGTTGATCATAGGTTGATCCTCCTCAATTCAGTTGCACAGTCCCATAATTTTGCACATTAATCTTCAGGGTTGCCCACAATTGATTTTATTGCTTTAGCTTTGGCTCTGTAAGCCTGGACTTTTGAAATACTTAATCTGATATCCCTTATCACTTCATATCTAAAACCTTTTACGTTCCTCTTAGGATCAAGTCTAAATTTTTCCTCATATCTTTTGCACAACCACATAGAAGTATAGTTTTTAACATTAAAGGAACTCCCACATTTGTGTTCAGGATTATACTGCCTGATCTAAAATGAGCATTCACTAGCAACTTTCAAAGCATGGGCTTCACTCACAAGCCTCTTCAGCACACTATGCATATGCCTCCTATCATTATTTTATGTTATCTTTATGTTTCTTCTCTCTTTAATTGCATGGGAGTGAACAGGTTCTCTAAATACTTTTTTTTAGGTGAACAGCATGCCTAATTCAAATGTGGGCTCACATATTTGATCCACCCTAAATGCAAGACAATCTAAAATCCTGTGCCATTATAGTCATCACTGTCAAAGTCATCCTCACTCACCATCACATGCTCCTCAGAATTTTCAAATCCTTCCCCAGATTACCTCCCCTCACCAACTTCTGCATTACCCTCTCCAACACCCTCACCAACACCCTGTTCATCGCCCTCCCCAACACCATGTTCATCACTCTCTTCTTCCCCCTCTTCACTTAACTCATAATCACTGTCACTGAAATACTCACCACAATCATTGTCTTCACCCACATTTTCCACATTATGCATCATATTAACCATATTAGATGACCCAATTTGAGTTCCAGTCCTAGTCAGAGCATCTAAGTAAAAATTCATCTCTCTATTCTTGGTTATATAACCATCAGTCATTGCCAACAAGTCTGTTTGAAATACAATCTTCCTAAACTTAATTTTCCCCAGCCTGTAGAATTTTGTACGCCCCCCATATCCTAATTTTTCAACTAATGTCTAAAAAAATGACATACAAATCAAGTCTATATGACAGAAATCCCAGACACCCGCATTATCCCCAACATATTTAGCTTGGAGAGAATGCAAGATTTCACCCCCATGGTGAATCTTTACAGTCACCAATTTGTCAAGATTTTTGAAAATTAAAAAAAAATTAATTCTAGCACTTCAGAAACAAACAACCAACATAAATATTAATTAATCCAAAACACTAAAGGCAGAGATTCCATTAGAGATAGAATTTGGCATAAATTCAGCTCGTGGAGAGAGAACCAGTACCCCAAGCTGGTAAAGAGATCCTCATTAAAGCAGTTATGCAGGTCATTTCGACTTGTTCGATGGGAGTTTTCAGTTTGCCGGAGGGCCTTATCAGCGAGTTCGAGGGGACGATTGCAAGGTTTTGGTGGCACTAAATGGACAACCGGAAAATCCATTGACTTTCATGGAATAAATTGTGCTCTACTAAGCTGGTTGGAGGCCTGGGTTTGAGAGATTTACGAGCATTCAATAGTGCCATGCTCGTTAAGCAATTCTGGCACCTTCTCACACACCCAACTTCCTTGGTTGCCCGCCTCCTTGGTGTTCGTTACTACCCCGGAGCCTCTATTCTTGATGCAGAGTTGGGAATGAGACCATCTTTCACTTGGTGTAGCATCCTCTCTACTAAACCTCTTATTTGTATGGGTCTTCGCTGGAAAATTAGAGACGGCACTCAAACTCGAATTTGGCTCGATCTATGGATCCCCAAACCACCCTCTTTTCGTTTAAACTCCCGGTCGGAACCGTTGTTGCCCCCTACCATGATATGTCACTTCATTGATCACTTTACTCATACTGGAATGTTCCACCTATTACATTGCTTTTTACTCACACGGATTGTCAAGCTATTTTATCTATCCCACTTAGCACAACTCCTCCACATGATGAAATGATTTGGCACTTCACTAAGTCATGCTTCTTCTCCGTCAAGTCTGCCTATCGTGGCGTTCGACTCGAACCAGCAACAATTTCCCTAACTTCTTTGACGGCTTCTTCTGCTGCTATACGTAATGGATGGCAAGGTATATGGCAGGCTAAAGTCCCAAACAAAATTAAAGTATTTACCTGGAGATTATGCACATACTCACTCCCACTTGGACAGAACCTCGCTCGCCGTGTTCTGAGAATTGATATTATATGTCCTCTCTGTGGAGCACCAAATGAATCTGAGCAACACACTTTTCTCTTTTGTCCTTTCAATCATATAGTCTGGTGTATGTCTAATTTGTGATGGGGTATTGTTTTAGCATGGTTGACTAACGCTCGTGACTGGGTTTTTCTTGCCCACCAAAAACTCAAAAAGCAGGACTTTCTTCCTCTTCCTTGTCATTTTCTGGTCGATTTGGTGGTGTCGGAATAGGAAATGGGCAGAAAATGAACCCTACTCCTCGGAATAGACTATCTCTTTTGCCCGTCATTACCTTGAAGCATTCTCTGGCTTCCTTGATCCTCACCCCAGTTTACAAGTCTCCCCTACCTCCTCATACTGGTCACCTCCACTGCCTAGAACTATCAAACTTAACATTGATGATGCCATTTTCTCCCAGGTTGGAGACTTTGTCGTGGGCATTGTCGCCCGTGACTCTCAGGGAGTCCGTCTTGCTTGGTTGATTGATCGAGAACATAGAACACTTACCCCTGAAGCAGCGAAAGCATGGGCTGCTCGGATTGCCATCCAAATGGCCATTCGGCGTGGCTGGCATCACATTTCTATTGAGACTGATTGTGCTAGCCTACATTCATATCTCTCTTGGTCCAAGACTTCTTCAACTATTTGTGGACAGATAGTGCATGACATTCTTTCTCTTTCTGTTGTTTTTTCCTTCTTGTCGCTTTTCTTTAATTCGTAGAACTGGAAACAAACTTGCCCACTCTCTTGCCCGCCATGCTCTTGGCCGAGATGAAGGCACCTCCAGTCTTTCGATTCCTAGTTGTGAACTCGTTTTAGTGATTTTGCCTTCGTAATAATATTTGATTTCCGCCTTAAAAAAAGTAGAGAAATCTAGCTTAGACAAGGGGATCACAAACTAAACACACAAAAACATGCCAGTTGAATAAAAAAATACCCCAGCCCCACAAATCCAGTAATGGTCCCCCGTTGCACACTATACTCACTAAGCACAACCAAATCGACAAAAAAATTTAATATCATGTGCCAACCGAGAGCATTGTACTTAAATAATACTTTAAAACATGCTTAAACCCCCCAAAACTTGCATCTAAAACAAAAACTTACCGTAAGACGGGTTAGGGCACTCGATTAGGTCATCTGGCCGCCTCGACGTTGTGGCATCGAACTCCTTTCACTCCAATACATTCTGAACCTTCTAGTGTTGCAGTGATTTCAACCAAACAATAAAAAGAAATGGACTTTTTTTAGAGAAATTTTAGGGCTTTTGAGGATTGGGGATTAGGCATTCGAATGGGAGATTATGCCCGTTTGTTTCTCAAGGACTGAATTCAATCTGGGCAGATCACGTGAGCAGCACAAGTTGCATCTTTCCCTCCATGCTGCCCTCTAACTGCCACGCGCATGTCACGCGCATTGGCCGTTTGATTTTTGACGAAAATCATTAGTTCGGATCAAATGTGTCAAAAAATTCCATTTTTGGGACTAAACCTATCATTTCAAAAATCGTGGACCAATTGTGTCGACCCTCTACTCCTACGGGACCAAAAGTGTAACTTTGTCTTTTTTAAATGAAGCAATTTACCTCCCTGTCAAAGAAAGTAAACTGCTCTATTCTAAAAAATATAGGAAGATAAATTGCTTCATTTTAAAACATACAGAGAGATATATTGTTACTTTTTTACATAAAAAAATAATTTATTCATTTTCAATATCACGGAGAGTTGCTTGCATTTTTCTGCTATATATATAGGAGTTAAAAGTTGCTTTGTCGTTTGCTCTAATCAATTAAGGCGAGGAGGGTGTAGAGAATGAAGAAAAAGACAAGTTATAAGTAGCTATATATTGAAGAAGCAATGCATGATGAATTATGTATGCAGGTGGGATGGGTGGTTTATGCAAAGTTAAAAAGTAAATAATATGTGGAGGAGTTGAAATAAGCAAGCAGTGAGGTCTTGATCCAAGAGGGGCTTCACATATCTATATATCATCATGATGAAAATTGAAGGTTGAAAGTTGAAAGTAGTCTCTAATCCTATTTTCGCACGATGAACCATATGATCAGTGGAGTGGAGGTGAGGTGGTGTGGACTGACAAACAGCAAATCAAATAGGACAACACAATTAGCACTAGTGTAGGTAGGGACTAGTCACTTTAATTTTATTCTCTTTTTCCTTACTTTTGGTGAGACATATATTGTCCGAAAAGAAATATTCAAGGACAAAACATTCAAAATCCAAGCACTATCACTATGTTTTTTTGTTTTTTTTTTTTGGAAAAATGTAATAAACTCTCGTGTGATATTACAAATGAGCAAATTATCCCTTTATAAAAAATTAAATAGCAATTTACCTCCCTGTGTTTTTCAAAATGAAACAATTTACCTATGTGTTTTTCGAAATGAAGCAATTTACCTCCTTGCCTAAGGGGTAAATTGCTTCATTTTTAAAAACATAAGGGGGGTAAATTACTATTTTTTTCATAGAGCGGTAATTTGCTTATTTGCAATATCACAGGGGGTAAATTGCATTAAACCCTTTTGTTTTAAATTTGTAAAGTATTTTATTTTACTTTGTGAAGATAAAAAAGAGAAAAATAGAAATAAATAAGTATGTGTTAGAAATAATGTGTATGTTTGGATTTATTTTTTGAGATAACTTAAAATAGTGTAAAATAGGTGTCGTATGTTTGGTTTTGTTTCTTAGAAGACAAAATTCACTGTTTATTGACAAATCATGTTTCTTTTATATGTATTTATAATTGTATATATATACACTTTTTTGGGAGACAAAATTTACTGTTCATTGTCAAATCATGTCTCTTTTATATGTATTTAATAATTATATATATTGTTTTGCTTGGGAAACAGCCGCAATGAGCTAAAACTTCCCAGTTAATGTGTCTCGAACCAAGCACAAATATTGGGCATGTTTCGGGCCATCTTGGAGATTGACCGAAACATTAATGTTTGAGCTGTCTCTCAGATACTTTGACTTGGTGTATTTTGTTGATTTTGACACATTTTTAAATGATAGTTGAAGGTTTCCTTTAATCCACCTACAAACAAAACGATATACATGTGTATATATATATATATATACAAATATAAATACATAGAAAAAAGACATGACTTGACAATGAACAACGAATTTTATCTTCCAAGAATCAAAACAAAACAAAATATACATTACCTATTTTACACTATTTTAAGTTATCTCCTAAAATAAATCCAAACACACACATTATTCCAACACATACTTATTTATCTCTATTATTTTCTTTCTTTCTCCACAATTAAAATATAAAAAAAACACCCAAAAAGTAAATCCAAACATAGTGCTTCAATAAGTCCGACGGAGTACTAATTAAAGGCAAAAGGAGACCGCTCTAATTTGATTTTGGAAGTGACTCCAGCGATGACCTATGTATGTGTATGGCTTCTTTGATTTGAGCATCATTATGACCAACAATTCATTCTTCACCAAATATACATACATCTTTATTAATGTCCCTACCCATAATATTTATCTAGTTACTCTATCAATAATAAACACACACATAAATATATATATATATATATATAAAATTGACAGGATAATCCGATCCTTTATAATTAGATCAATTATAAAATCATATATAGTCAATATAAAAATTATGCTCTATTTTTCTTTTTTCCCTCCACTCTTTTTGGATTGTGTTCTTGAATCTGGACGAATTTTTAGGCTTTATTCATGGAGTCAATTGCGCTAGTAACTGTTGCATTGAACCTGGATTAATTTCTGGGTTTTATTTGTTGGAGTCAATCGTGCTAGTAACTGCTGCATTGAACCTGTACTAATTTCTAGAATTTATTCATTAGAGCCAATTACATTATTCGATAATAAAAACTATAATTTGATTATAGAAAATATAATTTATAATTTTGTCATATCATCTACCAAGTAACACAAGTACCTAGATATATATATATATATATTCAATCAAACTTGAAAATTAAATATTCCAACATATATAGAATTAATTTATTTGAACTTAATTAATAATCTGAAACCACAACACGTTATTAGGTTCACTATAGAAACTGTTTTTCATAAACCAAAAAATCGACCTTCAATATATACTCAAATGAATGTATTATGTGTGAGTTTGGGTTAAAAAGTAAGAATGCAGAGTTGGAGTTATATAAGTCCAATTAAGAACGCATCATCAGGGAAGGCGAATGCTCCTAGTTGGCCTCCCATGTGTTAGAAATATTAATTGTACAATTAAGGGATATTTATGTCTTTTTGATGTTGACATATTTATGAAGGAAAAATTGCAAGCAACCCCCTATGATATTGCAAATGCGTAAATTATTCCATATGAAAAATAAAACAGCAATTTACTTTCCTGTGCTTTTTAAAATGAATCAATTTACCTCCCCGTGTTTTTTAATATGGAGCAATTTATCTCCCTAGACAGGAAGGCAAACTGCTTCATTTTAAAGAACATGGGGAGATAAATTACTATTTTTATTGATAGTGGAGTAATTTACTCATTTGTAATATCAAAGATAGGTCATTAAACCCTGTTTATGAATAATGAATAAAAAGTTGAAAGTAGCTAGCTAGGTTATAAGAGGAGGGTAATACTATTCATTATTATGTCGTAGAGTAGAGAAAAGGTACGTAGAATAAATATTGCAGTGGTATTATAATAATTGTGTACAGAATGATTAACGTTAAAGATACATGCATGATTGATATGCATATGATGAAAGATGAGTAGTGGAGAACAATTAAAAGGTGAAGGGTTTGACCCGATCCTCCCTCCGCTAATCATTATTCTGATCTTGAATAAATGGAATTATGGTTGAGTAAGAGATACTCCATATATCACCACATTCATCACATCCACATGATGATGTATAGATCTCCATAGATCCCTCTATGCTTTTTTTCTAATTTCTTCTCTTTTCCACCACCATTCCTTTTCAATCGTAATGGGATGCGACTTTTTAGGATTACATATATGTGAAAATGATTGATTGGTAGATCCAGAAGCTTCCCTTTCCACCCTCTTCAAACATCATGTCTATTATGTAGTGCACCATGGCATGGCATGGGTATGGTATGTGATGTGGGCTCTAAGTAGGGTAGGGTATAGTTCATTTGGGCTTGAGTTGGACAGCCCAGGGTTTAAGACGGACACATACTTGGAATAGGCCCAGCCTAAGAAAGCCCTCAAGGACAAACGGTAGCTCAAAAGGTTGGATGAGCGACAAGTGGCTTAATTGCGGACAAGATAGGTGTTGTCCGTACGCAAGGGGGTGTAAATACTCAGCATTTATGAAAGTCAAGGTATCTAATTGATCTGGGGATATTCATGACATACTTAAGATGCCTTGAAGCGCATATTAAACACCGAGTTGGGAGACCGCCTCGAGAAGGGCTCCAGATGAACCCCCAGCAGGGAAACTTTAACCTAAGGTCACCATAGAAATATTGTTGATAAGTTGCCTAAGTTCGGGGGTATCATAGAGAGCTTCTTCGTTCCTTGTGCAGATTTTGAGCTTATTCCCCCCTTGAAGCCTCGAGCCCCTAAGTGCATCCAAGATGCACGACCTTCGGTGATTGGGACCTCATCAATATGGGCATGCAGTAAGCTTTGCAGGATCGGATGTACAGACTCAACAAATTAAGAGAAAGGATCTAAAATGCGGCATCCTCCCAGAATATCAGTCTACATGCATGCTTGCCCACTTGAATAGAATGTGATGTCGGGATATTTATGATATGCTCTAGAGACCTTCAAAATTATTAGAAAACTTCGGCTTGACGGCCCCATCGGAAAAGGGCTCTAAACGGACCCCTAGTGTGAACATCTCAAAGTCTGGCCTTAAGGACAACGTTGTTGATAATTTAAGTCCTGAGGTATCTCAGGAACCTTCGTACTTAGTAAGGACAATCATCCTTCATTGTCACTGTACCAGCTGCTTCTGGCAGTGGCGTATCTTTCCTCCACAAGGACCACCACCAGTTACTGTTACTGCATATATGTGCGACCCACTGCATATTGTTGTTCATGTCATTGATCTAGGGTGCACATGAAATCGTTCAATCCACTAACATATATAAATATGGGCACTCCATCATCAAGTATAACTTTTGCCACCCCAACTATTGCTCTTACTCTTTCTGTGACCTTGAACCCAGATTGACTTTAGCGTTGGAGTGCCTTCGTCGGAATTCCTTTCAGCTTGGCCCTAAAGCGGTTTTGTTTTGCAGATCTTGCACACAGATTTAGGAATCTCCTTGCACATTGGGTGCTAGCAAACACCTTTAGCCTACACTAAATACCTTAATTTCTGTATACAACATTTGGCGCCATCTATGGGAAAATTCTCCAATTCTTTTTGAGTTCAAAGAATATGGATGAGACTCCCAGCAACCCTGTAGCAGAAAAAGATAAGCAAGTCACTGCTGGACCATTGGGTGTACACCCTACTAAGTCGCCGGTAGTTCCTGAGGTTATCTCTATATCATCCAATGATCTGAGAAAGTTATTTGAAGAATGAGCAATGAACAGAGGAATGGTCACTCAACCTCCTCCATCTATGCCTCGTCGTGAGGAGGTGGAGGAGCGTGCGGGCTCTATGAAGTCATACGTTCCAGAACCAACTCCTATGAACTTGCGGTTAAGGAGAGAACTTTTCCCACCTAGGGAGGAGCGACCACCGCCCCGGCCATCGCACATGGATAGAGGAAGGGTAGAGCTCTTTCTGAAGAAGTGAATAGTAGAGAAATTTCTCAACAGGAATAGGAACATAGATGAATTTTTGAGATTCGTGAACTCAGTCATCAGGTGAACCACCTCAGTCGGGAATGAAGACTTGTGGCAGCCTTTTGTTGAACCACCTCCTCAGAATGTGCTCCTGAAAATGCTGTGAGGATGAAAAGGTCTCCATTTATACCAAAACTTTGGGCGGAGACCTTAGCCCCAAATGTGAAGACCCTTGACTTGCCTAAATATGATGTGATAAGGACCTTAAAGAGCACTTGACGGCCTTCGACAATTTCATGCAGCTGTATGGACTGTCAGACGCTCTTTACTGTCGTAGTTTTATTACCTCTCTGTATGGAAGGGCTCAGGAGTAGTTTGGTTCTTTAACTCCTGCTACTGTTGTTTCATATGATCAACCTGCCAGAAAGTTCTTGTATCACTTTGCAAGTAAGAAAAAAGTAAAGAATCTGCCATGCATGTTTACTATTCGACAGAAAAACGATGAAACCATGGAAGCTTTATTGACATATTTAATACTGAAGTGTTGGACGTACCTGACTTGAGGATCAACATGATGACCTTCATCCTGATTCATATTCTGAAGAAAGGACCTCTAGCCTTTGCACTGGCTAGGGATCCCCCTGTTGATGTTGAAGAGCTACATTTCATTGCTGAGAAGTACATTCAGGAAGAAGAAATGAATATTTTTTAAGGAGAATGAATGAAAAGTTCAACCAAATAAACAAGATGAACAAAAGAAAAGAAAGAGATGGAAAGAGAAGTCAAAGCCCGAGTCTGAAAAGACCTGGCATCAAAATACAAAAGATTTCATGAATACATGCCCTTAACTATTCCAAGGACAGAAACCTTGATGCGCATCGATAACAAATTGTTGGAATGGCCACCCAAAACATGGAGGATTGTTTCCAGCTAAAAGACGAGATTTAAATGTTTGTTAGATATGGATAACTCAAGAGTTCATAGCAAAAATCGAGGCCAAGCAAGCAGGTCGACGCGAAGAGTATAGTTCGCAGAGAGAAAGGCGAAGGTCTTATAGCCCTAAAAGAAGGTATTCTAAGATAGCACAAGGTAGCCCGCCGCGTCAGAGACCTCCAGCCGAGGATAGTTAGCCTAGGAGAGGTGTATTAATACAATCATTGGCAAACCCATAGGGGGAGATTCTGCCAGTAAAAAAGAATGTATTTAAGGTCTGGACAAAGTTCCTTCGCGAGCAGGCATAACCCGGTCGTGCTATCTATTCTGTTAATTCTAGAGGTATTGTATTTGACGATAGAGACCTTGAAGGTTTGACATTTCCTCATGATAATCCAGTTGTCATCACCAACATAACAAATTTTATTATTCAGAAGGTGTTAGTGGATAATGGGAGATGAGTGGATATTATTTTCCTGAGTTTGTTAAAGATGATGGACTTGCATGTCGAGGATGTGAAGTAGGTTAACACCCCTTTAATCAGTTTTGTGGATGAGCTATACCCTCTTGGGGTACTATATACCTACCAACGTCCCTTGGACTCGAGCCATTTAGGTGCATTATGATGGTTAAAATACTTGATAGTTGACACACCCTTTACCTATAACTTGATATTAGCGCGCCCTGCCCTTAATCAATTTCAAGCTGTGGTGTCTACATACCATTTGAAGCTTAAGTTTCCCACTAAGAATGGTGTGGGAGAAGTACGAGGTAATCAGAAGGTAGCTAGAGAGTGTTACCATACTTCAGTGAAAAGATGACTGACAAAGAACAAAGACGTTGGAGGAAAGAATAAAACAAAAGAGGCGGGCTATGAGTTGGAGTGGGATTTTAAGAAGAAAAATGTTGAGATGATAGAGCCCTCATAGCATAAGACAGTTGAGCTCGTACTAGGGAATCCTAAAGAGACAACCAAAATAGGGAGTCAGCTCCCATCCGACATGGAAATGATGTTAGTTGAGTTTCTACGAAAAAATGTAGATATGTTCACATGGACTGCATCATACTTCAAGGGAATTAGCCCTGTGGTCATCGAACATCGATAGAATTTGGACCCAAACACGAAGCCTGTTAGGCAGAAACGAAGGAATTTTGGGCCAGAAAGAAATTAGATTATTGAGAATGAAGTGAACAAGCTATTGGCCGTTGGATATGTTATCGAAATTCAATACACTGACTGGATGGAAAATGTTTTCATGGTTCCAAAGGCTAGGGGTAAATGGAGAACGTGTACGAATTTCACAGACCTTAACAAAGCTTGTCCGAGAGTCCCATACCCCTAACAAGGATTGACCAACTAGTAGACTTTACTGCAGATTCTGCTTTATTGCGTATGATGGATGCCTTCCAGGGCTACCATCAAATTTTCATGGTGGAGGAAGATCGCATCAAAACATCATTCATTACTGAGAACGGAATTTATTACTATGTGGTCATGCCTTTTGGCCTAAAAAATATCTCAGCAACTTATCAAAGGTTGGCAAAACGAATATTTAAAGAGCTGATTGGTAAAACCATGGAGGTTTATGTCGACGATATGTTGGTAAAGAGCTTGAAGGAATCTGAGACTTGGCTCACTTGGAAGAGTCATTTTAGGTGATGAGGAGGTATGGAATGAAGTTAAATCCTCTAAAGTGCACATTTGGGGTTCGCAGTGGCAAGTTCCTGAGGTACTTAGTTACTGAGAGGGAATTGGAGCTAATCCTGAAAAGATTGAAGCTATTTTACAGATGCTTACTCTAAAGTCAGTCAAGGATATTCAAAGATTGGTAGGACGAATGGCGTCCTTCGCTCGGTTCATCTCAAAGGCGACAGAAAAGGGTTTGTCTCTCTTTAAAATTCTACGGAATGTGAAGACCTTTGAGTGGTCGGATGAGTATGAAAAAACTTTTAATGATCTTAAAAACTACTTGTCTTTCCCTCCCTTGCTTGCAAAACCCATAGATGGGGAACCCTTGTATCTGTACTTGGTTGTTTCCGAATCGACGTAAGTTCAGTATTAATAAATTATCTGGATCGTGAACCATGACCGGTTTATGATGAGAGTCACATGTTGCTAGGTGTTGAGAAATATTATATGATGATCGAAAAGTATGCCTTAGCACTTGTGATCACTGTAAGGAAGTTGAGACCTTATTTTCGATCTCATGTTGTGATTGTGTTAACTAACCAACCTTTGAAGCAAGTAATTTCAAATTCAGATGCTTCGGGAAGATAAGTGAAATGCATCAGGTGCTTAGCAACATGAGCTTCCATTTCAGGGACGGAGCTCATCATTAACTTTTCTTGGTCTGAGGGCAAAGTAATTCCCTTATACATCTCCAAGGGCCTCCAACCTTCGAGCCTAAAATGGAACAGTCCTCAGAGATATCCCAACACGGTTGAAGTATAGGCCTAGAACCTTGGGATTTGACAGCAGAACTCATGGGCTGAATCCATACTGCGCTAATTTCCTCCAAAGTTTCCTCGCACCGCTTTAGCTTTTCCCTCATGCTAACTTTGGGAATCTGAAATAGGTGGAAAGCCTTCCTCAGTATCTGATAGTCCCCTACCTTCCTTTTACCTCTATTAGCTCCCCCCCCTGCCCCCCAAAGCTTCATCAAGGTCCCTGATCGGGCCTCCACCCTCATGAGGTAATAAACTAAAATTTGGTCATTATTCTCATCCAGGTCGTCAGCATCAATCAATTTTCTATTCTTCTGAACCGAGACAGAGACAGGGGAATGCTCCCGATGGTCATTGGAGCCCTCTACATCGATAAGGACACCAGCACATTTGGGAGTATTAGATGACATGTGATTGGACGAAGCAAGGTTCGCTGCCCTCCGAGGTCGACTTGCCGGACCTTGAGGCATGACAAAGGTCTTCTTAAGAGACGCATCGCACATTGAAAGAGCTGGCGTAGGGGGTGTGCTAGACTCCCTCCTTGACTGAAACATATTTGGCCATAAGAGCGCTGCGAGATGACATGATACTCCTATCTGAAAGCAAAATCCAACCACATAAATACGGGACAATAGTAGAGAAGGAATATACACACGCATGTACGATCAATATGATAATATACCAAGATGAGAGGGTCACGATCGAAATGGGCTGGAGACAAGCCAACCAGAGAAAAGTTCTCCTCTGTCATTATCATATTATAATCACATTTATACTAAAGCAGCACATCTTTAATAAAGTTGTCACACCAGGTGACAAGCTCAGAGGATATCAGACGGGGCTTAGAAATGTCCATTTGTTGGGGCTATCCCAAAAGGTACCAATGAGAGGCTTCACAAAGAAGAATTTTGCTTTCTAATCTATATAGAAAACTTTATTGTTCCTGACCATGTAGGTTCTTTTGCTGTTAATGTAGTATAAACCCTTGCCTCCCACATTAGATCTAATTTGGTGCAGGGCACAGAAATTGCTAAATAAAGGGGGAACATGGAAGAAAGACACAGAATGACAAAAACAGAGATGGTCCTGAATGACCCTAGGGTCAACTGAGAAATACAGAGATTAGAATTTTGAATTATTTCCTCTATTAAAGGATACAAGGGAAACCTAAGACATGCTTCACGAGAAAAAGTGCCCTACTTTCTATGGGAGGAAAGTAAGCTCTGTCTGCCGGAGAAGGAAGGATAAGCTCGTACTTGCCGAGGATAAAAAAAGTTTGATTTTGGCTGTGAGGGTCGGCGAGAGATATAGAAAAAATGAATCATGACCAGGAATAAAACTGGCATCTTCACTCATAATACATATAACCTCAAGACTCACATGTACCTCTAGTAGAACAATAGAGGAATTGCAAGAAATGGCAGCGAGATTTTCAACATGAGTATCCACCATGCAAAGGACCTTACTAAGAGTTTCATCACTAGAGGAACTCCGGGAGCCCATGAGATCAGCAAGCAAACAACAAATTAGCGGAACTAGTTGAAGAGAAACACTAACTTAGTGATGAATCAAAATTTGGAGAAATTTTGAACGAGTGTAGCTCGGCAACAAAGGAGTGAGGAATGTGGAAAGAAGACGAGGAGTCGCTCTGCATTCAAAATTTGTCATTTTAGTGTCCAATCAAACGCAGGAATCGAGAAAGTTGGCTCGACTCCCATTGGACGCGATCCTCCAAGGACCATCAATCGCTGACACTTGTACGGACAGGATTGGTACCGTGCAAGGATTGCATTGTGATGTGTTACAAATTTTAAATTTCAAAACCAGATGACATTAGACTACCCTGGAAGCTAGAATTTGTCTAAGTAACAAGGTCCAAAGAGACCTCCGAAAGCGGTGGAGCACCTATAACTTACCAAACCTTGATTCCCAAATCTTGGTAAGTGTAGGGGCTTCTGATGTGGGGATGTTTATGATATGCTCTAGAGACCTTCGAAACTATTAGAAACTTTCAGCTTTACGACCCCATCGAAAAAAGGGCTCTAAACGAACCCCCAGTGTGGATATCTCAAGGTATAGCCACAAGGAGAACGTTGTTGATAATTCACCTTAAGTCATGAGGTATCTCAAGAACCTTCGTACTTAGTAAAAAGGACAATGTCACTGTACCGACTGCTTTTGGCAGCCAGGTCCACCACCAGTCACTGTTACTGCAAATATGTGTTGCTCATTGCATACTATTTATCATGTTATTGATCTAAGGTGCACGTGAAATCGTACAATCTAACAACCTCTATAAATATAGGCACTCCATCATCAGGTATAATTTTTGCTACCCACTACCAAAAAAAGAAACCATTCCCTTCAGCCTAGCAATAGTAGATGCTCATATATCAGTATCTATAGCTACAAAAATGATTGTAGCTAATTTTGGCTATAGTTATTTTAATTTCGCTAGCTATTTCATGACTACGAATTCCTGTAGCCCTTTCTGTAGGTATATAATATATGTATGTTCTGTAGCCAATTCTGTTGTAGTAATGACGAAATATCCGTAGCGAATATTTAATAATTTTTATATTCTTAACTACGGAGTTTATATTGTTATATAAATAGTGTCACACTCCGACCTCACTCCCACAAGCCTTGTCCACATAGCACTTAGTTCTCGACTTTTTTTTGGTGATCAGCTCTGATACGATTTGTCAGAACGTGGACCTGCGAGCCCCTACCTAAGTGCATCCTGAAGTTCAGTTATGAATTGTTGAAAAGGGATATATAATGGATGCGTTTTTGAGTTCTTTAGCCAATGCATATATATTATTTATCTTATTATTTTATAATCAATGTGGGACGGGATATCACACATAGTAAAAGAAAATTTGTAGCCATTATTGTCGCAATGCAAGTGGAAAATTTGTAGTAATTAATTTTCAATGTCATGGCTACGAAATCACGTAGCAATTTTCTACCAAAATTCCTAGCAATGTCGTCCCTATAGAAATAGAAGTTCTGTAGTTGTTTTCATTATTATAGTGATAGAAATTTTATAGGCATTTTTGTTTTCGTTGCAAATGAGACTTCCTAGCAATTTTCATTTCCAGAAGTACGATAATTCTGTAGTTCACTTTGTAAATGAAAATATTCTATACTTTTTCTCAAATTTATTCGCTACACAAAACTATGTAGACAAGTTGTTGCGTATGTACCTCATTTTCTTTGGATATTTTTAATACATAATTTGCTACGGAATATTCATTGTTAGTCCATATCATTAGCTACGGAATTACAGTATTTGTAGCCATTCTGTCGCTTATGTACCTAATTATTTTTGGATAATACACAATTGGCTACGAAATATCCATTTTTAGTCAATCACATTAGCTACGGAATTCATTTCGTTGCAAGATTATCCATAGTATATGCCTTGTTTTCTGGTAATGACCCCATTTATTGCTCTTACTCCTTTTGAGACCTTGAATCCAAACTGACTTGAGCGTTGGAGTGCCTTCGCGGAAACCCCTTCCGACTTGGACCTAACACGGTCTTGCTTTGCAGATCTTGCACATAGAGTTACAAATCCACCTAAGCATTGGGTTCTGGCAGAACACCTTTAGCCTACAGTAAATACCTTAAATACTTATCCATATTTTCTGTATACAACAGAATGTGTGACCATGCATTTTCGATCTTTAATGGGTAATTTGATATGTTGTATGTGAGATGCCTATCCACTAGCACATACCATGCATATATCCAACTTATACTACATACCCACCTCCTACATAAATTCGTTTTGTACTTATCCTTAACTATGACATGAAAATTATTTAATTGTAGTAAAATTTAATTTTCAAAACATTTAACATGTTTAGCTATATATTTGTTGTACCACATAAATGTAGGTAGGTATCTTAGGATTTTATAATGAGGTAAAGGTCTTCTGCATGATCCCAATGCTCAGGTAGGTGTTTAATAAACTGTATAAGGCCTGTAAAACAAGACTGCATTAGAGCTAAGCTAGAGGGATCTCCGGCGTAGGCACTCCGACGCTCAACTCAGTAAGTGAAGGTATTTGAAGAGATAAGAGTAACTGTTGGGGACACAAAAGTTATACTTGTTGGTGGAGTGCATATATTTATAAATGATGGTGGATTGTATGATTACATGTGCACCCTAGATCACATATTAGATCAATGGCGTGCAATGGGCCGCACATATTCGCAATAATAGTGACAGGCGGTGGTCCAGGCCGTCAAAAACTACACCACTGCCAAAAGTAGCCTGTACAATGGCAAAGAAGGACGGTTGTCCTGTTTACCAAGTATGAAGGTTTCTGCGATACCTTTGGACTTAGACAAATTATCAACGATATTCCTGAGTTGACCTTAAGTTGAGGAGCCCTTACTGGAGGTCTATCTG
The DNA here is from genome assembly GCA_034509735.1 of Sesamum alatum. Lineage (NCBI taxonomy): Eukaryota > Viridiplantae > Streptophyta > Magnoliopsida > Lamiales > Pedaliaceae > Sesamum > Sesamum alatum. The sequence goes on along the minus strand of JACGWO010000010.1, from coordinate 29,162,996 downwards.
GAGCCTTTCTCATGGAAGTCTCTGAATTGAGTGCCTTAGCATACGCTTGAAGGTATCTTGGGTATTTCTTAAATATCAATAATATTAAAAATAGTAAAAGGCTGAAAATATCAATTGGAGATGATGATGATGATGATGATGATGATGATGATGATGATGATAATAATAATAATAAAAATAAAATGAATTAGCTTATACCTTCATATCTAAATAATGAAGAAATTTTGTGAGATTAATAGGGTGGGTGTCATGAGTAGAGATGGCAATTTTAACATGGACCTGGGGAAACCCGCCCCGTATGGGGTCTGGGACCCAATTTTTTGGGGCCGGGGCGGGTTTGCGGCCACAAAAACCTGCCGCGGCCGGGTCCGGGGCGGGGTACGGGTCCTGTCCCCGACCCCGCCCCATTGACCCCACCCCAGGCTCGCCCCAACCCCGCCTCTTTTTTATTATATATTATTAATATATATTATAAATAAAAAATTATACTATTATATATAAATTCTAAATAAGTTTTGCATGTACCCAACTCTATATAAGAAATAAAAAAATAAAAAATTAGTTGATAAGAAATTTAATAATTATTTTAAATTTTAAATTAAAAATTATATAGTCTATATTAAGTTATTTAAATCTATATTAATATTATTAAAAAATAAAATATTATTTTAATGTATTCTTTGTATAATATAATTCATTGTAAATTGTAAAATGATATTACTTGAAGAGAAGATTAATAATTTAGATAAATATATTATTTGTCTTATACAATTCATTTTAGATATATAGTATATTATATAATGACATCAAAAAGTTTAATTAACAATTACGATATCTTAAAATCCAGCCACCCGATTCATACTAAATTTTAATATATATATATATATATAAGTATGTGTCCATTAGATCATATTAGATGGTACGATTTAAAATCACATGGTCTGATTCAACGATACACCGTCTTAAATGATTACTCTTTTGTTACGAGTACGATATCTCAACATCCGTATACCCAATAAGTCTAAAACTTTACCAAATGTATTTTTCTATAAGTTTGATCATATCTAACGGTTTGATCTGAATTTTAACGGTCCGATTAACCCATGTTGTTCAACAATATAAAATGATAGTTACATTAATGTAATACTAACATTTATAAATATACAAATTTATTGCATATTGTGAACATTTAATAGTTTGATATTAATATAATAATATTTAATATTTAAAAATATAATATATTTACTTTATTAAAATTAATATTAAAAACTTAATATATTTACTTTAATAATAAAATTTTTTAATATTATTTATCTTTCTTTCTCTTTCTTATAACCCATCTTTTTTTCTCTTCTTTCTTCACCATTTTTTTCTCCCCCAATTCTCTAAACCCTAGCCCCAAACCAACTGATTTTTCTTCTTCTCCCACCGCCTGGGTTTTCTTCTCAGTTCTCCCGCTGACGTTTTCTTCTCCCACCGCCACTGTCGCCGACTTGCCAGGTACATTTTTCTCCCTCTCTATAGTTTATGGACTTCATCCAAAGGCTCTGGGTTTTTTTCTTTCTCTATAATTCAACAATCTTGGATTCATACGCCGTACGTATGTGTACACTATGTATGTGAAAACAATTTCAAGCACGAAAACCTGAGTTGTTGGGGGTGGCATGTGAAAAAATATAGGCGAATGGGCTCCAAGAGAAAATTCATTTAGGATGTTAGGAATTTGTTATGAATCTAAAGTTTCAGTTGCATGTTTTTATTGTGAGGATTTATGTGTTAGTTTTTGCTGTTTTGTTCTGGAATTGATTTGTGAATTAGAGATTTCTGGATGGAGAGCCCAAGAAGGTGTCTTTCCTGCCTGTTTTAGTGTGCAACTTGTGTTTTTTATTATATGTGCAATTTTGAGATAGAATTTTGGCTATTCGAATTACTAGTTTCTATTAGTTACTTTGATGGAGGGCTTATGCTATATATAATTTTCACGAACTCCAGTGGATTGTTTTATGCTTCTTGACTTTGTGCTTCATGACTTTTTTAGCTTATGGAATCTCAACCGGGAGATACTCCTCAACCATCTGCTAGAGAAAACAATAATGTTTTGGAAACAAATACATCAATGGAAATGAGTAAAGATAAAGTTGAGATTGAGGAAACATCTCAAGACAATAGCAAGAGGAAGCGAACATCTGTTGCATGGGACCACTTCAAGAGAATTAAAGTCGATGGTATTCAATATGCGGAGCGTAATTATTGCAAAACCCTCCTCAAAGCTCCAGCTGATTATGGCACCACGCATTTGCATAAACATTATGATAGGGTTTGTAAAAAACGGCCTAGAAAAATAGATTTATGTCAAAGTTTTCTAAAGGCATATCAGAAAGTTGGTGGTGGCCAAGAGTTGGGAACGCATATCTTCAATCAAGAAGAGGCGAGACGTGAGCTGGCTTCGATGGTTATTTTGCATGATTATCCACTTAGTGTGGTTGATCATATTAGTTTTAGAAGATATTCTACTTGTCTTCAACCTTGTTTTAACATGATCTCAAGAAACCCTCTGAAGGGTGATGTTTTAAAGATTTACAAGGATGAGAGGACGAAGTATTACAACTTGTTCGAGAAGCTTAAGTGCCGCATTGCCATCACAACTGACATGTGGACTTCAAGTAACAACAACAAAGGTTTTATGGCAGTGATTGCACATTTCATTGATGACAATTGGATATTACATAATTGCATTTTTAGGTATTTTCTTTAAATTTACGTTTTAAATTTATTATATTAATGCAATTTGATATGTACTGTAATGTATTATATATGTTTGTTATATAGATTTGCATATGTTCCATCTCCACATACAGCAGAAGTGTTAGCTAATACGCTTGTCGATGCATTAATGGATTGGAATATTGATCGAAAACTGTCAACAATCACGGTCGATAATTGCACAACAAATGATGCCATGATTAATCATCTCCTAGACAAGCTTCCCACGAATAAAATGCCTCTCGAGGGAAAGGTACTTCAGATGCGCTGTTGTGCTCACATTTTTAATTTGATTGTGAAGGATGGAATGGATATTATTCGTAGTTCAATTGAAAAAATATGTGATAGTGTTGTATATTGGACTGCTTCACCTAGTAGAGTCGAAAAGTTTGAGGAAACCGCTCGTCAATTGCATGCTAATTGCACCAAGAAACTAACTTTGGATTGCAAGACAAGTTGGAACTCAACTTATCTTATGTTAGAAACTACCATTATCTACAAAAATGTGTTTCCATGCCTTAAAGTCCGAGAAAGAAATTATAAAAGTCTACCAACTGAAGAAGATTGGGTGAATGCAATTGAAATTTGTGGAAAGTTGAAACTTTTTCATCAGGTAACAGAGATATTTTTTGGGACTCTTTATCCTACTTCGAATATCTATGTTCCAAAAATTTGTGATGTCAAAGTGAAATTAGATGAATAGGTGAAGAGTCCAAATACTTTGATTCAATATATGGCTTTAAGGATGTTGGGGAAATATGATAAATATTGAGATGTTTGTCATATCTTGATAGGGGTTGCTGTTGTTTTGGATCCTCGTTTCAAGATGGGTTTGGTTGAGTTTTGCTTTCGCAAAATTTATCATGAAAGTGCAATGTTTAAGATTGATGAGGTTCAACAGAATTGCTATGATTTGTTGCTTGACCATCAATCTAGATGTTGTACTTTGAATGAAAGTAGTTCAAGTATTGGCGGTTTGGAAAATTCAATGTCGTCTGTTGTTGACAGTAATGTTAATTTGGATGAATGTCTTGATGAGTTTGAAGAATTTATTGTTTCAAAAACAACTTCTACTACTAACCCGATCAAAATTTGCTTTTTCGGAGTACCAAAAGCAAGTATGACATCATTATGAACATAAAGCCCCAAGGTATGGAATCCCAGAAAAAGGCTGGCCCAACTTACATGAGATATGATAGCTTCCTTATGGTCTAACATTCTTTCCAATACATTATCTTCATTTTGCTCCGGGTTGTAATCTCTAATAAGAAATATAGCTCCATGAGCAAAAGCTCCTGTCATGATGAATCCTGTGATATATTGGTGATGAGTATATAATCCAACTTGAGTAGTAAAGCCTTGTGCTATGAAAACACAAGCAGGTAAAGAGTACATGTGTTGAGCTACCAAGGAGGTAATAACCCATAAAGAAGCCAGAGCAAGGCCTAATTGAAAATGTAGCGAATTGTTGTTTGTATCATAAAGACCCTTATGCCCACGTCCCAATCGCCCTCCCGGAGGAATATGTGCATCTAAAAGATCCTTGATATTGTGTCCAATCCCAAAATTAGTTCTATACATATGACCAGCAACAAGAAAAATAAATACAATAGCTAAATGGTGATGAGCAATATCAGTCAGCCATAAACTTTATGTTTGTGGATAGAATCCCCCAAGAAGAGTTAGAATGGCAGTTCCTGCTCCTTGGGAGGTCCCAAATAAATGACTACTTGAATCAGGGTTTTAAGCATAAAGATTCCACTGACCTGTAAAAAGTGGGCCTAACCTTTGGGGATGCGGTAATACATCTAAGAAATTATTCCATCAAACATACTCCCCTCTGGATGCAGGAATAGCCACATGTACTAAATGTCCTGTCCAAGCCAAGGAACTTACGCCAAAGAGTCCTGACAAATGATGATTCAGACGAGATTCAACATCTTTGAACCACGAAATGCTCGGTTTCTATTTCGGTTGTAAGTGTAGCCAACCTGCTATTAAGGATGTGGCATAAAGAAATAATAGAAAAAGAGCTCCAATATAACGTAAACCGATTGTATACCACCACTGATAAACACTAGAATAAGCGATATTCACTGGGCAAGAGCACCCCGCGAGTAAAAGCTTCCACGTCCGGTTGACCAAAATGAGGATCCGAAATTGCATGAGCAATAGGTATTACATGTAAAGGGTCCTGTACCCATGATTCAAAATTTCCTTGCCAAACTACATTAAACAGATTTTCGGAAGTCCACAGAAAATTATTGCTAATTGACCGAAATGAGAAGCAAAAATATTCTAATAAAGACGTTCCTCAGTAATATCATCATGACTTTCGAAGTCATGTGCGGTAGCAATACCAAACCAAATACGACGAGTAGTGGGGTCCTCAGTATGCGTGTGACTTCGGAGTTGGACACGTATTTAGAAGAAAGTCTCTTGCCAAGAACTCGTGATTTGGATATCTTGAACTGGTGGAAGACAAATGGAGTTAAGTTTCCTACTCTGCTGAAGATGGCTAGAGATATTTTAGCTATTCATGTTTCTACTGTTGCATCCGAGTTTACATTTAGTAGTAGCGGGAAGTTGATTAATCCTCATCGTAATAGGCTCCATCACACTATTGTGGAGGCATTGATGTGTTCTCGTCGTTGGTTTTGGAACGAAGTGAATGGTAAGAAAAACTGATTAACTTTTTATTATTATATTAAACTATAACAAGTACTATACTTATTTTATTCTCTTTTTTTTTTCTGTTAGATGCTTGTTCGACAGGTGATGGTATACAAATTTGTCCTTCAATGCTTGATGAAGAAGATGACCAAGACGATCGTGATAACGAGTAAAGAAGCATAATCGATTTATCACGGAGCATCAATATGTGTTTAACTATGTGGATTTCAGACTTGTTATTTTTTATGTTAGCTATGTGGATTTCAAACTTCTTATTATTTATGTTCTTGTAAATTTTAGCACTGATGGATTACGTTTTATTATGATGAATTTTTTATTTTTATTTGTTTGTAATAATTTAGGAATGTTATGCATGAAAGTATGTTTTAATTTCTTGTGTTTAAGAAATGAAAAAATGATCACAAAATATATTGATAATTGGGGTCGGGGTGGCGAGCGGGTCGGGGTATGGGGCTGGAATTTTTAAACCGGGGCGGGTCTCGGGTCCGGGCGCGACCCGTACCAGACCCGGGTTGTTGCCATCTCTAGTCATGAGTTTTAGCCAAGTTTGGTGGAGTTATTAGGAAAACCCAATGAGATCTATCTCAATTGATGAAACTGAGATCCCATAACACTTAAAATCATGGGCTTTAATCCCGTCAATGTGGAACGTTGTCTTATTTAATAATAAGTGTAGTTCTACTTTATAGTAAGTGATTAATATAGATTGTTATAGTTATTTGTAAGTTATTTGATATAAGATATTTAATATGAACAATTGTAATCAACTTATGCAAAATAAATAATAGATAATCTTTTACTTCAAAAAAAGAAAAATAAAGACAATTATTTAAGTTAAAGATAATGAGTTAAGATTGCAGTATTATACCCTTTTTCACTAAAAAAATAATTGAATGCCTTTTTTTTGGCACATTAATAGTTAGGCCCAACAAACCCAATTAATCTATGAATTAATTAAAATGCCCAAATGTAAGAAGAATTGGGCTCTGAGTTAGTTGGTTTGGGCTCCCCCTCCACCTTATTATATATTTAACAACAGAAATACAAATAGGAATTGGAGTGAATGAGAGTCCATCTCATTTCCCTTCCTCTCTCCAAATTTTACTTCAAAATAAACATAAACCCTCTCTGCTTCTGCTTCTTCTTCTTCTTCTTCAGTTGACACTGCTCTGTCACACTGATTTTTCCAGGTATTCATATTCTCCTTCTTCTTTTTCCATTAATTTTACTGCAATTTCAGTAATTTCTGTTTTTTTTTTTTTGTTTTTCTTTTTAATTTCGCGGTTTTTCTTGTTCGTGACTTCATTTCATGTGATCATGTGTTCAAACACGCATCCTTACTTGATTTTTTGTAGAGAATCCTATTGCACAACATTTGTGTGCGTAAGAAATGCATTTTGACTCAAGTTTGTGTTGTTTGAATGTATGCCTTGTTTTTTTTATGTGCAATCTTAACTCCGAACCCTAAGGCTTTGTGTGTTGGATCTTCAGGACACGAACCAATGAGCAAATATAAGAAATAAAAAAGACAAGTGCATCGTAAAACCCATTCCACTGCGTTTCTGCTTAGGTTTTGCGACAAAAATTAGATGAAGATGTTGTTTGGCTTCGTGTCCAATTGCTATTTAGTTTGTTTGTTGTTCTACAGCCTCAAGATTTAAATGCTCTAAAAGAAAATCCATATGATTATACATCTTTTACCATTTTAACCACGTAATACACAGAAACTCTTGATATTTAGTGACTAGAGTTGCATTTTAGTTTTCCGCTGTTTTGCTCTAGCATATCTTGATATTTTAGCTTCCTTTTTGGTCCGTTGATTGTTGTCGTACATGCACAGCTAGCTTCTCCTTTTTGTAACTCTTTTCTGGAATTGCAATTTTGCATGCATCCCTCGCAACTAAGGCTCCATATTCGAGCCATCCAAATATCTTGTGGTAGAACATAGATTTACCACGATATATCCAGTAATCCTTTTTCTGCCCTTTTCACTGTAATATGATTAAGCATGCTTCTACATGTGGGTACTTTGACCTCTGAGTGGTGCATGATACATGTCTGACTCATTTGACACAGTTGATATTGCCTGTGTGATGTGGAGCACTTTAACTGAATAAATTTGATATTCCTTTACGTGGGTCTGTTGCTCCTTGCGTTTCTTATGTTCCATATGCTCTAATTTGAAGATTTGGGTCATTGTCATTTGTGGAAAATTGAAATGACCATGGCCTTTTTCCTCTTTTAGAAAGCAGTTGGTACCCAAATCCTTGCTCATTTGATGTGTGCTAAGAGTCAAGCATGTCTGGCAATCGGACTTTCATAGAGGAGGAAGCTTCTTCTGGATCAGGAGATGAGGCAAACATGTTAGATGGGCAAAATAAAAATCAGTCTATGATCCCGCATTCAGGTAGGCGTAAGAGAAGTCGTAAGGCAACGGGTGATGCTATTGTTGATGCTATGTTGGAAATAGCTGCAGCTTCAAAAATGAGGGCTGCTGCAATCATGAGAAATGAGGAGCGTTTTACTATAAGCAAGTGCATAAGAGTATTGGATGACATGCAAGGTGTTGATCAAACTCTCTATTTTTACGCTTTGGATTTATTTGAAAATCCCTCGGCCAGAGAAACTTTCGTTTCGCTTAAAGCTGAGAGACGATTGGCATGGTTGCAGGGAAAGTTTAGAGCCTCCTCAAGTGTGGTAGCCTGAGGGTTTGATGTGCTCTGTGCTCTTTCCTAATGAGTCCTTCATTTTTCTAAAATCTGTATTGCCTCTAGTGAGGTTTTTTGAATCTTTGGCCCTGTACTTAGTTTGACATTTTGGTCAAAGATTTTATGCGTATGCTTTATGATTTAACTGTGTTTCTAGCTACTTGCTATTTTTTGATTGTTTCTGCTATATGAAATTATTTTTTGGATCTATGGTGTGAACTGTTGGTGTAAAATCAACATAATCATGTAGTCTTTTGTCATGCATGCCCATTTTTCAGCATCTAGTTGTACAGATTACCAATTGGCATGGATGACTTTGACATTGAATTGGACAAGATGGAGCTAGTTGCAGCTGCTGCTGGTTGCAATATTAAAAGGGTATTAGAAGGCAGCCAGCTTGTATCATTTCTCCAAAAAGGATCTGGCGTCATGACTGAAGTACTCAATACTTATGACTATTTGTGCCTGGAAATGTCAGTTATAGACAAGCATATATTCCATAAGTGACACTCTTAAAGAGAGGCATGCAACATGAGACAGCAGGTCTCATGAAGAGGGATTGGTTGACTAGGTCTTGGATTTTGCTGGCCGCATGAACGTAAGCTAGTGATACAAGAGTGTTTTCTATGTTTTGGGGGAAAACAGTAAGTAGGCATTTTGATAATGTACAAGTCACTATTTGCACAAGATTTTGTCAGCTGCCAACTCTCATGATTCCATAGAAGATCCTCGAACGCACTAGATCCCTACCCGTATTTTGAGGTCGATATCTGAGTGTTTGTATTTTCCATATATGTAGAGATTATGTTTCATTAGTTACATGTTCTGTTCCTCTTTAGGACTGGTTTGCAGCTCCAGAAGGGATGAATTTACCTGCCCAGGTTCCAGGAAAAGATCAATTCATTTCGTGTATCCTAGGTGGAAATGCTCAGCTGAAGATTCACACATTTGAAGAGCTGCCCTTAGTGACTCAGTCAGAACTTCCCTCAAGTTCCTGAAAGGTGGAGGTCAAACCCAGAACTAAGTTACCTCATGTACATTTCCTTCTTTCTTTTTTTCACCCAAATATCATGATAATCTATAGTATGATGCATGTATACTAACAGTTGAAGGATCAGGAAAATATTATCTTCATTGATCTGGGTATGGGAATATGGTTGAATTTACTGCTCAATGTGGAGGAGTTGGTTATAACATCCATGAATATAGAGGTGCTAATCTTTTACCATAGAATGCAAAGGAACTATTTAATCACCTTTAAGCGATGTCTTTAGGAAGTCTATTAATGTGCTGAAAGGAAGGTTTTGTCATCTTCAATCTTCCTCATTATTCTTTTTACTGTGATAAATACACATATCGCATCGATGCAAGGAAAAAATCTGTTTGCTTAACAGCATTATGAAGTAGGAGCCTTCTGATCTTGGTGAGCAGTGTGATTGATGAATAGATGCCATTCTCATGAGCAATCAATTGCCAGTCTTGTGGAAGGACTCTGTGAACCAAATAGGATATGGTGTGGCCGCAGTGAGAGGCCTTTCATGCTTGTTGGATATTGATTGATCTCCAGTTTCTCCGCAGGATTGTGTCCGGGATACCTAGATGTGTCACTTTGTGTTTTCTCATTTTTCCATTATGGTTCGGTTCGGACGGTTTTCAATGAAGAAGTTGGATTTTTCAAGAATCTTTTTGTCATCCCACTAAATGCTGAGCCTACATATATTATTAGGGTCCTAATAAGTGATCATATGTTTTACGGTGGTTCATACGTTGTTGAGCCGCAGAATATTTGTTTAGTTGATTTTCTTATCTACTAGTCGTTGTTGTATATGGTAAACTTGGAGTTAGTTGAGAGAGTGAAGCGCAAAACAGAAAAGGTTGAAAAAACATGGGAAAGTGCTCTTGTTGAAGATAATGTCGAGCTTATAAAAAAAACTCACTGAATTTGGAACAATCAACCCTGCTTCTAGATAAAGGAATTGTAAATGAGCCAACAATTTTGATAGATTAAGATCACCACCATTTTTACACGACTACCTATGTAAGGCTACATACACACGGATTATGTATCAAACATCATATACAAACATAAATAACAAAGCAGCAAAATACTATATCCATGTCATCTCAAATCCACACTCTAGTTCCAAGTATACTGCAGTTAAAATGTTAGTTCACACCGTTAGCTTCTCTCATAGATATATGTCTAACAAGAAAGAGGAAAGAAGCTGCCATTTGTACCACCGCGTGACATCAGAAAGCCACAAGCTTAAGGAGCAAATTCAAATCCAGTCTAATTTGGAGAAAGAAAATGTGCCCGAGCAAGATGATATTCTCTCCCAGCAATCCAAGCGCCTGTTTGCGACCATGATATGTCATCCCATTCCAGATTATCCTCCAAAACCTGGGCCATTCAGAGCACAGTCCGACAAAATTAGTGTAAGAATAAGATAATATATTTCTCAACACGTCTCCCTCCCCCACCCAGAAAAGAAGAAAAAGGAAAGAGTCGGTCATCAAATCCATTCCATAAACCATCGAATGTGAGGATCCAAAAGATATTGAATTTCTCAGAACATGGCAAGGAGGGGATATTGAAAAGTAGAGGTGGTAGAACAACTTCAACAAACAGTCAGGGAAGCTTACCTCAACATGTTCAAGAGGCAGCGGGATCCCAATAGTCTGCATAATTTTTTGCGGAAGGGGTCTCCTACAGCAGGACCATCGGAATGAATCCACCACAGTGCTTTCACCATCCACCGCATTTCTTTCGCCATTAGTAAGATGTGAATTGTAAAATTGAGTTCTTCCAGTTTCACCTCCGTGCGCATGAGGTGCGGTTGCAGCTTTGATCACCTTCTCTCCATTAAAGCAAAGCTCATACCTAAAGGAGGATTGATTAACCATACGAGGAAGAAGTGATGGAAATGATTTTCATTTTTCATAGTTGTCGCCTAAAAAGTTTCTCCACAAAAATGACTGAAACCCGAAACTAATATGATAACAACCCTGCAAGCATAATACAAAAGTGCAGTACTATCCAACCACATGAATCATTTTAATGATCTCTTATTATATTTTGGCAAAATGCAACAGAATATTATATCAGCCCACTTAAACATATACTGAAAAATCTAGTCATCCAAAAGCAAATTTTAAAATCTTTCTCTGTGATTCTTCTGCTTAATCTCCTATGGAAGACTCTGGTCACCTAAAACAAACCACTGTACTAGAAGATGTAAGACAACTACTCTAAACTTATTATGCTAAAACTAAAGATTTCTAGAGAAAATATTCATTCAGTGCTTCAAAAAACTAACTTCAGCTCTCGGTTAATCTGAACATCTGTTGAGTACTAGTTTCAGTTGCTGCACAAAGTTTTATCCTTGGGGTCATTGTACAGCTCTTTATAATCAGATCAAGCTCATGAAACAACCTAGAGACCAACAAACATTCCTCAAGGCTCATTTATCAACACAAACTTCTAAGGAAGGGCAGCTTTAGAGTGGGGTTATCTCAAAACCATTAAAATTCCGGAGTCCCCCTCAGATTATGTTGTTATGGTAATTACAATTACCTCGCTCACATGTGTTGCCAAGCTTAAACCTACCAGTAACTCACAATGGCGACGAGCTAACAGAATCAAACCACTCTAAGACAAGGCACTTTAATCCTACCAAGTTGCCCTCCATAAAATCTCAAGTATTGTGACAAATTTTCCCCCACAAGTGTGGTGATTGTCGCAGACATGTGGAGCTTAAAGGTCTATGAAACAATTCAAGAAGGTTGGATCTGAGAGTAGGAAAACGGAGTGTGGAGATGGAAAGGAAAATTATAAGAATTTACAAAATTAAGAAGAAATGGCAATAACCCAAACAAAAAATGCCTCAAGATCTACTTGCAGATTGTGCTTTCACTTGGACCATCTACTCAAATCATAGACAACATGACATGGAACTAATTATAATAACTTTCACAAACCCTCTAAGATTCAGATGCTACCGCTCCAAAGATTTTCCATCTTCGCATTTTCACTCCTGCTCCCACACCCTCTTTTTGTGACTTACGTTTTAGCATCCACACCCACATGGTAATGACAGTAAAAAGCTAACTTCAGCCAAAAAAGCTAAAACATCCCTTTCCCCTTCTCAGAGTTTCTTTACTTCCCGAACAGGTCTACACTTTCAGCTATACTGATGTATATGCAACATACAGAAAGCAGGTAGTGTTATTCTAACTGAAAAAGGAAGGAAATGAGATTTGTACATTCACCTATTGTTTTCCAGTTAGGGATTTGAAGAAATTATTAACGACTGTTCTACAATTGCTATCCTAAACACTGCAATTTAATTATAGTTTTATTGTCTGTCATTAACTTTTTATAGTTCAACAAAATTTTTAAAATATATACCTTTAGTTCATAAATTAGATAAATTATGGGTCATTCTCTCCTAGCTAAAATATAAACTCCAACTACCTTAGTTTTGGTTAATCTTGTCCATAATTTAAAATTGACTCATACCCAAGCTTAATCTAAATTGGTTACTCACTACATGATATTTAAACTCTACAATTTGCTTAATCCTGTTCAGATTCAGTATGAAGCCGCCACTTGGCTGTTTGCAAGTTTCACCACCAAAGTCACAAAAAGAAAGGACAAATTCATCATCTCAGTGGCAAGATCTCCATAGCTCTCAACACCAAAACACAAAGTTTTCATAGTTATCCTCAATCAATTGAGGGTCAAACAGAATACCCCTATTTACGTTAAGGCAGCTCCACCTGCCCCATCAAAATTTCAAACCAATATTTCTAAATCCTCAATAAATTGAGAAAAAAGAAAGTCAAAAGAAAAAATATTTCTGTTCATTTTGGTGTCTAGTTTTAGAAGAGAGAGAGAGACATGTGTGGTGACGGTGATCTTGTGATGGTAATTCAGAGGAGATGATATGATGAGATCACACCAATATTTCTTCTTCTAATCTTCGTTATAAAGCAGTCTCAGACATTCTTTTTCCAGAAGAAAAAAATGATAAAAGCACAGCTGGCAGAGGAAAAGTAAACACCAAACCAGCCACTTTAATGTCATTGAGTCACCTGTATTATAGCTATAGTGCTTAATACAGATACTGAAGGATGACACCGTCTGAGGGTGGGCACTCCACACAACGTCGTTTTGAAATGCTACGAGAAACCCAAAGAAAAAGTAGAAAACCAATAAAATTTCTACCGTTCATCACATTCGCCGCATCTTATATATTGGTAATTAAAAAATAACCTTAAAAAACAATGGGACATAAGGAACATTTTTAAGTCTAAAAAGGAAAAATGGAGCATCAACATCAGAACTCCACACTAGATCCAGAGATTAGGGTGATGGATGTTTGCAGATGGGTAGGAGATTTGCAGGTTGGTTTGGCACAGGATGTGCAGATGTGAGCAGCCAACACCAGAATTCTACAGTCCCCACTAGATCCAGATCTGGGGGTGGGATGTTTGCACGTACATAGGAAGGATGAAGTGGAAGCTAGCACAGAACACAATAATGCACCACACCACACCAGATCTAGTGATGTGGAGAGGATGGTTGGTTTTTAATAGGCAGGGGGTTGGTTTGAGCAAGGGGTTCAAGTGACTGGCGTGTGGTGGTTTGGAGGATCTTGGTTGAGTTGAATAAAAATTGGAAAAGCAAGAACCGCAGTGGGCTATCTTCCAGCTGCAAAAAGTGGAACTGAGTAGACTAGAATTGGAGGAAGAAGAAAGAGAAAGGAGGAAATAGCAAAGAATTATAAGTAAAAATGAGAGAATGATGCTTCACAGGCTATGGGAAAAAACGCCATCTAACTTCAAAGTTAATATTTTCTTTTTCAGTGTTATTGCAGCAAACAATCATTTGAAGCAAGCATTAACTTCTCTTATTGCATGTTATTGAAGTAGGAGATAATGATGAAATGTTAACTACCAAATCTGAGGCAGTCTGCCTAAATATAGGAGTAACCTTAAGAAAGTAGGTCAAGATATTTCTTGACACTTACTGCCTACACCCAAAGCTGAAGTCTATTAGCAATTACTGGTGACCTCCCAGGTGAAAGCCATTCGTAGGAAAGCTCACATCCATAAGGATCTGACTCCATATATCAATATGATGATCCAGATCATGAAACAAATCAGTTCCGGTATTGTCAGAGTATCAAAACAGCACGTGCATTTAGGTTAGGACTTGAAAACAAAATGGCCACTCACACTAATATAAGAAATGAATGTCAAAAACACAATAGATTGAAAATCTTCCAAGGGCTTACAATGACATGATTCAGTCAAGTCTATTACCTGCGGGAATGAGTCTCAACATACAGCACTTCTCCCTTCTTCAAGCGTGCAGACGTAAATAGGGACTTTTTTAGACCTTTGTCTGCAACAGCACTAATGCTGTATTTAAGCCTAGAATAAACCAGAAACAAGAATAAGGGGAAATATCAAACAAGAAATAGCAATGTACCAAATAACACGAACATGTGATGTTTGACAGTTTGAGTTGCATAACACGAAGCAACACATGCAACAATTACCCCAAATTCCAAAACCATAAAAGGTGTCTCCAAATAAGATATCCAGAGGTGATTACTTGGTGAAATTTAGTGCACCTTAGCAGGAACAGCATATCAGATATACTTAAAGATGAGAAACATGTCTCTGATTAGACCTCAGTTAATAAAAGTGATTACTAATCTTTTAGGCTCCATTTGGTCCAAAGGAAATGGTAGAAAAAGTAAAAATGAGGGCAACTAAAGTTTCACAGTTACTGGATTGCACCAAATTCAAGGATAATATCAAAATTATTATTATAATCTAGAAAGTCGTGAATTCTTATTAGATTATTGGCTGCGCGTACGCTGCAAGGGAACTGGGTGCAAATACAGTATACCAAAATGGGTCCAGAAAAGGTCAGTTAACAAGTAACTTCACCATGAGCATTTCCCACACCAAATGTCAAATTAAAAATGCATCATTCTTTTTTCGGTATTTCACCCTTTTTTGGTAATTTCTGTTTGATTCTCGTGAAAAACCAAGGTAAGAAAAATATAAAAATTGAAGGAACATAAACCAAAATAAACTGAAATTTATAGAAGAATACATCACCCACCTTAAACTTGCAAGAACTACAAGCTCCAGGAAAGGATCCAAATCTCATCCCCATATTTTCAGTTTCTACGGTAATTAAATTGCAAAAAGGTAGATTAATAAAGTAAATCTCACCCTAGATTAGAGATGTTTAAATTAGCATTTAATTGCTAATGAAATTCAAATGGCCTTCATCATTATACAAAAATCAATTCTCCTAGGAACATTATCCATCAAAATCACTAAGATGCAGAAAAAAGTTACAAAATTTGCTCATTGTTGCAAAATCTGCTCATTCTAGTATTCTCCTATTAACTCATATTGGGGGGGGGGGGGGGGGGGGGGGGGGGGGGCGCATGGTAGTAGAGGGAGCCTTAGCGGACAGCTTCCCCAAATAAACAAAAGCATGTTGGTATATTTTATCAGGCACACTGTACAGAGGATTTTTAAGTATATTAAGACAAGTATTACAAGAACTGAATTAAATCTTTGTCTTTGTTTTTGCCTATTAGATATTCTGACCCTAGGATGATTTTTAAATATGGAAAATATAAAAGCAATAGATTCATAAAAGTTCAATTTGGTTAATGGTACAACCATCAAGAACCAAAAACTAACGTACCACTTCACAAATGATGATGACACGTTAATTAATCAAGTCAGCATACCAAAATCTTAAAAAGAGGCTAAAATCAAATTTGATAGGTAATTTTCATTGTGAAGTAGGATAAAACAGCATAGGTAGTATGTATTTTAGAAATCTAATCATTTAGTCAAATCATTACCAATATAAGATGGTTCTATTACATGCTTTTGTATAACTTTCTTCAAAACAATTTTGATCACATAGGAACTGAATGGAATTGTCAATAGTTGCAGTGACAACTAAATGCCTTTGAATAACTAAAGGGCTACAGTACTGCCGCTACTGGATTATAAACAACAATAAGTTGGAAAAGATTAAGAAATGTGTGCTAAAGATATATGAATACATACCAAGGCTCCATACAGAGATTGAACTGAATTGTTACTTCACGCACAAACCTTTGTTGGCGCAATGCATTCTAGAGAATAGGGGAGGGATGGGGTATGTTAGATGGAGCACATCAAGCTCAATGACAACGAGCAAGGAAAGTGAAACATGCATAATCAGCATCACAAGGAAAATACCGAAGCTGCAGCCCTCGTAGTCATTGTGCGCTCCACAGCCACTGGAGCTAGAGTAGGCTCCATGGTTGATGAATGTGTTAGACAAGGTTCAAGATCAATAATTCCACCTCCTTTCTGGAACATGTACAAAGATCAACAAACATCATATTAGTCAATAGTTTTCTCCTATTCAAGGAACTAACAAAGACCAGAGATATATAAGAAGAGAATTAGATATAGACCAACCATAGGTGCAGCAAAAAGCAGACAGAAAATTCTCTCCCAGGAAAGAGAGAGAGAGAGAGAGAGAGAGAGAGAGAGAGAGAGTGAGAGAAGGAAGCAGAAGCAATGCGTTTAACTGAGGCTTTCTGATGATAAGACTGGTAAAACGAAAGCTGCAGTGGGGGGACTGGAGGGCGAGTTGAAGTGAGAATGAAGTGTTACTTGAAAAAAAAAATTGCTAACAAACCTTCACGATGCAACACCGCTCAACACGATAACTGCAACCAATCGCAGCTCCCCATGCACGTGAACGAACATTATTCCTCAGTGTAGAAATGTAACCTTAAGAATTTAAATGAAATAGAGTCAAAAATAACAGAGAATGTACGTTATAGAAAGAGAATATACACCAATTTATACACTACTATCAAACAAAAGCCAATTTCCTCATGCGTTCGTACACTAAGATGCATTCACATAATAAAGTAAAGATATAACAGCAGCGGAATAACAGGTTCTGCAATGGATGAAGTACATATCATCATAAAGAATGTGCAAACCCAATGGCATGCAATTGCTGCGACCTAAAACATTTTAAACATCTGAAAAATTTCACCATAAAATTTACATGATGAGATGCCTACAGATCGAAGTACAGAAAAACCATAGAGATGTTTCTTCAACTAGAAAAGATAGAGTTGTCACAGTATCCCACAAGGAAAATCCTGTCCAGTTGTAATCTAAACCACGAAACTAAACAAATTTCTGTCTATCATACAGCTGATATTTGATATGTTTGTGGATACCATATTAATTATATGGTGAGGTAGTAAACTTCATTTATTGAAGTTAATTTTGTTTTGGTAGAGCCACATCCGGATGAACCACCAACCTTTTCGAAACTTTTAACAATATTTAAACCTATATTAACCCAGGGGAAAAAATAAGGTTTATGTTTTCATGCATCAGATTACTCTTTTAACATTATGACCTATAGCTAAAATTTGTTTAAAACCATGGATTACTTCTTTAAAGACTGATATTTTTCAAACATACAATCTTGTGGAGGCAACACTCTGATTGTGGCCCGTAACTCCTGAGTAGCAGATGGAGGAGGAGAAGCAGTTGGGCGACAATACCCTGTATGCATAAGAACTAAACAGCATAGCATTGTGTCAGTCAATGTTCCAAGTTTTTCTCAGATGGAGTCAGCAAAAGATATATATACTGGAACAAATATTGACACTATAGGTACCAGCCACCAAATCAGAGTCAACAGTGTACACATCTGTCCCCCATAGTTGTCCACCTCTTACCTGCCAAGGAGCATTTCAAGAACTCAAAAATATGATACAGGAGGAATAACAAACAGACATTCAAAAAAAATATCCACAGAATAAGAGAAATTTTCAAGGAAATCTGGATATCTTTATTGGTCAATACAGTAATGAAGAAAAAGTGTTGCAGATTCAATCCACGCACATATACTAGAGCCATGGTGCACCATAAATAACTATGCTTACATTGCTAATACGATATGTGATCAGGACAACTTAGATAAGTAAAAGGGGATTAAACTAATGTGGGTTAGTGGAGTAACAAACTTTAACATACAAAGGGAGGAAAACAGGAGGAGTGGAACCATCAGAACTATAGCAGAAATTCCACAACCGAACAACAGACCCTTCACACTGGATCTCCAAGAAAGATGAGACGAGGACTACGATAGGAGTACTTAGACAAGAGGCTAATATTGAAGCACAAGGCAGAGTTAAGGAAACCTACAATGGAGGATGGACAAGAGGTACACAACTTTTAATTGATTAAAAAATATTGTGCTGCACAATAGAATTACTCACAGAGGCTTGGTGAAATTATGTAAAATCATACAAGATAGGAAATTTTGAGTAGCATCCACCAAACCTTTGATATTGACCTTTGCATATGGCCTTGAGTCCCTTATTGGATCTTCTCTATTAATATTTCCCTTCACCAAAAACTAGTATATTTGTGGAAGTATAAGAAGCAGAGTGAGCATTTGAAACCAAAAGTCCTCGAGTTTTATCCTTTCGGTAGGAATTAGGTCTTTTAACTCACACTATCCTCCGTTTTGTTGAAGAAAATCCTTACCTAAGGCTAAGAGGCAACATTTTGATCCATGCCTTCTCCCAAAATTCTTATTTAAATTGAATTCCTCAGGGGAGAGCAGAATACACAACACAACAAATTCAGTTTGAACCAAATATTGCCTCTAAATCATAATTAAGTAATTCATTTAGTGATTAGTTGTAGAATTAAACCCAGATATATGAAATAAGAAAATCAGCAGTGGAGGAATGAGCGTATTATGACGGGTTCAAGCAGAACCATAATGAAGTTAAGGAATGTGCCAGATGCAATATCAGAAACCAGATAATCATAGGACACTTTCGAAATTCAAGCAGAGAGAACATAAAAGTTCAAACAGCATGATGGAACATATATAAACTTCAATTTGGAACACTAACAGCAAAGCAACTCATATATAATCATCTTACTTGACGATTAGTAGCAGTAACATGTTCAGCTGGTATCCGGATTTCCAAAGTAGGGCCACTTTGAGAGCCTTCACATGCTTTATCAGCTTGCGATAATTCATATTCCTTCCACAATTTTATGAGTTCTTGCATGCATTCACCAATTTTATAAACAACACAGGACACATCAGCCTTACCTGCAAATAAACACCATCCATTTGCCTAAAACATAAAGAGTGGGCCATCGATATCATATAGTTTATTTCAAAAAAAATGGCTGCACCAAACAATTACCAAAATTAAACATACTTCAGAAATATGAGAACAGGTAAATCTCTGATTACACTGCTCATTGATTAACTTAGAAATAGACAGCACAGGGTGGGAACTAGAAGTTTCTATCATCATAGTGATTAAGCCAATGATGAAGTTACTTCATTGATTTTTTAAACACCAAAAATATGTTCATGTGAGCATATTCCTCCAAGTAAAACGTCAAAATCAAGAAACAGATTTAAGCAATAGAGCCAAAGTTTTCAGCTGCACTGACGAAAGTCATACCGCAGAAACTAAATGTTGCAAAATAAAGTTCAGAGTGGTGTAAATCAGGGCATCATAGAGGACAAAGGGGAAGAACTTCCCATTTCATAAACCAATCAAGAACTCCAGCTTAACAAAGCAATTCGAGGGCTTACCTTGTGTCCTGCATAAAAGTCAAAAAAAACAAAAAGGTTAGGCACATCTTTGCAATCCAAATGAAGGAAAGATATCCAGTATATAAGAGCATTCAACTTTTCATATAGGACATGAACATCCAAGAAACTGGTAAGAAAAATGTAAACAGCAATTGAAAAAAGGAGTCAGGCAATTGCTAAAAACTTTCCCTTTTTGCTTTCACCTATGAATATCTTATCTTTCAATCCCTTTTTGCTTATGCGCTGAATTTCAACTTAGTCCTAATACCTTTAGTCGACCAACCACCTTTGCCTCCCCAGGAACCATTTGACTTTGAATTCCTTTCCTAGATAATCTTAACCTCTCTAGACGACCTACCTTCATCTATCAATCTCGCTCCTTCCGGGGTTAGCATTTGACTTTAACAAAACGATGTTTAATTTCATTCCCCTTAAGTTCAGCTTTGACAACACGTATTTAAGGGGGTGAGGGTGATTCCTTTTTAACAGAAAGGAAAAAATATAGATAAGATGCACACGGAAAACAAATCATCCAATGTTATCATCAATTCTCTCCCCTTCCCCCATAGCATGCTGCACCAGAGCCCTTTCAGCGGAAAGAACTCTTTTATCTATAATTAGAATCATTTAGCAGCAACCATTTAAGAAAATCAAATTTCCATAAATCCTTCATTAACACAGTTATATAAAATATGAGTGTTCCAATTGTTTACTTTTAAACTCATACAAAAACACATGAATCCAATACATAGTCGTGTGTCCCAACATAGTTTCTTCATGAACCAAGCATCATGTCCCTCTTACAAGAAACTTTTCAGACTTAAGAATATGTGATAAATGGAGGTCATTCTTTTTTGTAGAAGTTGATGCTATATGGGCTAAACTGAGATGGAGCCCAAACAAATAAGCATAAAACAGGTATAATCAACTTTCTTCTCCACATACAAAATGCACTTAGAATTCAACTTGTCAATAAAAATAGATATAAATACATACCCTTCATGATCATTGCCAGACGGCCTAAAGCGCAGCTCCCGATTTCCCATTTGAGGACTACCCCTTGGCCGCAGCATCCTCTTCCGCTGCTGAACCCCATAATTGAAGACTTCTCTTTCCCGCTCTGTACCTCCTTCGACATGCATACCAACCTCGTCAGATTCTTTTTCATGATACCTACTGCGTTTGTCAGGTCTCTCTGGTTCTGCATCAGCATCTCTTTCCTTCTTCCTGTCTCTCACTTCCCTGTCAACATTTTTCCATGCATCATGATCTTTCTTCTTTGGTTCTAGGTTTGAGATTTCCTGTTCAACAGATTTTCCAGGAATGTCTACCGGTTCTTTTTCATTGTGGAAAGGCTCTTTTTCAGAAACATTCCACAAATCCCTCTTCACATGATCCTTTTCCTTTTCATTTAGTTTATCCTTCTCTTTTGGAGGTTCTTTCTTTTCATTCCCCCACCTCTCAGACTCTCTCTCTTCCCTTACTACTTCTTTGTTCTCATTATTGCTGTTGCCCAGTTGCAAGTTATTCCGGCGATCACTTCTTTCTTTATCCCTTTCGCCCCACTCCCAGTGCTTCACTTCTTTCCTCTTTCTATCTTTCTCTTTGAATTTGTCATCCCCTTTCATATCAACCCTATTCTCTCCAACTGCCTCACGAGCTTCTGCGAAGTCCCTATCGTCAACATGTAAACCTTCCTTCGCAGCATCAGCTGGGCCAGGCAAGCCAGTACGAGATGTGTGCCATGTTTCCAAATTTCCTCCGGGGACATCAGTATATTGCTTCAGACGGTGCTGTTCTTTAATATCTTTCCAATTCAACTGGCTGTTAGATCCACTGAAACCATCCTTATCCAGCTTTTCATTGCCCTTGAGTTCAGAATATGCATCCCTTTCATGTTTCGGATCTTTACTATCATCAGCTCTGCTATCATACTTATCACATTTGGCAGTCTGCTGCGACTCCCTAGATTCATGCTTCATGTCACGATTCTCAACCTTAATCTCCTTGATGTCTTTTGGATCCCTTAACTCCATCCTGCTCTCTGAACCAACATGATCAGAGTGTGAATCAGTTGGTGTTGACACCCTGAACAGCATATTTGGAAGCAATGGTGACCTCCTGTCCGCATCACGAGGCTCATTGCGTGGAGCAATCTTTGGCAGCCGACCTTCCTGACCCATATCATAGGGAGCATGGTAGTCATGCCTAGCTGATGCCAGGACCTTTCCACCAACACCAGAATATGTTCCTTGATCATCATGTGGGTACTTCAAAACAGAAGGATGACTGTGGTTGCCACTACCACTGCCACTGCCACCATCTTCATGCAGTCTTTTGTTAGGAGTAGCACTCATGTTTTCTTGAAATTAATCACCTAAAATTTAAAAAATAAAATATAATAATGTTAGAGCAATCAAATACTGGCACCTACACAAAATCAAAAAGTAATGATACCGGTGCTTCATATTCATATAGGAAAATTTCCCCTCTAAATCAAATCTTTTCAGCATATTAGAGACAGCAACAAATGGGATAACAAAAACATTCTACCACAAAAGCTTGGTACGAATAGAAGGGTTATATCGTGAGGGAAGAGCGGTCAAAAAGTAAGAGGTCAGGAGCTGGTAGAGCTCCTGGTGTTAAGTGTCTCAGTCTGTTGGTGCCAAATAAAAGTAGGGGACATTACTTTCCTTGACCCACATACTCGCTTGACCTTCATAATCATATACCTGCAGTTTACCCATCTTTTGTCAACACTTCTCCAATTTGGCGTAACCATGACTTGATCACACGAGAATTATCAAAACCCTCATCAACAGCTATCTTCCCCCCCCCCCCCCCCGCCCCTCCAACCCGGGAAAGCAAATCATAGAAAGAACTATTACACATTATGAGCTAGACATACTCTATCAAGAAATTTTTAAAATATTTGCAGCCGCTCAAAAAATTAAAAGTGCCAGTGACAATGTTAGACGGAGCAGGTGTTTACACGCTAAACGAATTATTTCGAAAATCTTATCTACAACAAGAAACAATAATTACAGGAGTAAAACGAAATTAGGCCTTAATTTCCAACGTCTTCAACGAACAATTAAACAAATTCAAGTTGCGATCAATGCAAACCCTGAACATTACAAGAATTAGAGTAAAGAACACGAGGAATTTAACAGGAATTGTGCATTCATAATAGAAACCGAAAAAAAAACAAAGAAAAAAAGACAAAACTGAGAGCATTCTACCTCTTTTGCGGTGCTTGTCGGCAAAGAACCCTATCGAGAGTGAAGGGGTTTGGTTTGGGGAATCAAATTGAGAAGAGCGTTTGTGCTGATTTGGGTGAATTTATAAGGATTGAGGTGTCAACTAATATACCTCGTAACGCTCATTAATTACTCCGTCCAGGTCCAACGATTGTGGCCATATGTGCATAATTTTTAAAAATTATTGAAAACAAATTATTTATATAAATTATATTAACATTAATTACATTTAAACTCTCTTTAAAAATACGAAATTATATTTTTTCTAAAAAAAATTAAAATTATACTTAAAACCCTTCCGAAAATTCAACGTTTATCAATGACCCCCTTTTGTTAGAATTTTGACGAACAATGCTGACGTTAGCAAAACAATTACATAAATTTTTAATTTTATCCCTTATTTAACATTTGCATATAATGATTTTGTACTTATAATTTATAAAGAAAAAAATATAATAATATTAAGATATATTATTATTATTATTTTCTTAAATATATTTTAATTTTTATAACAATCTATAAATAATAAATGAAGATAAAATCATTCTTTTTCTATAGTTAATGCCACATCAACATTTAATTTATAATTAAAGCCATGCAACCGCCATGTCATGCATAACCAACCAATAAAATCATTTTCCCCAATTTAAAATG
This sequence comes from Sesamum alatum, assembly GCA_034509735.1. Classification (NCBI taxonomy): domain Eukaryota; kingdom Viridiplantae; phylum Streptophyta; class Magnoliopsida; order Lamiales; family Pedaliaceae; genus Sesamum; species Sesamum alatum. The sequence continues at coordinate 29,139,216 of JACGWO010000010.1, read as the reverse complement.
CCACGTCATAAATTTCCGGCGACTTTGAAAAAAAATCCGGCAAAATGTGGACTAAAATTGTGACAATTGAAAAGCTACAAAAACCCTAGAAAAATAAAAAAACTAAAACGAGAATGGGGTATAATTATAAAATCAAAAATACCTTTAAGCCCATATAAAAGCATAAGGGGGGAGGGGGGCAAAACAAATAGCAAAAATATCGAGAAATAACACTTGATTGTTTGTTGATCTTCAAACTTTAGTGTAACTAAATGGCATAAAGCATATATCCAATGAGCAAAGAAACCCGCTTGCATCCCCTAAAGAAGAAAAAAATAGAAGGAACAATCAAATATCACTCAAACATTTAATTATAGACAAATAATATTTTACGGGGAAGAGTTCAGTTTTAGACAATCGTCGAGCTCACTCGAGCTTGGCAGCAAAAATGGTAAAAGAGGAAAGTGGAAGATTGGAAGTCCATATTATTATTTGTTTTTTTTTTTATGAGAATAAGTCCATATTATTGTCATAAGCACATTTATTAATGGTCGGTAATTCTAGGTATTTTCCACAAATTGAAGAACATTTTTGACAAAAAATTGGATAAAATGGCACTGGTTTTGTTAAAGCACTTTTCATGATTTTTTAGAGTATATCAGAGGCCATACGTTCGAGCATGTGCTTTTTAGAATTGTACTAATTGTTAGACGAACGTTAAAATTAGGGGTATTGGTAATATTTTAAACAATATAAGGGTATTTATATTTATAAACCCAGGGAGTACAGTGTAATTAACCCTTAATTATACCTACAAAGTAAAAATATAATAATAATAATAATAATAAACTTTGTTTTATTTGAATGATTGATTGTTCAAAAGACAATAAAAAATATTACAAATGATTGTCGTGTTTTGCAAGACACACGATTTAATATACTTTACCTTATATTCATATACTTTTTACATTAACATATAATATAAAATCATTCATTCATACTAAAGCCTCTCAAACACAACATAATTATCTTTATATATTTTTCTTTTTATAAAAAAAGGGTTAATAACACTTAAACTCCATCTAAAATACAAAATTACATTTTTTCCTAAAAAATTCTAAAAGTACATTTATATCCTCTCAAAAATTCATCGTATACACCTGGTCTCCTTTCGTTAGAGTTTGAAAAAAAAATGCTGACCTTAACAAAAAAAGAAACATAAATTTTCAATGTTAGTCTTTACTTAATATTTATATGTGATAATTTTGTATATATAGGCCTCGTTTATTTTGAGGGATGGGATTAAGTCATGATGGATAAAATATGGGATAGGATTAAATTGTATCACTAAGGCCATCTTTACTTGTTAGGTATGGATTAGCCAAGGATTGACTAAAATGTGATTAAAAGTGTGATAAGAGCAAGTAGGATTATTTAGTATTTTGTTTACTTGCTTTTGCACAAGTATGATTTATGCATGATTAACCTTGACTTTTGTGTACCTAAATAGTGTATTTTTGAGTGAATTTATGCTTTTACCCTTGACAAAAAAGTTTGAAAAGACATATTGAGTGTTGGACCAACACTCATAAGACCCTCTTTTTCAGCTCCCATTGTTTGAAGCTTCCTAATGTTGCACTCGGCCGGGGCTCCCTCATATTTCTTCCTTGTGTTCCATACCAGTAAAGAAATAAGAGAAGTAGGAGATATGGGCACGAGGCATTCAGAGTTTATGCCATGTCATGCTAACGCAAATTATACTAGCTCTCACCAATGCTCGTAGCACATTTTCTAGATTCATTGCATATTCAAATATGAAGAATTCTATGTAAGGATTCAAAAGCAACAATAAACATTCAGCAATAGCAAGCATTTTGAAGAGATACGAGATAACATAATCTGAGAGGGACTAGATCAATATTAAACACTTATGAGGGGTAAGAAAGATAGACTTAATCAATATTCGACTTGCATTTCCGAACTTCTGAATCATGCGTTCTAATATTTCCTCCCAAAGGCGTTACGCATAAAAATTATATTGCACAATAGCACTGTATCTCAAAAATTTTACAGAAAGCTGGCTGCATGATAAAGACATACTTGCAACCAAGGGACCATTTTCGTCTTCATAGACAATGGCTGCTTGGAATTATGCGGCTTGCGCACTTCTGACTTTATCATCAAAGCTACATCCTCCTCTGGTTTTTCAAATGAGCAGACTAAAGAGAAGGAGGAACATCAATAATGGAGTGATAAATACACAATTTGGTCAAAATAAAATATGCACGTGTTGTCGTGGGTGGGCATTGTAATTGAGGAATTTTATAAGGGCAAAACCGTAAGGAATTAAATAAAGTTGAGGTCAAACTTGGATATATAAATTTTGTCATGACATGTGGCCGATGAGGATAAGTTAATTTGGGGGGGGGGGGGGGGGCTGATTTCAATCATCCAACAATCAGCAAAAGTCATGGGCTCTCTTGATTAAGGGCGGGCTATGCTAAAAAAAAGTAAACACAATATAAGTCAGGATTAGCCATTTAATCCTGGCTTTTCCTGGCAAGTAAAGATGCCCTAATATTTTTATTTAAATCATCTAGTTATCATGATTAATCATCTATTTACCTAAATATAAGTAAACAAGAGATTGAGTTGGATATCCAACCCAATCGTTACAAGTAAACAAGGCCATAAGGGAAAAAAATATAATAATGATAACCTCACTCCATATATATATATATTTACATTTATTATCTTGTAAGTATAAATATATACATAGAAATGTTAAATGAAGGAAACATTAAAATTTTATGTAATTTTTTTTTGCTGATGTTAGCATTTTCCGTTCAAATCCTAATAGAAGGAGGATTATGTGTAAAAAGTGAATTCTTGAAGAGTTTATAAGTATAATTTCAAATTTTGTTTTAAAAAAGTATTATTTCATATACCAAATAAAAAAAAAGAAAGTATAGTTTCATATTTTTTGAAGGGGTCTAACAGTAAGTAACCCAAAAATTAATAATTAAAAAGAATATATCTATACTATTATATAAAAAAAACTCATTTTTTACTCACAAATGACAATTAATGATACCGTCGCACTATTTTTTTATAATGTCAAAAATAACCCTCAACTGATATGATAACTCCTTTATTCAACTTTTCAAATTTTATATTAATTAATAAATTATTATTTTTTTAAAAAATATGACATGTTAATTTATATATTTCTCTTTTATTTATAATATATTTTAAAATATAAAAAAATATTTATTATATACCCGTTGAAACAGTTGTCGCCAGGACTAGGATACAAATAAGCTGGCAATTTTTGAATACGGGGACAGTGGTCTGACTCTGACCATCAATCCATCAAAGGGAAGTTGGGAAATCCGAAAACCACAACCCAACCCCCAAATTTCAGTGTTGCAGTAATTGGCGTTGGTCGCACTTGTGCTTTATGGGCTATAGTCCCCACAAGAATTCAACGATCAGAATATCCGCCTCTGCTGCTTTTCTTGATTCTAATTCTTGACCTTTATCTTCTTCTTCTGCGGAGATATCTATCAATTCCGATTCCTCTGTGCATATATGTATAACTGCTCCGATTGAAAATGGATCCGGAACAGACATTTATAAGGGTGCAGGAGCGGTTTTCTGAGATGCTGACTCCCAGAATCAGAGCCAAGCTCGAGTACTTTTTCCTATTCTTGGCTATTACCCTCTTCTGTATTCTCGTTGTCATGCACGCCAATTATGTTCAACAGGTGATTTCCTTATCAATTGTGCTATTAAATTATTGAATTGTTTGTTGTCTCTGAGGAGATGGATGTCGGGCTTGATTTCCTCATCCTTTACTGTCCTTTTATTATTCTGACGAACTATTCCTCTTTTTTAATTGAATGCTGAAGCCTGGCTGTTCGAGTGAGTTCTCTAGTGTTCAAATGTCTGATGCTCAGCTTGTTCAGATAACGGTATGTAGTATTTCCCTAATTCCATTATTATTCTCTCTTCTTTATGAAACTTTATTTGTTGGTATTGCCTGCAAGGCTCTGCTGGGGTGCAAATAGCGCAAATGTGATGTCAAATATATCATTATCATACACAACTGACTGAGAATGGCTGGAATGAATGCTTTACTTGTTGCATAATCTGCTGCTAACTGTTCTAAAACTACATTTTGTTTTCTGTTGAACTGGTTAGCTAGTTAACGGGCCAACTTCAATACTTCTCCTTTGTATTCTCTCGTGCAGATTACTAGTGCTGGCTTGTGGTCACATAATGAGTCTGTGAATGATGTGGTAGATGTTCGTGATACTGAAACTGAAATTGAAATTGAAAAACTGACCAATGTCGATGGAGACGGTTCACCTCATTTGGCTGCAGAATCATGGTTGAGTTGGATTAGCTCTGACGCAAAAAGGGTGAGATCTCAATCAGGATTTTGGAAGGCTGACAATGATGCCTTGGAATCTCAACAAGAATTTCCTATTGGCAGTGAAAGATTTAAGCCGGCATCTGATGACGTGACAGTGAAAGTTAGCAAAGATGTACCACGTAGTAAGTTCTTTATTTCGCCCAAAGAATCCCTCAGAGCAGCAATAATGCATATTGGGAAAAAGTGGCATGGGCGTTTATCTTTCTTTCTGAGACTAGCAAGGCGAACTCTTGGAGGTTTATGGGTCAGATTTATGATATCTTTCTCACTTTTCCTTTCCTTGAAATGGCTTTTGATATTTATGAATGCTAAGCATACTTTTGATGTAAGCTCTGTTTAATACCTTGTAAAAAGGTTTTAGTTGATCTGTCCTCTATCTGCTCGCAGGATATTGCTGGTATAAATTTGAATTTTGATATTCCCAAGTGGCTCAATATCTTACGTCTGGACAGGCTCAACTCCTACGCAGGTAGCTGCTATCTCTGCTCGTCTGAGATTTTTTTGGTCTGTAATTCATGAACCTAACCTTCCCAACTTAGTTGGATGAACCTAGAAAAGTCTTGTGGAAAATTGCTGCTTTTCTTGGCACTTCTTTAAAAATGCTTTGCATTTCGGAGGCATCTTTTAAAGTTGTTGGGCGCTGTTATCCTGGAATGTTCCGCTGAAGTACACTATTCGGTTACTAATATCAGGAGCTGTTATCTTTACTTTTTGATAAATTTAGTTCACCACCCACGATATTATATTTTTTATTATATGCACTTTCAGAGTGTTGTTAGCTATTTGAAAGTAAAACAATTTCTTTTGTGACTCGTGTTTGAGAAACTACATGTAATTTTAGCATGCATATTTCTCCAAAAGGTGTACCATCGTTATAGTAAATTCAAGTTATTTTCTTGCACTTCATTTTAATTTGTTTTTGCTGTCAGACTCAGATTAAGTCAGGCTATAGGTTGACCTTAAAATTTGCTTTCCATGTTAGTTGATTTATTTTGAGGGCCAACATTGTGTCTATAATTAAGTCACTAGTACACATGTAATCTTATGTGCTTGATGTTTACATCTCAGTGCAGTGGCTTGAAAAGAGAAGCAAGGCATTCGAACCAGCTTATTTATATACCACGGAGAAGGTGTTATTTATTGGTTCATTTGTCTTGGTTGCTTCATTTTTTGCATTGAGCTGTTTTCTAGTCTCGAAGCATATGTTGGTAGTCGACTATTATTGATGTGGTGATTTTTTTTTAGGGTTATTTCCTGTTGCCTGAAGAAGCCAGAACAAGGCATGGCATTCGTACCACTAATATCAGCATTTCAGCCCGGCACAGTTGCTTTGGCAACCGGTAATATGATGCTTCTCTTTCTTCTCTAGATCATTCAGTTGTCCCTTTAATCGAGGTTTTTTTGTTTTTCTTTTTTCTTCTTTTTTTTCTTTTGGTGGGAGGCGGGGGGAACCGAAGGTTTAAAAGTGTTCTGTTTATTTGCTAATGATTTCTTTTTTCTTTTAGAATTGTCATTGGAACTTATGAGATCTACTGAGTTTTGCTATTACTAGTCGCAAAGTTACCTTGCGAGGTCGTGTGTTAGATATCACATTCAACACATTCCTAAAATCCTATTATCTTTAAACATGCTTAATGCATATAGGCTCGTACATGACTGGAACTTTAATGTGAAATTTAAAAGGCGAAGGTTGAAGACCATGTACATGAAACCTGCTTAACAAAGGTGTGATCGGTTTGGAGGACATGAATTTAAGTATAAAAAGAAATTTGCTAAACATTTTTGTTGCAATAAATTTTATTTGCTCTGAAATTAACTCAAATGCTAACAATGGTTATAACATCTACATTGAACCTTGACCAGAGAACTCATAAGTCCATGTTCATTAACCTGGAAGCCATTTTCCAGGCACTACACTAGAGAGCCTTTGGATTAGAACGGGTATCTTACATGCAGCAAACAACATTTAATGCTTTGCCCGCTAGCTAATGCTGGTTGTGGCATGCAAAAGTTACACACCTCCACACAAAGTATTAATTTCATTTTGCTTTGGATAATTTCCAAGACGAGTTGCATGAAGTTTATTGCGTTGGTAAAAAAGTAATAAAGAAGGATAAAAAGCTGTTGAATAAGTTCCTTTACCATGTTCTCTATCTGCTTATTCAAGATAATAATACAATCATCATATTCATTTCTATCATCATTCCACATTAACCTTATTCTGAATTGATTACTTCCCACCCTAAACCCCTTCCAAGTAGCAAGCACCACCAGAGTACCTTAGGATTTTTTTTTTTTCAAAAATTGACACAAAAGTGAAATGGTTTTTGTTCAGGTGGCAGCAGCTGCTGATAAACAGGGTTGTAGGATATGACACTATTTTGATGAACAGCTTGTTGAACTCTCCGGGCCAAGGTATGAAGTGTTCTTTGGATTCTATTTTATACTTTATTTGTTCTCTGTGGCCTTTTTGGAGTTAGGAATTTCCCCCCTGTTGTTGTGATTATTGTTCATCACTTCAGAATGTGTCCTTGGCTTTCCCAGTTTCTCAAATCATTATTATGGCCACAGATCATACTTTAGCAGGCGTTCATACTTGATTTAGATCACCCGTTGCTACTGTTAACTTCTTTTTTCCCTTTTGTTTCTGATTTCTTGGATTTTAATTGAAACTAGTCAAATTATAGTGTTATCCCATAACTCTAAGCACTGAATTACTTACTTCACATTTAATTGTTTTGCTAACTTAATCAAATATGACAAGAGGCTGGGGCCCTATGCAATTAGTCTTGAGTTTTCTGTTGTTGTAATCAATGGTGTGCAATTCATGCAGGCTACCTCTATAATTACCAAACAAAGGAGTTCTACAATCTTACTTATGCTCATGAGCAACCTGAAAGTTCTGCAAAATTTGGAGGTTGAGCATTTTCACCTGTATTTGCTACTCTGTCGGTGCTTCATTTAAAGTTGTTCCCATCTGATCTGTCTGGCTATTGCATATGTCAGTAAATTATCTGCATTTGATTGCAGTCCTAGAAATTTGTGAGCAACTGATGTGAAGCAGCATTTCTTTGATTGTTTCATCTTCAGAATTGAAAAGTTTAACTCTTGCAAACTGCCTTATGGTGTCAGTAAATTAATACAACTCTGCAACTGCTAATTATTTCGCCATGGGCCCACTGCTGGCAATTAAACTATCATCTTAGAAGGAGAATGAAGCTTATTTAGATTCAGATAATACATTATTCTCTCCCTCTCTGCACACACTCAGACACATGTAATCCGTTGTCCTTTGTTCATCAGAAGTTGCATTTTTTTAGTTTGGAATAGGGAAGACAAAGAATAAAGAAAACATGGAAAGAGCGACTGAGAAGTAATAAACGGATTCAATACAAGGAACAAAATATGCATGTGCCATGTAAACCTTTTGAATTTAAACAAAGGTATGCTAAGAAAGTCAAAGGAGAAATAAATTGGTACTATATTTATGCAAATGCATGTTTACATGCTGTTATATTCTGAAGCTTTTGATATGCAAAAAAATAAAAATAAAAAACTATGTTAAAGAAAAATGATTAATAAGCATCCATATGTATAAGAATAAGTTTAAATGTGTGAAAACAAATCTAAAGTTACATCTGAGATATCAGTTCCAGCTAAACTGCATTTAGAAAGATTATACGAAGAAATCAGTTAAAAGGCAATGTTTTAATACTAAATTGAATGATTCAATCAGTGGCTGGAATGGTTCCATTTCATTTATGACGTCATGTTCAGTGGCTCTAATGATTTTCATGGTTCTGAATTGTTATTCAACTAATAGACTTTTAGGTTTACCTTGCACGTAACGGAGACTGGGTGGTAATTACCCGTTTAGATTGGTTGGGAGATGTAATTGTGTTTACTTTATCTAACAAGCTATAACTTATTGAGGTACATAAATGGAATTTAGACAGCTTTCTGTTAGCTATACATTGTTGCTAATAAGTTTAGTGCGTCACTAATCCTGATTCTTTATGGCTGTGTTGATTGATGTGTTTTGCAGACTATCTCGTGACCAAGTGTGGTGTATTAATGATGTCACTTTTTGTTTTCTTCACAACCACAATGTCGGTTTCATTTACATTGAGAGAGACGCAGACTCGTATGCTGAAGTTTACAGGTTTGTTTTACAAAAAAGCTAATACGTTGACTGACATGCCAAACTACTAGAAAATGTCTATATGCATTGATAACTGGTGTTGCATCCTCATTTAGCTTGCATCATCCTGAATGTGAAGCAGGTGGTTTTATTAGATCAATCAACTTCCACCCCACAGTAGGCTGTCGTCAGGGAGATTCTATGGTTGAAGAAATAGATGTTTGCTTTACTGTTGCTCAGCATATACTCTGATCTTGAAAGTTTAATTGTTGGGTGATTCATACGAAAGTTTTGTTTATTAATTGCTATATCCTTCCATTGAATTTGCAGTGCAGCTCCAGCATCATGCTCGGCATAGGCTTCCAACATTTCAATTGATTTTTGTGCATGTAATTGAATCACTTGTATTTGTTCCGGTTAGTATGCAACTTCTTTTTTTCTTTTTTTCTGGTGGCGTTGTTTTCCGCAATTTATCTCTGATTTTTATGGCCTCACTAATATGATTGGTTTTTGTCTCCAGATAATGATTGGAATCCTATTTTTCCTCTTCGAGTTTTATGATGATCAGCTATTGGCTTTTATGGTTTTAATTCTTGTCTGGATCTGTGAACTATTCACGCTAATCAGGTTATTTTCCTTCCTCTAGTTTCCTTCCACTGAGCCATTGAGAAAAAGGAAAAAGACTGAGAGAAACAAGTTGAGGGCTGTTATCAAGGGACCGAATAATTGCCTGCTTAATTTCTTATCAAAATTTAATGTAATTAAGTAATGATATAAGGTGAACATTAAAATGGTATTTGATACTGGAGACCTTTTTTGTGCTTATCATTTGGATGTATATCTCACTTCCTGGATTCTGTGAGATTATCTGCAAGTAGGGTTATCTCTTGTTGGGTTACATTCTCTCTTTTCAGTTTGGGTAGTTCAATGCCTCATATTAACACTTTTCTAGTCCAGAAAAATACTTCTAGCCCATGGGGTGGGGGGGGGGGGGGGGGGTTGGGGTTCTTCCATGCTTTGGTTTATCTTTGCATGTATATGACAAAGTTAAAATTGAATCTGAACTTGCTATTGCTCAAGCATTACTCAACCTTCCTTGGGTGTTTCTGTCATTCTCCCTCGTTGCAAACTGAGAGGCTGAGGGATATTCTGCTGGCAAGATATAGTGGCTAACTCAGGAAAGCAACACCAGTACCACTATCTCCTATGGTTTTGTCTCTGGTTGTAGAAGAGGGCTTCCTCATGTGGTGCAAAATTTGGTTGCCTTCGGAAAGTCTTTAAGACCAACTAACAGGGACAACCTTGTAATTTGATACTACTGTTTTTTCTATAAAACTCCAGAATTTAAAAGTGGACGGATCTATCATTTTTGGCCTTTATTTATATTTTGCACCAATTCTGGCCAGTCCTTTTCCTGAAACCATTGTTCTTGTTTTGCTTGCAGTGTTCGCACGCCAATATCAATGAAGTTCTTTCCTCGCTTCTTTTTGCTCTACTTTCTAGTGTTTCACATATACTTTTTCTCCTATACATATGGTAACGTGCCAATTTCTTAACTTTATTGATTCCACTGTTCCAAGTCGTCATCTTCCTCTGACATGCCATTGTATTTGCATGCAGGCTTTTCTTATTTAGCTCTCTCAACCTCTGCAGCATTTATGCAACACCTTATCCTCTATTTTTGGAACAGATTTGAGGTAAAGAATACATACATTAGTATATGTATTATATTGTTTTTCAGTTACTAGTTTTAATCTATTTTCGGCTTTTACAAGTTAGAATCGAATTCATGTTAGATTGAGGAAACATAAAGTATCTTAATTAGCTTTGGAATGTTAAGGGTTGAGAACTGAGATACATCATGAATAGGAAGACCACAAGAAGGGAAAGGCATATGTCAGACTAGTGGCAATCGGTGACTTACCATTTTCTGCATACTTGTCCGCTGCTCCTTTGAAATTTCCAGAAAAACAAACAGAAGCCTCATAATTGCATTAAATCATCAGAAGTGTCTCTTAGTGTTGATTTTGTGTGGCACTCGATTACATGACCAAACTTCAGCTTAACTGTATGTCTTCTTACATGTTAGAAAAATGAAATGAAGAAGTTTACCAATCTACTTGATGTATTCGTTTCACTGACCATGTTCCGTTTGGCGTTATAGGTGTAGCATCTGCTTATACAACATATTCACTCATTAAATAACTGTGTGCCTATTGTTTTGCATGTTCTACCTCTTATGTTGTTCTGTTAGTGAAGTTTCCCTCACACAATTACAGTATAGGGTAGTACTGCATCCATATCACAAAATTCAGACTACCTAGGTTTATCGAGAGTAGGTGCTGAAGTAGAGAGGCAGCAGCAGTTGTCTCAGTAAGATAGGGACAGAAACAGTTGTGGTGACAGTTTGGAGTGATGGATAAAGAATGGAGAGGATCATGAATGGAGGGGAGGAGATGGCGAGAGGAAAATTTGAAATTAAAAATACTGAACCTTCCAAGATTTCAAAAAGTTCCATCCAAACGCATTTTTTAAATCTAGCATATCCCCAATACAAGGGCCCCACCATTAGATTCCATTCTGTAGAACTCTTTTCAGAGTAACTTGAAAAACTGCTTCCCAACCAAGCAGGCTCAAAATCTTGAGGTAGGGAGTAGTAGGAGGTCTAAGTACTTTGATCCCACTCGTTTCTTGCGAGTATCTTTCTTAGCTCTTACAGTGATCAGAATAAAGAGCACGGAATTCAGGAATATAATTAAAGATCATGACCTTTTCTCTTCAACAATTTCAAACTATGGGCTTGTGAATTCTAATTGACCAAGAGTTGTGTTTTAAAGTCTATCTGAACTTCCATGGAGAATGATGCTATGATTACAGAAACTTATGTATCTTGCGCTGGTTGATGAGTTGTGCCTAGTTCATGAAGTAGGGTGACAAAGTACTGGATGCAAGATTTCTTTTGTGTATGGGTGGTTGGGAGGGAGGGAAGGGTATTTATTTGGGAAAGAATCTTTATCCAAAATTATACTGTTCAAAAGTATGTATTTAGGTTTTGGTAGTGGGATTGACCTTTATGCTGCATGCTACATTAGTTATAGTCCTAAGAGATTGATTACTGATAAATGATAACCTATCATGTCAGGTTCCGGCCTTGCAGAGGTTTATGCAAAATCGTCGATCACATTTCCAGCAGCATCCAGATTTTCATATTACATCCTCTACTATTCTTGCCTCAACATTGCGTATCACAAGATTAAACACGAGGAACTCTGGGCCTGTAAACACAGATTTGGCCTCTGGACCAGTAGCTCGAGATGGAGTTGATACAGGAATGCCAAGCAACACTGCAACTGGATTCTCTGGTCCCGAAGAACAACCAAGTAATGACAATCAAGGTAGGTTAGGCAATCCTCTTGATATTGGAGGACAACCTGTCCTTCGTCAGCCAGAAGGTGGAGGTGTTCCTGGGGCTATGAGTTCATTTAGTTCACTGTTATTGTGGATCCTGGGGGGCGCTTCTTCAGAAAGCCTCAACTCATTTTTCTCAATATTTCGGGACTTGAGAGATCAAGGTCAAGTTTATGCTGAACCTCCACAGCGAGAAAATCATACAGCAGAGAACAATGAATAATTTGGTGAGAAGTCTGAAATACTGAGTCGGGCGGATATCCTTTGATGTCTAGTGTGTTGCGTATTTACAGCCATTTGGCTTTGAGGAGATGTGAATTATAATTCCTCACAGCCATTTGTAGTAATTACTCATGATTTTGTGAAAGAGGCAAGTCGAGAGGACTAACACGCATGAAGCCCCTCTGCCGTAAAGCCACCAGAGAGCATTCTACCTATTACAAATGTGGTATACTGTAATATCCTTGTACAGGAAAAGGGTTGGGCATTGCAGGGTTAGAAGCAAAAAGGATAGTTTGAAATGCACAACTATCTTCAAAGTTGTATGCAGTGACTTGATTCATTCGTGTGGAGAAATGCATGTCTTTCTGTGTCCATACTCTCTTTTTGTGTCTGTTTTTTACATCTTTCGAAGTTGAACCTAAAAGCTTCATTCTTGACTACTTGCGTCTTAGTCTTTACTGTTTGGACAAGATCGCAATGGGAACCAAATGCAACACAATTTTTTTTACAGACGAGCTCACTTGAGATTTAACATACGGGATCTAGATAATTTTATCTGAAATTAAATGGATTGAACAATTTGTGTGCTTGGTATAGGTTGATATGAAATTAAGAAGATTATGGGCATCTCAAGTTGTGAGACTTGTGCTTTTTGTTTGAGGTATATATGCAGAAGGACTTCTTTTTGACATGTGATATGTTCCGATTTTCGAGGGTCGCACGTCTTGTATCGTACTATCAAGCTCGGGACTATAGGGGGAATAAGCTCAAAATTTGCAAAGGAGGCGTCAGACAAAATAAGATTAGGTAATAAGGTTAGAGCTAAGAGATAAAATTTGGATAAAATACCGTAGACTTTCATAAATGGTGGTATTTATATCCCTTAACCTAATGTACGGACAACACCCACCTTGTCTGAGATGTGCCCACGTGTTGCCCATCCAGCTTTTTCCGATGCCATACGTCCTTGTAGGCTCTATTGGGCTGGGCTTTTAGTGGGATTTAACCCAGGATAAACTCTAACTTTGGTCTTGAGCCAATGGCTTCAGGCCCAAATGGCCTCCTTCATATATGGAGAAAAAGGAGTGTCCAAAAGCATACACTACTACACATTTCCTGCCTTCTAAGCAACATCAAAGTATTAGCACTAATTATGAAGCCTAACAATGTCCCTAAATAGGATAAGATTTAATTACACACACCAAATCATATGTTTGCTAACAACATTAACTTTAATGTAATATAATAAGATACAATATATATATATGTATGTGTAAATGTAAGTATTCTGATAACTGGGCTATGCAAAAGACACCTGCAGGTTTACCCATAGTTTTAATAAAAAAGAAACTTCTAATCTTTGACTTGAAGGGATATCAATATATATTTAGGACAACACGGTTTCAAGAATCCATGTAATATTTGTGTAGAGCTTGAAAGCATCCCTCTTTTTCAGTGTATCAATTAAAGTATTATGCTCTCCCTTTGTTCTTTTTCCTGATTTCTTGCGTTTGTGTATATATGTGGTGCGTGTATGTTGAATGGAGTAAAAATATAATAGAATTTGTTACAGAAAATTCAATTCGTGCCCAAACGCATCCCATTATATTAAAGCTCGTGGTTTTTCTGTTTTCTTAATTATTTGTGTTTGTAACGCGATGACTTGTAATGTTATTATATCAAGATCACAATAACTAGAATCAATAATAATAAGAATGAAATTCAAGTAATATAACATTACATTAATGTAAAATGAAATACTTGTGTGAATGACAGAATTTTAAGAAATCTCATAGTTGTAGGAATTTGGGATTTATGGTATTTATTTCTTGAACAGACTTCAGTGGGCAGATCATAGGTCCATAGACTGTTAATCTTACATATGATCATTATTTGTTTCTTTTCTTTTCATTCATAATAATTAGCACCCATAAAGAAAATGAATTAATTATAATATCACGTCTCTTAAGACTGAAATTTCATCGGGGTGTAACTAGTTGTAGTAATTAAACATAGCAGAAAGGATTACAAAAGAGATGTAGGCAAACGCCCCATATTGGTGGTAGATAAGAAGTTTATAAGCCCTCAATGCCTCATATCCTCAGGGATGCGTCTTTTCAAAATAAAATTGTGAAGTTTCTACAAAGTCAGAGCGAACAATATCTTGCGCAACAAGACATCGATAGAATTACAGGTCGTATTATGTGACGCTTTTTGTGGAAACGAGGTCATGTGTCAGTCCGAAACCCCTTGTTTAGGGCTGATGATGTAGGCAAACGTCTCACATTAATTGCAGACGAGAAGTTTGAGTGGGTTATAAGCCAAAAGACCCCCTTTTGCTAGCTAGACGTCTTTTCAGGATAATACTATGAGGCTCCTATGAAGCTAAAACAGATATACCTCATGCAATAGAACACTGATCAAGTCCAAACAACGTAAAATATTACATCTGCAAGGACCTATAATGCTTGTTAAAGACAATGTATATTTAATCATGTCAAAAATAAACATTTGATGAATAAAATAGGAACTTAACACTTGTTTAAACAAAGTTTTCACTGTCTTTATTCATAATGTCAAATTTTCTTATCATGATAATATTGTTCAAGTCTGAAGACCAGTTCTTGAATCTACATTAAAATTTTATCAGATTTGTTCCCTCAATTTCATGTGTGTTGATTATCACAAAAACAGTACACACTATTTAACTGCCTGCAGTAATACACACAGGAAAGGGTTTGGACATTAATTGATCTCATCATACTGTGGTTAATTGTCAGGTAGAGACCTCGTGAAGTTTGAATGAATGCTGCCATTCTTGAAATGTGTGATCAAAATCAAAGACAGCATTTAAAACTCTTTTCTTTCATTTCAGGACATCACCAACCCCCTACCCCTCTGATCTTTCCTCTTGAAATTTCCAACAAATTAATGAAAAAATTCTTAATCGAATCAAGTTTAATCGAATTAAATTAATCACAATTGTGATACATTTATTACGTGATTGATCACATTTTTAAATTATACACTAATTACAGAGCAAGGCCTCGTTTACTTTGGTGTATTAGTTTGAACAAAAAAATTAGTATAGATTAATACAATATTTACTTTGTTGTATTGGGGCCCTGTATAAAACCAAAGCCTTGTACTGTTTACTGTTACGATTGCATAAATAATACCATCAAAGGAGGTGGTATAACTTATTCCTAAGAATAATACAATCGTTCTTGCTTAAGTAAACACCTTACAATTTATATAGGGTTTTTAATCATTCGTTTAGGCCCCATTTACTTTGAGGACGGAATTAAATGAGTGATAGGATTATCTTGAATTAAATGAATGATAAAAAAGTTCTGGATAAATTGTTAGGTGTTTACTTACATGTATCATTAAATTCTAATAAAATTTGTGAAGTGTTTACTTTGTTGTATTTACTTGTGTTGGATGACAAAATTACCCATTAGCCCATCAATGACACCTACGCCATTATTATTTGAGGGTAAGATGGACTTTTGCCCCTTACATTTATTGTTGTACAAATTACATGATAACTTATACCACCACCTTTGGTGGTATAAGTTATGCAAGGGTAATAATAATTAATACAAAGTCCTGTAATTGTACAGGGCCCCCATATATGAAAGTAAACGGGGCCTTAGTTCAAGATAATCCTATCTCCCATTTAATACGATTCTCAAAATAAACGGAACACAAGTGTATTATACTCGTCATATAACTGATTCAAGTCCTGCCAAACACAAATTGAGTTAGAATTCTGGTGGTGGTGCAGGTGCAGGTGCAGGTAGAACATAGATTGGGTGAATGGTGGTCCATGATTTACATTACCCATGCAAATTGCAAATTGCAAATTGCAAATTGGAAATGCAGCAGAGACCAGAGAGCATCTACACTAAATTTATGCACATAGAGACAGTGATGATGGTTGAGGTACTATTTGTCAATGAATGGCAGCTTTAGCTACACTGCCTTTCAACTACTAATTAATATTACACCTTTGCTTTCTGCTTTACTGCTCATCACTTCAATACTACTACATCTCTCTCTCTCTCTCCTCTCTCTCTCTCTTCTCTCTCTTCTCTCTCTCCTTCAAATGAAATTAATATATATATATATATATATTATAATAAGGGAAGAAAACAAAAAAGGAATCGAAACCGTCCCGCTGATAGTGTAAGCAAAGCAAGCTAAAACAAACTCATCCCATCCCTTAATATTTGTTTGCAAACTCTCTCTCTCTCTCTCTCTCTCTCTCTCTCTCTCTCTCATCTTGCTAACCCTTTTCTTTAATTCTTCCAATTCAGACTTATAAGCTGCTTCGCATGCATTGTATGTATATATATCCCATCTTTGATGATTAATCGAGAGAGAGAAAATGAGTTGGGAATAATGAGCAATAGCCCATCAATTAGTCATGATCAAGAACCCAAGCCTCTGCCATCTCTTGATCATCATACCAATACTGCAGGTGAAGATGATCATGCAGTTCTTGGCGGCGCACCGGCGATGATCACCTCTATGATGAATACTCCGACGACTGCCCAGTTAGTAGATCATCATCACCAGAAGAAGATGATGATGATGATGAATATCAACAAGAAATCATCATCGTCAGGGCATGCAGTCAAGTACATGGAATGCCTCAAGAACCATGCAGCTGCGATCGGCGGGAACGCCACAGACGGTTGTGGAGAGTTCATGGCCGGCGGGGAAGAGGGAACCCTTGAAGCCCTCAAATGCTCTGCATGCAACTGCCACCGAAACTTCCATAGAAAAATACACATTCATCATCATCATCATCATCAGCCCTCCTCTTCAATTATCATTAACAGTCCTCCTCCTCCTCCTCATGATCATCATGCAGTTGTATTGAAGAAGAAGAAGAAGAATTCTACTACGACTAGTATTGATCATCATCATCATCAGATCTTGACGTCGTCGTCGGCAGGATTAAAGCCGGTGGGGGAGGGTGTAAGCAGTGAAGTAGGGAAAAAGAGATTCAGGACAAAGTTCAGCCAAGAACAGAAAGAGAAGATGCTTGAATTTGCAGAGAAATGTGGGTGGAAATTGCAAAAAGTGGATGATTCTGAGGTGAGAGGCTTCTGCCAAGAGATTGGGATTAAGAGGAAAGTGCTAAAGGTATGGATGCACAACAATAAGTATCACTTAGCCAACAAAACCAAAACAACAACAATCACTAATAATTAATACTTCAAGTTTCAACAACAACAGCACCAGCAGCACCAGCAGTACTGATTATATCGATCATCAAGATTAATTCCAGCCCAGAAATAATTAATTAATTAATTAAAGTAGTAGTTTGGTGTTATGATTTCTGCAGTTTGCTTAATTTGATGAGACGATTAGTCATTATGCTTTATATATCAACTGTATGCAATATATATATAGTTCTTGTTCTGATGATAAACTCCAGTTTCCAAAGCTAAGATTTTAATCTCCTAATGTTGTATTAATTAATCTTAATTTATATTAAACTTTGTGTAACTTAAAGGGGCGATATGATTAATGCGTATAGATGCAGCAGGTTTGGGTGTGCAGAGATGATGTGTTGGATTTCTGTAGGTTTGAAGTGCATGCATACAGAATTGATATACGCAGTAGTCGTCTTTCTTGGATTTCTCGAAATGTATGTCTTTACACGAAAATTTTAGCCCGTACTTAATTTGGTCAAATTTGAACTATTCATATAACAAGTATAATATATTTATGGTGTGATTAAAGTACAATACAAGAAAAATGACCAATCACATAAATACACTTGCTCTATAATTAATTTAATTCGAACAAGAATTTTCCATTTTCATGATCACTGAGAAACTTATGACATTTTCCTTTCCCCACATTAACAAAATTAGTTAGTCAATTTGGGTAATTAATTAATTAAGTAATGTTTGAAGAAATTAATGAGGTCATAGAAGAAAAACAGAGAAGATTAATTATAAATAGGGATAATTACACCATCCTTCTTCCCCGATGTTTGGTATAAATATACGTAGACCTTCTGCAATTTAAAAAATTATATTTAGTATTCCTGTAATAAGTCAGTAATAAGTCAATCGTAAATATATGTGGATTTTATCTTGTATTTTTGTTGATAGCAACAAATTTGGTGAATTTTAACTAACAGAATGACTTATTGTTAGAGAAAAGCAATATAATTTTTAAAATTATAAGGAATTTACATGTAATTCCACCAAATCTAATGGGAGGGAACGTAATTATCCCTTATAAATATGAGGGGAGGGATACAATTATTTTGTGAGTTCATGCATCATTAATTAGACTGACGATGGGCAGAGAAGTTAAGCATATGAGTTTGCTCCTGTAGGGGCTGTCTGTACCCACACTAATTGCCTAATTAAATAATATAAGCAAGCATTAATTTGCAGTGATGATTTCATTAATCTCCACTAAACAAAGAATGTTTTAGTAGAAGAATGCTTGCGAGCGATGATTACAAGTTTGGAAAAAGATTATGTAGTTGATTAAAGTGAGTTTTAGGCACTAATTAAATAGTGCCTTGATTAATTGCTAACAAAGGAACAAATACAATGCCTTTACTCGTGATAGGATACATCACATCTTTCTCATTACTTTTAGATCAAAAAGCAAAGCACCGTCATGTTTTCAACACTAAATACCAAAGGGACAATTATCAGTCAAAATTCTAACCCAAATTAGGCCTAATCCAACTTATGAAATGGTGTACAATTCAAGAAAAATAACCAATCAAGTGACAAGTATATCACACATACTCTGTGATTGATTTGGTTAAACCAAACTTGATCCGGGTAAAAATTTTCCGTGGAGGGAACAGACATTTGCACTCTGCTGAGAATAGGGCAAACCACATAAAAAGGGTACTGCCGAGGTTCATTTCATTTGTGAAACATATTAGAGGTTCTACTTCTTACACTGTCAAATTCTGTCTCTCTCTCTCTCTCTCTCTCTCTATGCAGCAGGATGTTCAAACATCAACATCAGAGTCAAAAAAGAGTTGAGAGTCACCACATCTTACATTTGAATCTAGCAAAGAGTAATCAACATAACCTCAACCGTCTCCCCATTTTTCCGATGCGCCTCTCAGTTTTGTGTTGTGACTCTCTGTACGGTAGTTGCAAGTTGAGAGTCGTCTGCACGCACTAAAATTCCGTGTCAAAGCATGATGCCATGATCTTTGAAACCATGGACCTCGCAAACGGAATGTAGCTTAAGCTATACCTGCAAACAATCGCTGACTTCTTAGCTAAACAACGACGAAAGAAAACATTACAAGTCTTGAGCATAAATTTCTTTTCCGATGAAAATAAACCACTTTGACTTTATAACTTCTACAATCTACAAGGAAGCACTCAACCCTCAAACAACATTAAAAAAAATAGAGGATATTTCTGAAATTTTATATATGGTGATTGTGCTACGCATATTTATCTACAGTCATTACCGCATAATTTCTAGGATCTGATACATAGTATTTGCTAGAACTCGATTTATATAGGTAAAACTCAAATCTCTAAAAAGTGAAGAATAAAGCAGGATTCTATGGAAGAAATATTTGCATTTAGAAACATAGAGACAACAGCTGAATATTTCAGTAATTTCAGCTGTGCTGACCTTGCCCAATTTTTAGACGTTATGGTCCACAACTCAATAAAGAGTGCAGAAATTTACACTGTAGGGAGATCTTACCCCATTGAATTCCGAGAATCACAGAGGCAAAATGGGAAGCATAGGCAAGCTATCAAAAGAGTACAGAACTTTACCAGACATCAAAGCAATGAGCCAGCACCAAATTCTTTTGGGCTGAGGGTGGGGGTGTGCGTGTAAGCGAATTTGAAAAGACGAAAAAGAATGTCCCAACAAGTCAACATAGGAATATCTCTCCTCCATAGTCCACTCGTCTATGCCAATGTCCAAAGAGAATACTGGAGTAAGGTTTAGCTCAATAGAATCCTATTACCATATGACATTTACATTTTCCGTACTTTCCAAATTAACTATTTGCAATGATTTCAAACTTCTCATAATCTACTGATGGACTAGTAAACATGGCATCAGAAAAAAGAATGGCCAACTATGAATGGAGTTATTGCTTCACAGAGGTGTGTATTAACCATGGTCATTCATGAAATTGTCAAGGAATCTTGTTCCTTAGACTAGAAAAATCCTTTGAGTTGATTTTTGAAACATGCTATAACCATATGGATAAGCAATAGAAGGGATATAAGTATGAGTTGTTATACTTATAAAGTTATAATCAGAAATTCTATAAGTATATCAAGACATACCAAATAAGGGCACCAAACTCCAGGACAATTGCCAGAAGTGTCAATAGCTTGTTGCGGACCTAACTCATTTAAACAAGACAGTCTTAGCCATGAGCAAGAAAGAAAGATTTAAAGAGGTGGCGAAATCAAAAGATGAAATATCATTGTAAGACACTCACATATACAGCACAAAAAAGTGCAATGATGATGCTAGCAATATATAGTGCTGTAGCATATATACGAACTGGGTCAAGCATCATTGTCACTTGTCTTTTAGGGCCTATCAGAAATGCTGTGCTGCCACAGAAGAACACCCAAGTTAGCATTTGACAATTTCATTTTTCTTTTAATGTTCGAAATGAAATGGGGAATAAAAATGACATCAGAAAGCATGAGGTTAAGCAAGCCTGCTCTTGTAATCTCTGCGACTAAAATTAAGCAGATAACAAGAACAAAAGAACAGTATGACAGAGCCGACAATTTTATGCATACAGAATCAGTCAACGCATATTGAGAGGCCTGCACTGACATGATAAGGAGTTCCACAAATAGCAAATACTCATACATGTTCCTTGAAATTATCAAAAGCTTGACCTTTAAGGACTGATAAAATGCCAAGGAAGAAAGAAGGAATTAGTAATTTGCGGCATGATAGGTCTAATGTGAGAATAGGCAATAGTTTGTAGCAGAACAATGAGAAGAAAAACTGTTATTGTCTTGTGACTGACTCCTGTCTGCAATAACGAATTCAAGCACCAACATACAGTAAAATATCACAAAATTAACTGCATCAATATGCGATTATATTTAAGATAAAACATCCAAAGTAAAAATTTCAATACCACTTTCTACAAATGAAATTGTTAATAGAACAGAAAATAAAACAACAAACCAAGATAATAGTGAAGGCCGAAAATTTTCTAAAACTCAGTTTTATTTATTTACACCATCTTCAGATGATAATTCTGAAGAAAAGTTCTAATTGATAGAATGTTAAGCAGTACTTTTAGCATATGCACAATCACTCTCATTATGAATAAAATAAGGATTAATCTTTATTCACTTTTAAATTTGTGTTCCTCCAATATCCAATATCCATTTAACAGACTTATTTCAAAGTGGCGTATAGCATGTATTAACCCTTAGGAGGTGATTGATCTGTAGGAACAAATTTGGGTGGGAAAAAAAAATAAATCTAGGAATGGAATAAGAGGAGGAAATGAATGATATTAGTATACCATTCCAAAGTTTGGTACGCCAAAGGAACAAGAAAAGGAATTCATATTTGGACATTTATATTGATACTCATTATAATTAATGTGTTTAAAATGATATATAATTTTGTGACTACAGATCTTGTAATTATAATATTCTTCAAGGTTATTTTAACAATATTAAAAAAAAAAAATCTATTTCCAATCTATTGGGAATAGCTAAAAACATGGGAAACAGGGGGAATGCTTAATCCCATATTTGTGGGAATGGGTATTCCTAATCCTAATTTATACCATGTAGTTTGAAATGAGCTTAGGAATACCCATTCCAGTGCTAACCTATTCTCACATACCATCATGCCATTAAAGGTATTAAGAAAAACTGACCTATATCTACATGCAAAATTATATATGTATACATATATATACATCTTTTGGGAGGTAGGGATGGGGAGACATGCTACTTCCTGCCTCCGTTCCGCACCATCGTGTAAGTGACTACAAATAACAGGTTCTCTTGAATTCTGATGGGGCTGAGGATTAGAGTTTATATACATTGAACAAATTGACTCCTTTTGGATATAAACAGACAATAATAATGTTTTAACAGATGTTATCTAAATTTAGTGGCAAACTGAAGAAAAGAATCTCTTTATGTATCATATGAAATTCTTCACTGAACTATGGAATGATTTCTAGGGAATTCCATCTGATCTGTGGCATCATAAGAAGTTCCTTCTTCTCCTTACTTTTCTTGTTATGCTCTCATATATCCACCAGAATTTATTGTTAGAACGCTAGGCCATATCATTCTCTAAAGCCTACCTACATATACTCGAGAGAAACTTTATGGTTTTTGTTGTTAAAGATAAGGCAGAGCAGAATCCCTTTAATCTTAGCCTCTATCTGTTGCCTATATAGACTTTTGTAGAACACTAGTATAGTAAGCTCCAAAGAAGCTTTCTTCTTAACATGCTATCAATTAGTTTCGTAAGAGAAACAATATGAGCAACACCCAGCCTAGACTTTTACCCTGTATTTCATCAGAATCTGTTTCTGAGGAACACAAAAACCTCAGATGTAACTTGCAAGACTAGTTGTGTCCATTCCACAGTGGGTACTGAAAAGAAGTCCTTAATCCTTATGAAGAGAACCCAACAAATATACCAGTACCTGTTCCTTGCCCCCCATCCCCAAAACTGAGGTACTGCTAACAGTCATGATTCATTATATGTTGGGCAAACAGACTAGGGCCTGTGCAACAACCAACAGAAGCAATATTGAGACATCTATGCTGTCTACGAATTCATGTCGTTTAGACTGATCCAGAAAAACTGTCTATTTCCAGTATCGCAAAGATGATTTAATTAATGAAACGGTCACGTTAGTCATCAGATGTAGAAGAAGAGCAAAGCATCAACCAAATGCCACTGATCAGATGTTATTCGACTGAACCTCAGAGACAACCAATCAGCGTCATCAATATATATAGCATGCAGATGTAGAAGGAGATGTAGGAAAGGAGCTGTCCTTTGTCAATCAAAGTAAACTTAAAGTAAGATCCTTTATGATACTCAATAGCATTTGCTTAAAAGAGGAGAAAGCAACAAGAAGCATGTAGTTTACTGAAAACAAAAGTGATAGTTGCCACTTTGGATAGAATATACTGTTAGAATCACAAAAGCAAGAGCATGCAATTTGAAGTATTATCCAAAAAACGAACCTTCCAAGAGCAAGCAGGTTGCCAAATGAGAACGTGATCCCAAATTTGATAGGGTGGAAGAAAACAAGCATCGACTGTCAAATAGAAAAAAAGAAACCCAAACGGGTAAATCCAAGTGTCAACCGATTTGGGAGTTCCACAATAAGCATCATGATTCATGTATAACATTGAAATGAAAATATTCCACTTAGAAACAGAATCAGCAAACAGATACAAAACACTAATACCTTTATCATCTTCAATTCAGAATGAAAGAAGCAAGGGCAGACTTACCAAGAGTGTGCAAGTTATACCAGCAGATAAGCAAATTGCAAAACCGTACAGTCTCTGCCGAAAGAAATAGAAAGAGAAGGAGTTCATTAAGAAAGATCATCAAGGAGAATGAGGAACTCTAGCCCAAAATAACATATAAATTATGCTGCGGAACTAACGATTATCACATCTTCAAGCCCTTAAAGAAGAAAATGACGCTCGTATAAATCTTAATTAAACCCAGCAGAATGCCACACCAATAATTTGAAAATTCAATAAAGATGCAACACGCTATATGTATGTATATGTTAATATGAATCAGGTGTTTGATTGAATACCTGTTTGGTGGACAAAGTGCAGTTGCGATTAAAATCGTCGAGGAAGGAAGATTCTTGCTGCTGTTCTTCTTCATCGACCTCCATTCCCACCAGCATTTTCATCTTCTCAAATGCCTGGTTCATCTTCTCCATTTTCCGCTACTTGAACTGATGCGCCTTTCCGAAATAGACCCTGTTGGTGGTCACTCTCTCAATCTAACTACTTAAGGAGGTGCTTGCTGTTGCTGTTTTCGGGTAGATCTGAAAATCATGAGTTAGGCGTTGGATCAATACTCTGAGATATATGTATTGTATTCTACTGCGAGAGAGAGAGAGAGAGAGAGAGAGAGATGTGAGCTTAATAGTAGTTAGCTTCAAGATGAAACAATTTTAGTCCGACGGAAAAAAAGGGGAAATTTCACTGAGACCCTCTTAAATCCGAAAATGTTCTATCTAACCCCTTAAATTTCATTATTTCACACCAACACCCCTGTTCTTTACTTTTTATATTTCTATTCCTAAATTGAGATCGATCAACAAAAGTTCGTTTCAATTCAATTTGTTAAACTTAACAAATCAAATTTGAACAAAAAAATTTGTTCGATAAACTCCTAGTTCGGCTTGAACTCGATTCGATTAATACAAAAATTATAAAGTATATTTAAAAATATCAAATTACTCGATCTCAATTCATGATTGATTAAATTAAAATTCATTTGAGCTTAATTAGATCCGATCAAGAAACATAAGTTTTTAAATTCGATAATGATAAATAAACCCCACTAATGATGTGTTCGACTTAATTCGAATCATTTATACGCCTATTCCTATTTATATTAATTATTTTTACAAACAATAATAACAATCCTATTTATATTAATTATTTTTACAAATAATAATAACAACAACAACAACAATAATAATAATAATAATAATAATAATAATAATAATAATAATAATAATAATAATAATAATAATAATAATAATAATAATAATAATCAACACACTAATAAAACTTTGAACAAGGTTTTCAAAATTTGAAATGTTTCAGTATCTCGGATGCGGGGAGTGTTCCCCTTGTGTTTTGACCAAGTTATTACTATCATGGGGTTTGCTTTGCATTGTCGCATATGTAAATTTGATCGGGTTTCTTTTTCATTTGTGTTTAGGGTCTTCAGTTTCGTCTTGGTCTTCTGCGTTTTTGTTCTTGTAGTATAGCTTTTCTGTAAAGTTCATTCCTTGTTTTGTGGTGTCTTCTAATTGTTCAGTATCTTTTTCAGTGTGTTTGGACTTCGGATGCATAGAGCGGATCGGAGAGGTCGGGCCATCGGCGAGGGGCCTTGTCATTTCTAGTTGGTAGAACCTCATTTAGTAATGAATTCGTTGGACTTTGGGATGGAGAAGTTGGGTAAATTGTTATTGTTGACGGAGGATGAGGAAGGGGGCTGGTGTTGCCGGACGTCGAATGGGAGGGGGATATAGGTTTTCCGTTGGTTGGCAGACTGGTAACGCCAAGATCATTCCGTTTCGATGTCTTTCGATTGATGCTTACTAATTTAATTAAACCTATTCGAGGGATGACAGTACAACTAGGGTTGGTCCTATATTATTACATTTAATTTTAGCAACCCAACAACATGCTGATGGGCCTTGGTCTTTTTCTCCTTTGGGTCTCCATGGAACGCCTTGGATTCTTCATTTTGGGCTCTCTATCTGGGCCATCCTTCATCTCCACCATGGAAACAAAAATAAAATAATTCCTCACCACTATACTACTCTCATTACAAATTTAAAAAGAAACCCCAGCGAAATCCCGGGGGGAGTACAATTGGAGGGAGATAGAATGCCTTATTATTCCAAGGCAACTAGAAGAGAGGAGGAGAAAATAAAAGAGGCACATAGGCCCAACATAAATTTAAACCATACATGCAGTTTGGGGCTTGTGATCATCAGTTCTCAATCAACGCACATAATTACATGATATCCAATCATATAAAAATATGTACATAATCCATGATAGCCAATTACATCATCCATAAAAGAAACGAGAGAACGAGTCATGCATGTAAACTTGGCATAATATTGGTAATCCCATTTTTTGTTTAGGAAAACCTTTCCTTATTATTTGAAAGTAAATAAAATATTGAGATTCCAAATCTAACAAAATAAAATAACTTTTCAAATAATGTTTTCAAGAAAACATGCAAAATAAATAAAATAATTTTTCAGAAAATATTTCAAAAAATTAAAGAACAAGAAAAACACAAAAACGGGCGAAGGACCGTGGCCCCCGCTGGCGCTAGTCAGCGCAGGCGGGCCAGCAGGCCCAGCCTGCCACCCGCGTGCGCAGGGCACGCCTGGCCGGGTGCGCGCGCGCAGGCCCCTGCCTGCTTGCGCGCACACCTGGCCGTGCTCTGGCGCGCACGCTGGCGCGCTAGCGGGGCAGCCGTGCACAGGCCCTTCTGTCTGTGTGTGTTGCCCTGCCGTGCCACCTGCGCAGGCACACGCGCATCGGGTGCGCCTGCCGGGTGAGCACGTGCAGGCTCCGCTGTCTGCTTGCGTGCGCGCCTGGCGGCGCTGCCTATGCGCGCGTGCGCAGCCTGCCTGGTCGCGCATCGGCCGTGCGAGCGCTCTGATGCGATGTCCTGGTGCACGCGCGTAGGCTCCCTTGCCACGCATCGGCTCGCGCGACCGGGCTCTGGTACCACTGAAAGCTTAGGATAGGCGTGTGGATCGTCCCGGGAGGAGAGCGAATGCGAAAGCGCGATATAATATAAATTGCAAGAATTTAAAACATGCCATACAATAATTAAACGTAAACATTCAAGGGGTGTTCCCTTGAACCTCCCGGGAATTCGGTGTTTCTCATGAACAAAACAAAGAAAGAAAATCATGGAGGCCGTAAGGTTGAAAAAACCAAAACCAACAAAACGAGAAAACCTACCCGGTTGTCGTTTTGTCTTTGAGCCGCTCTTGCCTTGTTCCCCATTTTGCTCCAAGATCTCGTATTGAGACCCTCTAAATTGTACACGCAATCCGCCCACGTATCTTGATCATCGTGCTAGCGAAAGACCAAGCGTATATTATTTGGGATCGATCAAACGCTATGAGTTAACGTGATCAACCTTCCTTAAGTTCAATTGTATGAAATAAAAGCACAAAGTATATTTCTTGGGAAAGAGGGAGAGTGACCGAGAGGGAGAGGAGAGACGTGAGTGCTGTGTGTGTTTTGAATTTCATCATCTTCCCACAAGTGAAGGGCTAGGAGTATATATAGAGGAGGAATCCAATCCTCTTCAAACTCCAACTCTTGGAAGACTATTTTGACTAGGATTTTGACTTAGTGAAAGTCCTAGTCAAAGTAGCTCTTTGATTTGGTCAAACCAATCCTAGCCATCCATCTCTCATTTTAATCTCAACCATCCATTTATTTTATGGAATATTTAAATCTTATTTAAATAATCCATAGGGCAAGAAATAAATAAAATAAATAGTAATATTTATTTTAAGCCCATTTCAATAAATTCCAATAAATCTAATTTATTGGTTAAATTCATTTTCATCCAATTAAAAGAATTAATTTTTCCAAGAAAAGAAAGATCCGATTAAATCTAATTTAATCGTCCCATCTCTCTCCAAATATTTAATTCTAAATTAAATACGTTATGTGTGCGGATTGTGTGTGACTCTTTAGGTTCACCTTCAGCTAGACTTGGTTGAATTCCTAAAATCCGTCTGTTACCATGGGTGGCCGTCTAGCAACGGTCCATGGCACTAGAGACTAGGTGAATATGCGTGGGGGTGAACATTTAGGCTCTGTAGTACATTTATCCTTCTGTCTACGGTCTCACCACTTAGGGTCTAGGGCACGGAAACGTAGGTACCCATCTTGGACCTAAGTGTCGGCTTGTCCTACACTAAATGCCGCAGGGAATCCTTCCCTTCTGTTCAGTTACTGTGGCCACAGATTTAGGGACAAGACTCAGAGCATAGTGAGATGCTACTGTTAGCACTCTGATAGGAGACAGATCCTTTCTTAAAACTATTGCCACATTGCACATCATGACTGCACTAGATATGGCTTATGACTACTCAGTAACTATGACTTGGTAATCGCTCACCATACCTAAGATACAGACACGGTGTACAGGTAAACTCAGCAATTCCTCAAGTCCAAGGATTAACCTGTACCGTTGGAACTGGGAACTCAAGTCATACCTATCTGACCCTACTCAAGGTCTTCCGTAAGACGGTTCCCGTGAGTCACCTCAGTCAGCTGCTCCTTAGCTAGCTGACCCACTAACACTGCATAGATGACCCTCGTCACCCGTCGATGAAACACGATAGCAGATGCTTAGTGCAAGCCTCAAGTGGATTCTCGATACCCATTTCCTGAGATTCCTTGACTTGGAGATTTTCAGACTGATTCCGCGAAACTGATTTCATGAACCTACCTCCAAGCGTAGTTCCAGTTCCCAAAATGTGATCTCAGTCTGTGGGCTTTGTTTATGCAGTGAACAATTATAAAGTAGTATAGTGAACACAGATAAAGTATGAGCCAGATGAACATCACTTTCTCATTCATCAAGGTTTATTAAAACTCTGAAATTGTTCAGACATAGGTCACAATTCGCTTAATAAAATTGGCTTCATGGTCACCTATTTTAACAAGGACAGGTCAAGTTGGAGAATCAGAGGATTATGTAACCTATCTAGATTGTCATTACATCGTTGTTCTTCGGGACCAGAGAATCTAGTGGCATGGCATTTGATGAAAACTAGAATGAGCTGAAAACAATGAAATGAGCCTTAAGGGTTTAGACAAAGCCATGAGATTTGGGGAAAATTTCATGTATTTCTGTGTATCAATCTGTGTGCCAACTGAGGATCAAACCCCCTTAAATACAAAATGAATTCCGCCTGTATAACTAATCTAGACCTAAATAACACATCAGCAATTCCAACAGCCCCCTACAAGATGGACCCAACGTCAAGAAAAATAAGTCTACCTTGGACAGAAGAGAGGCGAACAAAGGCCCAACTAGGTTCTTGGTGAAAAGATCCGCCAGCTGATCGCGACTACACACGAAAGAGGAAAGCACAAAACCAGCCCTATATTGGTTCCGCACAACATGTCAATCAATATCCAGATGCTTCGTCCATTCGTGAAAAATTGGGTTAGCCATGATGTGAAGAGCAGCTTGAATATCACAGAACATGAGAATAGGGAGGTCCAGGTGAACCCCAAGAGCAAGCAGGATGTAAGATAGCCGCTGGAGTTCACGAACATTAGATGCCATGCTTCCGTACTCGGCCTCGACTGAGGATCGAGAGACTGTCGCTTGCTTTTTTATTTTCCATGAAACGAGGGTCAAACCCAAGAACACACAGTACCCTGAAATGCATCGGCGAGTGTCTGTACACGAGCCCTAATCGGGAAAGAGCGTCCCTTTCATATAGCGAACGAGGTGAAGAGCTTTATTCCAGTGGGATTCACAGGGATATTGCAGGAGTTGACTGAGTTGCTGCACACCATAAGCAATGTCCGGACGTGTAAGTCCCAAGTAAAGCAAATGCCTAATCAACCATCGATAAGATTCAAGTTAGGAAGTAAAACACCTCTATCACAACTCAATTTCAGTCATTCAAGCAAAGCAGTGGTCACACCTTTGGCAAAATGCATGCCAATGTCAGAAAGGATGTCATTGATATACTTGGACTGAGTAAGGGAAATACCAGCGTCAGACCGAGCTATCTGCAAACCCAAAAAATATTTGGCGACACCCAAATCTTTGATAGTGAAGAGACGATGAAGAGAATCCTTCACCTGAACAATAAGGTCAATAGAGGGACTAACCACAATTACATCGTCCACATAAACCAATAGAGCTATGAATGCATCATCAACTCCCTTCATGAAGAGGCAATAATCATGACATGTATGAACAAATCCATAGACGACCAACTTAGAA
Source organism: Sesamum alatum (assembly GCA_034509735.1). Classification (NCBI taxonomy): domain Eukaryota; kingdom Viridiplantae; phylum Streptophyta; class Magnoliopsida; order Lamiales; family Pedaliaceae; genus Sesamum; species Sesamum alatum. The sequence continues at coordinate 29,109,244 of JACGWO010000010.1, read as the reverse complement.
GAAAACTCCTGATTCCATTGTTGTGAGGCCTTCTTGAGGCCATACAATTGAGTTAATCGGCACATGAAACCTCTGCTACCTTGTAACCATCCGGAGGATCCATGAATATCTCTTCATCCAAGTACCCATGCAAAAAAAAAAAAAAAAAAAGTTATTTACATCAAGTTGATGAATGACCCAGCCTCTAGCAGCAGCCACTGCTAGCAGGAAATGTACCGTAACTCCATTGGCGACCGAAGAAAAAGACTCCACATAATCCACACCATCCACCTGAGTGTATCCTTTTGCTACAAGACGAGCCTTGTATCTATCCACCATGCCATCATCCTTCAGCTTGAGTCTGAAGACCCATTTGCAACATATGGTTTTCTTGCCTGGTTGAAGTGCAGTAACTTCCCAAGTATGATTGCGTTCCAGGGCTAAAAGCTCATCATTCATGGATTCCCTTCACTCTCGACTAGTAGCCGCCGGCCTATAGGTCCGTGGTTCTTGCAAAGCAAACAAGGTAGCCACAAAACTAGCATCGAACGAAGTAAAACCCTTTGAAATGTTGGAAGGAATAGTAGTGTTTATTTGGCAGTAAAAATGTGACATCCAAGAAGGCTTGGAAGTGGTCCTACAGATACGTCTAGGAGGTAAAGGAGGAGAGGTAGAGGATGATGGAACATCTGAGGAAGGAGTCAAGGAAGAGGAGATAGGGGAGTGACTGGAGCTAGTTTGTGAAGAGGAAATAGAAGTAGAAGATAAAGTGCCCAATGGAATAAGGTTGGATGGAATAGTGATGGTAGGAGGACATACATTATTCACAGGAGTGGGGAGCAAAGGAGAATGACCAGTAGGAAAGATTATAGGAACTGAAGAGGAGTATAGAAACAGTCTCATAGAATAAGACATCCTTAGAGATGAAGGTTGTTTGTGTATTGCGATCGAATAGTTTGTATCCTTTTGGTCAACACCATAACCAACAAAAGCAAATTTTGAGGTTCTAGGAGACAACTTTGTTTTATGAGGATTTGTATTGGTGGCATAACAAAGACAACCAAACACTTTGAGGTTATCATAAGAGGGTTGCTTTGCAAACAAAAGATTGTAAGGTGTGGCCCAGTTAAGAAGTTGAGAAGGAGTTCTATTTATGAGGTCCGTGGCAGCGATAACACAATCACCCCAAAAAATTTTAGGTAAAGAGGCTTGAAACAACAGGGCACGAGCTACGGCTAAAAGTTATTTATGCTTATGCTCCACTACTCCATTTTGCTTATGAGTGTAGGAGCAGGATTTTTGGTGCAAGATGCCATGTGTTTGAAATACGTTTTGACAAGCGGAACTCAAGAATTCAGCTCCGTTGTCCGCACTGATGGTTTTGACTTTGAGATTGAATTGTGTATTTATCATGTCAAGGAGGAATTGGATACAATGTATGGATTGAGACTTGAACTTCATTAAATATGTCCCAAGTGTGACGACTGAATTGATCCACTATTGTGAGGAAGTAGGAATAACTTGTGTGTGTAGGAACTTTGCAAGGACTCCATATGTCCATATGGACCAGATCAAACATGTTATCAACTTGAGTGGTGCTAAGAGGAAAGGATAGTCTTTGTTGTTTAGCAAGATGACATATATCACAAGGATTCGGGTTAGAAAGTTACTTAACATTTAATCCACCAATATGTTTTATTTCATTACACGAAGAGTGGCCTAATCTTTGATGCCACAAAACATTATTACATGGAGAGTTGACAACTACGGAATGTAAATGTACATGATCAAGTGTAGAATCACATAAAGAGTGGGCATCAAGAATGTAAAGTCTTCCTATAAGCTTCCCTATGGACAATGTCTCCTTAGTCCTCAAATCCTATAATATGCAACATGTGTTTGTAAATTGAAAACTGACAGGTAAGGAATCACAAAGTTGACTGACTGAAAGCAAGTTCACAGAAAATGAAGGAATGTGTCATACTTGGTCGAGAGTAATGGAGGTGGACAATTTTACTATCTTTGTGTGAGTGATAGATTTAGTGGAACCATCAGACAAGTGCACTTTGGTGGCTTTATGTGGTGTTTGAAAGCGCGCGAAGGATTTTAAATCAGTACACACATGTCTAGTGGCACCAGTGTCCACTATCCATGAACAAGAACAAACAAACACATTAACAGCAAGGTTACTTGCAAATTCCTCAACCTTAACAAAATTGATCATGTCCAAGGGCGTTCGTAAACATTCAACTGTGGCCTCTTCCCTCATTAATTTCTCCTCATCCATAAAATCATATTGTGTTTTTGCCCAGTTTATAAACTCAATGATCCCATCTATAAATTCTTTTGTAAGATGACGATTACCGGGTATATTCTTCTCATACATCCATTTTCTAATTTCTCTCAACATCTTGTTCTAAACTCAACAAATATTATATATGTTCATTGACATACATACATACATAAAAAAACTAAAAATTTCAAGAATAAAATGAATATATATAAATAAACTAGTAAAAATTTTGTACTAACCTTGATGTAAGTCAGCTAAATGTCCAAATGTGTGACTCGTTGCACCAACGTGATCATTAACGGTCTAATGCAAAGATTTATTAAAAAATCAATTGTGTGGACGGACGGAGAGGAGAGGAAGAAGTTGTTGGATGATTATAAAAATAAGTGAGAACTAGAATGAGGGTTTTCTTATTATGTTATGAATTTTGCAACGGATTTGCAACGGACTTTGCAACGAAATGATATTTTCGTTGCAAATTCCGTTGCAAAATATATAGAATTTTAAAATAGTAGATTACAACTGTCACAAACATATTGCAACGGACGAATTCGTTGCAAAAATAGTTGCAAATTCAACGGCTCAATAATTAATGTTCATAGTTGTATGTACGGATTGCAACGACTTCATAGGTCGTTGCAATACCGTTGCAAAATTATCGACAAGTTTTGCAATGGACAATTTTCCGTTGCGAAATCTGTAGCAAATCACAATATTCACTATGCAACAACACGTTTTCGTTGCAAAGTCCGTTGAACATTTTTTGCAACGAATTTAACTAGAATCTTCGTTGCAAAGTATGCAACGAACGATGTCCGTTGCAAAAACCGTTGGAAGTTTGCAACAAAATTTGTCGTTGCAATATTTTGCCACGACTTTTTCAACGACTTATGTTGAATGTGGGACATCTTAAAGTTGACCAAATTTTGCAACGAAATATTGCAATGGATAGTCCATTGCAAACTATCATTGTTAATTTGCAACGGAAGTTACAACGAAAATGTAAAAAAAATCAGAATCCGTTGCAAAATCGTAGCAAAAGTCGTTGCAAATTTACAATGAATTGGTCCGTTGCAAAATCTCCGTTGCTATATCACTATTTTTTTTCTTTTTTGTAGTGTTTGCTTTTAAACAAATGTTCTAGCTATTGTTGTTGATAAGCTTAAGCAAAGGAGTATAAACACGAAATATGGGATGTCAACTATTCAGGAGTTTGTTCTTGTGAATGATGAGTAAGTATGGTGCCTTTTTGTTATTGTTGGTCTCATATTTATTTATCAATAACCTTTTTATATTTTTGCAAAAATCACTATATAGGAGAAAGCCAATGATACTCACACTATGGAATGAAGTCATCCCTACAGAAGGGGCAGGAATTCTTGATGCTGCTGACAAAATACCTATCATTGCTGCAACTAGATTGCATGTGACAGACTATAATGGTATGCACTCATTTCTAGATTCAACATGATTCCTTTTCTTAAGCTTTTAATACAATATTATGTACTAAAGCAATTTAAATTCCTTCATTTTGTCAGGTATATCACTTTCTGCAAGAGGTTTTGTAAATATCATTGTGAACCCATCATACTCTGAAACTCAATCTCTTAGGACTTGGTATGTGCAAATCTCCATTCTTATATAGAACAAATATATTTTAATACAATATTTTTTTTTCTTCTTTTATACACTATATCTCTCTTACATTGATCTTCAAAATACAACTAGGCGAGCAAAAAATCATTTGTTTTTATCTGAACTTGTTCGTGAGAAGAAATACCTCAAGCGATTATCCCTCATCAAAATATCCCACAGGATAGCTTCTCTTCTATTGCAAATGTCATAACTAACAATCTTGTAAGTTTTATTTTATTTTTTTATATTTCATTGTCTAAATTTTTTTTTATTTTTGCTGCATAGTTTAAGTTCTTGTGTTCGAACATTCTTAGGATCTTGAAGCTAATTGAAACATCCTAATAAATTCCTAAAAGTTCATGAATTTCATACTGTATTTGTATGTGTAGGAAGACAAATTCTGGGTCAAAGTGACAGCAACAATCATGGATGTTGATAAAAAAATACTGGTATATGGCTTGTGATAATTTCTTGAAAGGTACAATTGGTGAGTATGGTTGGAAAATTACTTAGAACTTTTATCGTGCAGAAACAATTGCCAAACCAAGGTTATGATTTTTTAGTCATATAATTCATCTCTTTTCCATTCTTTACATTCATTTCTTTAAGAAAAGTGATGGTACAAATAAGTTATGTGTACCTTTTTAATTAATTATTTCCAACTATCTAGAACCAGTTTGCTATCACATTCTCCAACGGCACACACAGTTGGATGTTGTTATATTTGGTGACGTTACAGAGAATCTTCTTGGTATAACTGCACTTCAACTCATAAAAAATGAGGATGAGGTGGTTATTTGTTCTGTTACTCTATAAATAAAAGTACTCATTATAATGCTATTCCTTTTACTTGAATAAAGTCGGTATAGTTTTTCTTAAACAGAACAAAAAGTTGGATTGTGATGTCACAAATAAACGCTTGAATGGGAGACGATTCATTGTTCAAATAAAAAAGAAGACTGTGGACACTCATTATGGCATTGGATATCACTACAATGTCTTTTCACTGATTGAAGAAGATGTGGACGAACCCCCGAAAGTTCATGTTGAAGGATGTTCATCTTCACACTCTCATGTTGCTGGCTGTACCTTATTTAGTATCTCATTAACTTTCATAACTAAAATGATTTGAAACTTTGTACTTATGTATTGATTTGTCAATTATCAAATTTGTCAACTGCTGGTACGAATCCTAATGTTCCTACGACATCTATGAATACACACCTTCTCCAATCAAGCAATAACTCACAGGATGTTGCAAGTTCGTCAATTTCACTCGAAACTGACAAGTGATGGCACTTGTAGGAGTAACTCCTTTGTTATTATGTAAATAAACAACTACCACATAACTCTCTAGGTTTCTATTTAGACTTCATGTGTGGTAACCTCTTTTGCCAGTACTGCCGATGATCTATTTTGTCCATGTACTTGCTACTTAGTGGTTTTCAAGTTTGGAATCTTTCCTCATTGTTGCATGATGTTATATGAGGTATAAGAACCTGTTATGTTATATAAGGTTATCCCGTCTTTTGTTATTAATCAGCTTTGTATGAATTATATCTTTTTTGGTTATGAGTTCTTATCTTATGCTCTTTAGATGCCATACATTCATGCAGTGAATAACATTGTCATCTATTATAAAATGAAATATACTCAGGTTGATTTTATGCGATCAAACTTTGTTCTGCTTAAAGGAAATCTTTGTTAGGAATATTGATTTTTGTTTCCAAATCAATCAATTATTTTGGTTATATTGTATGAATCTGAAATTTATATTGTGGGGAAAATAGTTTTTTATGAATATATGCTTCTATTATGAAATATGCTTCTATTAGTTAAAACTGGATCAAGTTAGAACTCCAAGTAGAAGAAACACATTTCTTGATAACTTTTCATTACGGGGTAAACAAAAGACAAACAATTTCATTCTTGTTCATATTTTTTGTTTAATTTTATTTTGCTAAAAATAAGATTTGTTTTATTCTTATAAACTAATATTCTAATAAAACAAATTCTTTGAATTATCATATTATTTTATCACTATTATAATTATTAATTAAGAGATAATAAATTTTCATTATACTTTTATGGGCATAATTTACCGCGCCTTGTGTGGTCCCACCTTTCTAGTATGAAAATATGGATGTTGCCGGTGCTGGAGTTGCCTTTTGAGTAAACCTCTGCAGATTTAGGATGATCAGCTTATTACATATTTTTTTATTAAACTCTGTATGTTTATATATCAAGATTTGCAAGTGTAATAGCGTGTGAACATGTGCAGTCACATAAACCAAACATTCCAATTTATTTCTCAATTTATTTCTTAACGCGTGCTTATAATGTTTTTTGATGAATATATATATATATATATATATGTATACACACACAGGAAGCGTAAAGTATCCATCTATACTGTATATTACTGAAGAGGGTTCTCACTACAAAAAAATGCGGTAATTGCAACGGGAATAGGAACGGTTTCTTTAATATTTGGAACGGTAAATAGATCACTGTACTCATTTGGACAGGTATTAAGAACGGTTCAGGAACGGGAGGCTATCCGTTGTAAGGAGAGGCGTTCCTAATAATTAGGAATGGTTGTTGGCATACAATCGCTTTACCATTCTTAATTACCTTTGTATGTATGAATTTGTAATTTTTTGCATTTGGAATACCTTATAAATTATTGGAACGGTCATATCAAAAGAAATACGCGCAATTAGGAATGGTCGTTAGAACACGTTTTGGAATTGTCAGCATAAGTTGAAGATACATTTTAGCACTGTTTCTGGAATACGTCTTGGAACGATCGTGTTTCCAAGTTAGACACGGTCACTGGAATACATTTTGACACGGTCCTTGGGCACGGATTTTGTACTCCTAATTTGGAATACGATATTGGACCGGTTTTTGGTATTGTATTTAGAACGCAAACCTAACTACGAAAGCATTGAATTTGGAATACATGTAGGAACAGTCTACCCATAATTTGGAATTCGTTTTTACCTGCGCTTAGGAACGGTTGTTTACCCAGTAATAGGAACAGTCATTTCTTCTAAACAATCACACATTGGAATGGTTTGTAAGCGCTCCATGACAGTCGAAAGTACCGTTCCTAAATAATGAACTATTAATTTTTTTATGGTAATAATTATTATCATTAAAATATATATTAAATTATTAATAATATTTTTGAATTTGGTTTTATAATTATTATTTAAATATGAAAAAATGCATAATTTAGAAATAAAAATTATATTAAATGCGAATATTATCCAATTTAATAACAAAAATAAAAAAAGTACTAAATCTACTCCTCGTCCCCCTTTTCCTCGTCCATCTCGTCAACATCTAGGAGGGGGGGCTCTAGGAGGCCCTGACGGGCCGGTGCCGGAGTGACTGGTCTGCAGGGCCTTCATCATGCCCATCATGTCCACCATCATCTTCTCGAGGCGGACCATCCGACCCTCCAAGTTTGACGAAGGCGGTGGCGGTGGTGATGGCGAGGTAACGGTCTGGCTGAGACCGTGGGCCTCAGAACCAAGATCGAATACTCGGCCTTTGTTCTTGCCCCCGACCGCAGCCAACACATCTCCTACTCGGTCTGCGCCACAGAGCCCTCTGATTCGGCCGGAGCATCCCCAGAATTGGTCGTGGCCTGAGACTGGTGATTCTCCAACATGTTCTGGAACATCTCCTGCAAAAATAATTAGAATAAATTAGAATATTTTCAAACATTAAAAAAATAAATTAGAATATGAAATGTACAACTTACCGCCACTTTCACTGCCCTCGGCCCGCTCCTGCCGCCGTCGGCCTTCTTCTTGTAGCATCTGGAGAATAACGCTATCTGCTTCACTGTAGCCGACAATTTTAATTTAATAATAATAAATACTTTAAATAACATTAAACATCTTACCATCTTCCGCTTGTGCATACCGGCGGAGACAGAACCCCCGCGGTACATAGTAGCGGATGCGGCCGGGTTGGCGGATCGGTTCGCGTTGTTCTTCACGCACTCCTCCTTGAACTCTGGGGACTCCCAGTACAGGAGGAGTTGCCGCCAGACCTCGTTCGCCAGCCATAGAGGCTTCTGCAGGGACTGTCTGGCGAGGACGAACTTCTTCCGGAGAACTTCCCCGCCCAGACGTGAAAGATCTTGAACATCGCCTCGTCGTCGCAGTCCCACCAGTACGTCATCTGTATTAAAATATATATATATATATATATGTATCAGAACTGAAATTATTAAAATATTAAAAATATAAACTTAATTGATAACTGAAATTAAACTTACCTTCAGGCTCTTAAACCAGAAATGCTGGTGCTCTGGCAGGACCTTACGCAAACTGCCCCAAGGGTGGGGATAGTGTCCTCGCACCACCGCGTTGATGCGCTCGTGTACTTTCCGATCCCTCCTGAAATTATATAATAATTAGTGTGAGATTAAAATAATAATTTAAATTATAAAAAAAATTTAAAAAAATATAAATATACCTCGCGTAGTGGTGGGGCAGCCCATGGACGGGTCGGATCTACCGCCGGTGCGGTAGTGGATGGTCTGTCACCCTCCTCAACGGGTGCGTGCTAGACGGACCGGGCTACTGTTGATACGGCGCAGGTGCTGTCGGTGCCTGCTCTGCTAGTGGTGGCGGTGGTGAAGGTGGTGGTGGTGGTCGGAACACTGCTTTCCGATCCTGGGAAGCAGCACCAGCCGGCGGTATGGCAGGTGAGCCGCGACCGCGGCCACGTCCACCTCCTCGAGGTGGGAAATCCCGACCAGACATGATCTACAATTTTTTTAAAAATATTAGTCGTATGAATTTAAAAAATACATGTGAAGTATCAATTTATTTGAATAATGATAATTTTTCTAATATTTTAAAATGATTATGCAAACTAAATCCTAAAATTGTATACTATGTCCCAAAATTAATCCTAAAATTTTTCCTACAATATTTACTAAATCCTAAACTTATTTTCTAAAATATATACTAACACACAAAATTGACGCTTAATTACACTAAATCCTTATATCTTTCCTATATATCTATACTAAATCCCAAAATTTGGCCCTAAAATTGCACTAAATCGTTCTATTATCCTAAATATTTATACTAAATACCAATATTTGCCTATATCCTTACAAAATATTATATAAAATTACCCAAATTTCTTAAATTTTAGAAAATTAACAAATATCATATATTATGAGTAATTTTTTTTAAAATTACATAAAATATAAAGAATTTTGAGAAATTTTGTTAAAAATACATAATTTTTAAAAATTACAGAAAATTCTGAAAATATTTTAAAAATACATCATGGATGCATGGTTTGTCGCAGTATCGTACGTACGTACACCCACATGCCATAAATTCTGCAACTCCTCGATCAACGGCTCCAAGTAGACATCGATAAGACGTTTCGGATTTGATGGGCCAGGGATCACCATCGTTAGGAACATATACTCAGACTTCATGCACATTCCCGGTGGGAGATTGTATGGTGTAAGTATCATGGGCCAACATGAGTAAGTTTTACCATACTGGCCGTGTGGTGCAAACCCATCTGTGCACAACCCAAGTGTAACATCCTCAACGTTAATACTTGATTATCATTTATTAGCATAATAAAATGGATATATAATGTGGTCATTATTATGATAATTGGTGCTTAATTATAAATTATGTGATAAGATTTATACTTGGAAGTACTTGAGGATTTGAAACAATACAAGTGTGGGTCAAAATAGAAATTTGTGTAGATGCAAGGGGGAGATATAATATCTCAATAAAAATAAATTACATATGTATATATATATATCTACACTACACAACAAATTAACTCATGCTTATCAACATACTTCATTGCAAAATAATATTTATATATATATATATATATATATGGACACCTATATGTTCACACCTACTAACTTATCCTATATATATATATGCTATAAAAACCACTTGTATTACCCATAGAAAATTTGAGAATGTGGTAGAAGCTAATATATATATATATATATATAGAATTAATATATAAAAGAAAGAAAAGAGGGGTGAGGCGGTGGAGTGAGATATTGACAATACATATATATATATAGGACTTGATTTGTTCATTCTATTATTTCTTCCTTCTTAAAGAACTCAAGCCTAGAGTCTTCTACACAGATATTGGTAAGAAATCTCTTTAATTTCGAGTTTAAGCTTAGATTCATGAAGAACATGGAAGAAATGGATGAGTGAAGCTAGATACATGATAATAGGAAAAACTCTGTCCAAACAGTCTCGGTTTTTTAGGAAAATCTCACGTTTTACCGGTCCAAATTTAGTGATTTTGGTGTCTATGAAAACCTTAGGATGTCCTCTCTAACTTTGTAGTTTTTAGCAGAAGTTAAATCCTTCATTTTAATGGCTAAATCGTAGAATATATTCTGTTGCCCTGTTTCTACGGTAATCCAGACTGAGCATATTAAAACCCTTGTAACTTGAGTTATAATGGTTCAATTTGTATGATTCTTTCTTAAAATGAAACTAGAGACATAATATATATTATTCTGTAAATATCATAATTTTTGATCGGGTATCTGCGTCTGTAAAGGACAGGTTGTGATAAAACCTGAATAACTCATTATATATTGATCCAATTAGTATGATTCTTGTTTTATATGAATCTAGGGACGTAGGAGAGTATATGGTGTAAAAATATTGAATTTAAAAGTTTAAATTTGGTCTGGGGAGAATTAATAAGTTGGTATACAGATTCTGTCAAATAAAAACTATGAACAAGAACAAGATAGATAATTAACAAATTGTTCCTATGATTTAATATACATATTTTATACCATTAGAAATCCTAGGATGTCTATTTTATTATACTAAAATATTTTTTAATTTGGATAATTATAATTAAAGTTATGATTTAATTAGTGATCAGTGTTCAGGCAGACATGATTCACAGGATAAGGGGCGGTAAAGGAAATTCTTAAAAATATAATCACTGAGTTATATATAGCAAGATATATACTGATGGAAAGATAATTGAGTCTATTTTATGTAGTAGAAAATGGATTAAGGATCTCAATTGTGTAGAATAAGATATTAACAGATTAGTGAGGAGTATCCGAATATTATCTAATGTACTATTAAGGAATTTCAATATTTCTGATATGTTGACTATACATCTTACGACTATTTATAGGACACGAGAACAGCGTACAAGAGTGAAAACCTTATTTTACTAAGTAAATCATTGTGGAATTGAGGTAAGTATAGTTAATTGGATATATATGTAAAGATGCATTGTTATGTGTATTTCTTGATCATAAATTATCATGTGTGAAACTGGATTATGTGGTTGTCTTATGAAATTATTGTTATGTGTTATGACTACGATTTGATGTGATGTACATGGTAAATACTTGTGATATACTTCTAATTTGTTGAATGAAGATGAATGATGGAGTGGTCGTGAATGATTGACATGCTTCTATTTGATTAATGATTTGAATTGAATTATGAAGTCGATAAATGTACAGATGATGAGTTTAGATGAGAAGATTGCTTACCTAAGCTTGGGCATATTCAATGGTTTATGATGATGCGATTGATGACGAGCTGTGTGTTGTCATGATGATGTGATTGATGACGAGCTGTGTGCTGTCATGATGATATGATTGATGATGTGAGATGTGATGGGAGAAAATGAATATACAACTAGGTACCATGGCGCGAAGGGTACCGGGGTATTCCGGGTAGCGGGGAATATCCTGTGCTGACGGCTACACACTGGGGTGGTGTGGGGGTGCCATGTTCGGTTTGATGTCCTGTGATCAGGAGCTACACACTTGGCCAGTGTGGGGATATCACATACGATGGGTATCCTGTGCCGGATATTATATGATATTGATTGAGATGATGAGAGCCGACAAAACCATTGAATATACTCCAGCTAGGTTAAGCAGGGCCCTAAGATAATAAATCATAACTGAGTTTGTATTATGATGTGAATGATGATGATTCTGATATTGATTCCCGAGTGATGCTTGTTATTGATTACTTTGTGATATTGTGATACGGCATAACGAATATTGATTGACTGACTGCTGTTAATTCTTGAAAATTTATCTTCCTTCTATGTGCTCACATGTCTGTGATATATAGCTAATTAGCTATACTTACTGAGTTGGCAACTCACTCTTTGCCATGTACTTTTGCAGCAGATAGATTGCAGTGACTCGTCTAGCTAGCGTGTAGCCAGTTGTCAGCCTTGTTAGGTGGGTCAGCACTGAAAGTGTCATCATTAGTCAGGAGCTCTAGCTACATATTAATAATAATATTAAACTCTGAATGGATTGGTATTTTAAGTTGTGTACTAGCTATAAACTCCACATTTTGTCGTTTTCATAATCTATAGTGAATATTGTTATAAAGATCTTGTTGAAGTATTTAATCGATTGAGGTTTATATAGAATGATTGATATAAAATGATTTATCTGGATGGGGTTAAGCCTGAATTAATTATGAGATGGAATGTGATTACGGAGGGGGTGTCACACCAATTCTAACATTACGAGGCTCAACTACAAAATCAGGATACGTCCGGTCAAAATGCTTCCAAGCCTCTGCATCGGACGGATGAAACATGGATCCTTCCTTCGTCTAATGGCTCACATGCCAAATCATATGCTCTGTTGTGGCCTCCGATGCATACAACCTCTGCAGCCGAGGGATAAGCGGTAGATACCTAAGAATGGCATACGGGGACTTCTTGCGTTTATGATTTCTTTCCCTAGTGGGCTTGTACCTAGCATCTCCATAGAACTTGCAATATTCCAAATCAATATCGTCCTTCCAGTACAACATGCAACCGTTTTTGCAAGCATCAATCTTCTGAACTGGTAAACCTAATTCTCTTATCAATTTCTTCATTTCTTCGTATTGTAATAATTGGCGGGGAAAGTGTGATCGCGGGGCATTACAGTATCAACCCACTAGCATAATCGATCATATGTATACTCGGAAAAACCCCCTTCGGCCTTGATATTCACCAAAGAGGCAATTGACGCCAACTGAGAGGTGGTGCAGCCGTTCCACAACGGTTGGTCCGTAGCATGAACTACATCAAAAAAATGGTCTGACAAGCTAGACACATAATCATAGGGCCCCGAATCGTAATATGAACTAGGACCCACATCAGATGGACAATACCGAGTACCATCATCAGCCGGTCCCTCCTGGTTGTACGAAGACGGCCCCCAGAAAGACGGCCCGGCGACATCGAATACCATCCTCTGCGCCCAATCCATCTGAGCCGCATCACCCCAATGTGAACTACCCTCCTCCTGAACGAGTGGTGTTTGCTGCTGCTGCACAAGGGGCGTTGTCAATGCTTCAAAGTATTCCTACACCCTCCCCTCACGATGCGAAGTCCAATTATAATACTCTGGCATAAACACTTTCATACACAAATCAAAATTTACATCGTCTGGTTTTTTGAACCGTTCATTTTTGCAATTCCGGCAGGGACACTTAATCTTGTCCCCGTCCATATATGCACACTGAGACTGGGCACATTCTAAAAATGTTGTAACACCATCCTCACACTCCGGCATCACACCCAGGACGTCTCGATCACACATCCATTCTTAACATGATTGGTCCTACGCATAATATAATTCACAACAGTATGTAATTAAATGATGAGAATATTATATATATATATATGACTAACAATTACAAAATTTTGCATACTTACTTGAGCAAACACCTATCAATATCAATGCAAAATTCGCGCAAGTAATTGATATGTTCGATTTTCCGTATAAATAATCAACAGGGGGAGTTACAACAAAATGAGTTGGAGAATAATTATAAGAACAATGAAAAAGAAGGGGGACATATATATAGAAAATATTGGAACGGGCATTGGAATATTATTTGGAACACAAAATTAGCCATTGAAATATAGCCGTTGTTCTAGCTTTAGGAACGGTCTCAGGCACGGGTATAGAAACAGTAATCTTACTGTTGTAATATAGCCGTTAGGGCATATTAGGAGCGGTATGTGGCACACAAAATACGACCGTTCCTACTTGGAGCACAATTGGGAACGGTAATTGTAACAATATTGCATTTCCTATATACCCACAATTTGGAATGGTTATTGCATTATATTTTTGCTCATGGCGTAAAAGGGCCTCATATAGCACTACATATTGGAACGGTCAAGCAACCGGTCCAAATAGAACCGGTGTTTGGAACACATAAAGGAACGATCAGCGTTCCAGGTGAAGAAACCGTTCCAACTTTCACACATGTGTTCCAAATGGAATACCATTATATATCCGGTCCTTTTTGGGAACGGTAATAAGTTTATTTATTGGCACACATATGTTGGCACATATATAGGAACGGTCGTGTCGTTCCTATTCATTTGTACATCCATTAAGTCGAAAATGACGTCATCAACGGTTTTCCGTTCCACAATAGTTCCACTTACCATTCCTATTAGGAACGATCGACTATATCCGTTCCAATTCCCGCATTTTTTTTGTAGTGTTTTTTGGTGTCCAAATTAATTTTGGTATGTCATTTTTCTTAAGTTTTAAATTAATTAATTGTCTTTAATAAACCCACTTATTGATCTTCCATAACTATCTTTTAGTATATTATTTTCATGTATTTTCTTTAATCTTATTTTAGGTATTTTTAATTCTAAAAAAATACAATTTATAAAAATATTTATATTTTGAAGACTTTTAAGGCTATGTGTCAATTGAAATGAGGTAGATTTTGACTTGAAATATATTATATATATATACTTATAATTTACAAAAATAAAATTATAATTTAAAAAAAAAATTAACCCCCACCCCCACCCCGCCCCAAACCCACCCCTCTTCCCTCCCGCTTACCTTCCTCCCCAACCCCCCGCATAAGGGGGCGACGACGTTGAAGGTGTCGTCGCCCAGACCATAAGTAGATCTGGGGGTTGGCGTCGTCGTCCCTGCAGGAAACTTTTTTAATAAATTTTAATTAATTTAATTAAAAATCATTAAAAGATAATTAAAAAAATTAATCAATAAAATATATTTAACTAAATAATTATTCAAATTAATTAATAAAATATTATTTTTATAATCAATAATATTTTATATATATTTTTTGAAATTATGATATTTTAAATAAAGTTCGGTCAGTATTAATGGTCATGTTTCATTACACATGGTTGTACATGTGTATAAATTGCTGAAAATTCATCAAATACTTGTCACGTGGGCATTTTCCGGCCAACTTTCAAAATATTGCCGGAAAATTGAGTACAAAATCCTAAATCCGGACTAAATCTCGTTAATTTATAAGTTATTGGACTTAAAAAAAATGGACATAATTACCGGATTAAAATTAATATTAAATATATTTAATGGACTAAAAAAATAATTTTCTTTTTTATTTATACTATCATAATGAAAAGAATTGCTATAGACATAAATGGCAGCTTTGACTCACTTCATCATTTTTTTGTGATTTCAAAAATGCTATCAGCAGCTTCTTCAACTTCTCAAGTTCTACGTTAATTTAACTGTACAATTAATATATTTTATATATTTTTCATAGTAGTTTTAGAAAATTGAGGTATATTTATCGATGTGCTGCTGAGTATAATCAATCAGACCTACGCTTGCGCGGTACTAATCGAAGATTTTGTCTTCCCCTTTCCTCTTCAAATTCCCTACCTTTTCATCTCTCTTACGCGCAGAGCCCCAGAATTGTGTCTTCTTCCCGCAGATCACCATGGTAAACTAGCAATTCAATCCCTGCTTACTCGTTGGTTTTCTTGCTTTCGTTAATTTGCGTTTCTGGGTTTTTGTTTTTGTTTTTGGTTTTGGTTTTTTGCTTGCTGGTTGATATGATAATTATCCAATTCCATCTCTTGAAAAGTAGAACTGCAATTATTGCTTTTGCTTTTGTTTTTTCGTCTGAAGAAATCAGAATTACTCCACGGGACAAGATCGAATTTTTATAATCCTTTTTCGAGGTATAAACCAAGAAAAAAAAGTAAGAAATATGACAAAGTTTCTCGGCTTCATGGGTTCTTGACCAGATGGGCATCGAAATGTTAATAAGGTCGATAGGAGCTTAACATTTTTACTCCAAGTTTTTCGCTGATTGGATATATTGCTTTTTTCCGTTTTGGAATTTTTTGGGGTCAGATAGCTGCGTTATAGGAATAGCTTTTCTTTACTTATCTTGGGTCTTTGCTCATCAATGTATATCTGTTGCCACCTGAAGCAGGTGGGGAGTTGGAATCTTTTCAATTGGACTGAATTTGATACCCAAATATATGAAAATTGGCCCTTTCAGTTTTAATCTCCAAAATATATTTGTTGACATTGTATTGGTTTTTAAAAATTTTGCAATCATTCCTGAAGACGAAGATTCTTTCTCTAACTCATTGTGGGAATCACCATGGTTTTCTGTGTGTTCACAGTTTCACCCTTCGTGAAGTTTGTTTACCTTTGAAATAGTTTTTGATTGTCTGTCCAAAATGTCGTGTTTGACTCAATCAAGCAGGTAATTTCTTTATCTTTTATTCTGTATTCTCATCTCCTGTGGCCCGCCCCAGTCTTGGACTCTTGGTGTTTTTTCCAAATTCATAAGATGCTCATGATGATATGTCATAGATATTACGCTCTAAAATTGAGCCCTTTTTAGTTGTTCCTTGTGGGTAGAGATTAGATACTTTTATATAGCCAACATATTTATGTAGCTATTGCCTATTGCAGTGGCGTGAAATAGGCTGCTTGATTAGGTACACAACTATACATTTTTTGTTAAATTATCCATCAGTTATTACTTTATCCAATCCATTTTATAATTCTTTCGAACCCAAATTATTGCTTATCCAAGACAAAAAAGTAAATGTCAAACCCATGTATTGAGTTTACCTGGGCCTAGTTTGTAGTACAACTTACAGCCCGAATTAGAAACGTCATCATCTTTCACAGCTCTGAGCTCTCTGCTAGAACTAGCTGTAGCCAAACTTACCATTTTATCCCTGACTCATCACCTTCAAATGCAATTCTCTCAATGCATTGTTGTAGGAGAACATCAACAGTTGCAGCAGCAGAATCCCTGTTATAAACCCTATCCTGGAAATTCTATTTTATTGCAGTTGGCGGTTTGGGTCGGAAAATTTGTGCTCCTCTTATCTCATGCAGCAATTCAATTCTACTGGGGGTATCTACTTTCCTATTTTTTAAATCTTTTTTTTTTCTCTATAATAGAGAATTTCCACTACTTTCTGTTTGATTGGTAATATCTTGAACTGTTTAATGGTCCTCTTTTACGCACTCCTATGTAAGTTAAGTGAAATCAACTTCTTTGTGTGTGCCTAGACTTGTGCATGTATGAGTATTTGAAACCATTCGATGAATCTTTTGCATCCTCTTGAGTGATTGTTTGTAACACTTCTTTTTGCTGATCAAGTTAATGGAAATTACAGTCTGATGACAAATTGCTAAACCTATTGTTGCTGAACGATTTAATTATTGAACTCCTGCAATTACAATCAGTTATGCATTCAGTTTGTGTTGAGAAAGGAAAGACAACAAATTATTCACGCAAGATATGCTTTCCTAGCTTTGTCTTTCTTCTTCCCCTTTTCCCTTCCTTTCTCACTGCAACAATGACTGATGTATTTTCAGGAGATGTAGATATAAAAAAGGAAACAAGGGTGCAAGATGGTCATTGTTGTGCGTTGTAGAAGCCTGAAACCTTGGAGTTTTTACATGTATGTTTCACCTTTTAATCAGCATTTTCAAAGAAGATTTTCTTTGTGGTCAATGAAGAAAGAACCAGATCTTGAATCAGCTCTGTCTCGAAACCGTAGATGGATGGTGAATAACCAGATCAAGAACATAATTCTCAGATGTCCGAATCAAGTTGTGTCTATTGATTTTCTTCAGAAGAAATTCAAGAACCTTGATCTTCAGGGCAAGGCTCTTAATTGGCTTAAGAAGTACCCATGTTGCTTTGAAGTGTACTGCGAGAACGATGAGTACTTTTGTCGATTAACAAAACAGATGAAGTTTCTAGTTGAGGAAGAAGAAAATGTTAAAGATTTGCAGGAACCAGTTTTTGTGGAGCGGTTAGCAAAGTTGTTGATGATGAGCAAAAATCGAAGGCTAAATGTTGTGAAAATTAATGAGTTGAAGAGAAACTTTGGCTTTCCTGATGATTATTTGCTCAGAATTGTGCCCAAGTACTCTGACATGTTTCGAGTTGTCAATTATACTGGCAGACGAAGCTCAATGGAGATTGAGCTCATGTCCTGGAATCCAGATTTTGCAATTTCTGCAATTGAGAAATTAGCTGAAAAGGAGGGTCGTGAACCATGCTTTTCATGTTCATTGCCATCTACGTGGGTGAAATCGTGGGAGAGATTTCGGGAGTTCAATTCCACTCCATATATTTCACCTTATGCTGAACTGAGGGGCTTGGTGGAGGGATCAGCTGAAATGGATAAAAGAACCGTAGCTTTGGTGCATGAATTGCTATCTCTCACTTTGTGGAAGAAAGTCTCTATAGTAAAATTAGGTCATTTTAGAAGAGAATTTTGCTTACCTGAGAAATTGAATGTTTTATTGCTCAAGCATCCTAGTATATTTTATGTTTCAAACAGATATCAACTTTATACAGTTCTTCTCAGGGAAGGATACAATGGTCCCGAATTGATCAAGAAGGACCCACTTGTTGTTGTGAAGGAAAAGTTTGGGGACTTGATGCAGGATGGGCTTCACGAATATAATCGGAGGCACTATTTAATGAACTTAGAAAAGAAGAAGAAGAAAGGTTTGCTAACCGTTAGGCCGGAGAGAACGAATAGAGAGGTGATAAATGACATTCCTGAACAAGATGATCACGAAGGTGGGCTTGGTGGCATATTTGATGCAGAGGAAAGGAAGCGCTTTTACCAAGTTCTCTTTGATGACGATGCTAAATAAATATCGGGTATAAAGTATTCAATAGTGTACTGAGATCCTTATAGTGATTTTTTATGGCCACTTTTACTCAAGTTTGTATAAATAAACTTGGAAACTCAGTATCCGTACTAATTTTTTGAAAAACTTTGTCGCTGACCGTAATAATTTTTGTATCTGTATGTTTTGTTTTTCAGTTAAATTTTGCACAAGATCCAATTTGTACCAGCTTACGAATGGCGATGGCCCTACTTTAGAAATTTCAGATACCAGCTGAACATGTTGCTGCTACTGATCACCAAGTAAGATGATTATATGTAAATTGCTTTTGCTGTTACTCTCTTTCAACTCTAAGTGTTCTGTTCAAACTCCTTGTCTTTCTATTTGAATTTTCAAAGTCTCCTATGGTTAGTTGGTTTCTACTATTCCATCTGCTATGTACACGCCTTTATTCTTGCTTTTGCTCAAATCCATCATGAAACACTCATTCATCCTCTCCCGATTCTCCTACCTTCTATCCGTAAATCAAGATTCAAGTCATTGGTTTACTCTTTGAGGCTGCTTCTGTGATTGGTTATTCATAGAAGCTATCTTTTTTACTTCTAACTCCACAATGCCCCGCCATTTCTTCTGTGTGTGGTCCTTCATCCTCTCGACTAGCCTCTTTCACAAAATCATGAGACGGGACACGATAGACGTCAAGGATATCCGCTAGACTCAAAGTACTTCAAATTTCTCACTGAAGTGACATTATTCATTGTTATGTGCAGTATGATTTTCTTGGTGTGGAGGTTCTGCTTCTGCATAAACTTGACGTTGATCTCTCAAGTCTTGAAATATAGACGGGAATGAGTTGAGGCTTTGTGAAGGAGCTCGCCCTGATCAACGACAGTGAACTCATAGCCCCAGGAGTACTGCCTCCACCGTGTGGCTGAGGAAGGGCAGGTTGCGTTGCAGAATCAAGAGGATACGGGACCTATCTAGATTGTCGTTACGTCGTTGTTCTTCGGGACGAGAGAATCCAGTGGCATGGCATTCGTGTACGTTGTGACAAGTAATGTTGAGGCAAGAATTGTAGAGGATGTAATATGAAAATCTGGATGCTGCTGGTGCTGGAATGCCAAGGACAATTTTGTGTAAACCTCTGAAGTCACATAACCAAAAATTCCAATTTATTTCTCAATTAATTCCCTTAACGCCTGCATAAAATGTTTTTTTTGTTGAATATATATATATATATGTATACACACACGGAGGAAGCGTAAAGTTTCTATCTACACTCTAGAGAGGGTTCTTTTGGTGTTTAAATTAATTTTGTCTGTCATTTTTCTTAATTTTTAAGTTAGTTAATTGACTTTAATAGCCCCACTTATCATGACCTTTTATAACTATTTTTTGGTATTTTCTTTTCATATTTATTTTAATTTTATTTTAGGTAATTTTTAACTCTAAAAAAATAAAATAGTACAATTTGTAGAAATATTTTTTTAAATATTTCTTTTTTAAAACTATGCACATACATAGAATGTGTTATATTTATTACAATATTTTTAAAATTGGACTGGACCGACCAGGAACTGGACAGGCGTCCGGTCCAGTTCATGTGGTTAAAATTGCCTCGGTCAAACTTGATGGGAACCGGTCAAAACTCGGTTAAACTGGTCAAATCTGATTTTTCACAAAAAAAAAAAAAAAAAAAAACTAAAATTCGTAGGAGATGGAGAAGGGAGAAATGGAGTGCAATCTTCTCCAAATCCAAAACTTCAAATTTTCACATTTATCTTCCAAATTTTTCTTCTCAAATCTCAAATTTCATCTTCTAAAAAATAATATATGATTTTCTTTTTTCTTCTTTTATATGCATATGCCATTGATCTGCTATTTAAAACAAGAATGAGTAGTTTTGAAGTTTTGAGTTGTAGCCATGAAAAAGGTAGAAGGTATATATATATATATATAGAGAGAGAGAGAGAGAGAGAGAGAGAGAGAGAGAGAGAGTATATCTAGAGGGAGATGGAGGGAGAAAAGTATAGAATATTAGGTTTTAGAGGCGGAGAAAGAGAGAGAGGAGGGGGAAAAATAGAGAGAGAATGAGAGAGAGGAAGAATGTTATAATTGTGGAAAATTATATATAATTTATAAATTGTTATTATACAAAAATTATATAAATTGTGAAATAAATTTGTGAATTTATAAATTATTATAAATGTCTTGAATTATATTGAGTTTGTGAATTTCTTATTAAATTATTAGATTGTAAATTTATTTGAAGTCTATAGGGATAATTACATAAAATCCTCCTGTGTTTTTGTTTATTTGCAAAAAACCTTCTGTGTTTTAAAAATATACAAAAGACCCCCTCGTGTTTTGTAAAATACTACGCAAAAGCCCTTTTCCATTAGTTTCGGACGGAAGGTGGATTACACGCGTGATTTGGGCGAAAATACACGTCGTCCTTGTTCCTGCTTACTTTATTCCCAAAAAAGCCTCCAACATAATTCGATGCCATCCTCGTCTACTATTGTCAGGAAGTAAGAACGATAAAATTATCAACTTTTTAAAAAGATTCTGTCAAAAGCCACGCGAATTGATACTTTTCTTCGTGTTACCGCTGCCTCACACCTAAAGGCGAATGAGATTGAGAAGGAGCTCTAGTAGGTGAATGGGTCCGGTGACATCACTAACCTTTGTTTGTAGGGTGGGGAAATAGAATATCTTTTTTTTATATTTTTTCTCACATTTTTTTATCAAAAATGACTTAAATACCCTTCTTTTGTCTTAATTAAATATTAAAATACTTAATAAGTATATTAAATTTTTATATTTATTAAGTATTTATATTTTTATTAAGTATATATTTTGAATATTTAATAAGTATTTTGAATATCCACCGCCGGGGCCACCACCACCACCGCCGGCGGCTGCCCAGAGAAGTGGCGATCGTTGTCGCGACGTTGCGCTGTCGCCCCTTTCAGATCTGGGCGACAACCCACGTCTTAAGGGGGTCGTCGCCCCATCTTAAGGGGGACATCACCCACTTTTGGGCGACGTTGCCGTCGTCGAGAGTTCGGGCGGCGCGTCATCGCTGCCCCCAAAGGCGTTGGCGGCCGCCCCTAATTTTTATAATATATATTATATATAATGTAATATTATATATATGTGATTGTGTATATATATATAATTAAAAAATATATTTTAAATTATTGTAATAAGGGCATAACGGGCAATATGGGAGAAATTTTAACGCCGTTAAGTACAACTGATGAAAGGAGAGAATTTACAGTATTTTACAAAATGCGGGATTTTTTTGTATATTTTTAAAACACAAGGGGGTTTTTTGTAGATAAATGAAAACACAGGGGAGTTTTATATAATTATCCCATGATATATGCTATATATATGTGTATATATACTATAATCTGGGTCAATCAATTTTTTTATTCTGGTCCAATCGGTTGAACCAATGACCCGATAACTTATTCGGTTCAATTTTCGGTCCGATTTTCAAAACATTCTTATTAACAGTTTATTACAATTTGTTTAAAAAAATGAAAAAATGAAAAAAATTGCAAATATTTGTAGAATATAGAAATTAATGCAATGAAATGGGATTCACTGCAAATTAATGCACCACGGAACATTAAAATTTCTTCAATCTTTTTTATATAAAGAAACAAATAAATGCGAGAGTTTTTTTATTTGAAATTCTTACCTCCAAATTCATTAATTCAAGCACAATATAAAAGAAATTATTGAATATACTTTGGTTTGAAATGTACATGTAAGAAATATGTCATGCAAATTTTGATCAAACGAATTATTATAAAATCTTAAATGTGTAAAGAAATATACCATAATATATACAATTTACCATTAGATTTTTTTTAATAATTATTTTAGTCATTTTTCCATGTCTTTAAAATCATCAGAAATTGATAATTGGGTTAACTACATTTACCACACCTAAAGTATCCAACTCACATTAATTACCCCTTAAGTATTATAACCTTAAAAAAAACTCTGACCTTCTAACTCCTTTAACTTTTAAGTTTAAAAAGTTCATTTTACCCTTACTAAAAGTTAATTTCTGAAAAAAATTAAATGAATTTCTAAAATACTAAAATCACCCTTTGTCGAGCTCTATCTAATTCTAACTTCACTTGTCCATTGAACTATTTTTATTTTCGTAATCCTAAAGCACTTGGAGCTCATTTTATTTTAGTTTCACTTATTTGTTAAATCAAATTAAAAATAAATTTATACATGTATATACATTTATATATTTACTTAAACAAACATACAGTTAATAAAACCGAAAGGGCTGATGAACTAATAAGAAAATACACAATTAATTTATATTTATATATACGTGGTAATTAAATAAATTGCTAATTATATGCATGTATAAATGTATTTTTAACTTGGTTTGAAAAATAAGTGAAATTAAAATAAAATGAGCTCCAAATACTTTAGGATTATAAAAATAAAAGGGTTAATTATATTTAGACCTCATCTAAAAATGCATAATTACACTTTCCCCCAAAGAAGTTTTGAAATTATATTTACACCCCCTCTAAAAATTTTTTGTTTACACCTGACCTCCATTCATTAAAGTTTGGGCGAAAAATGTTCATTTCAACAAAAATAATTACATAAATTTTCAATTTTACCTCTCATTTAACATTCTCGTGCAATAATTTTATACTTATAAGGAAAAAAAATAATAATATTGGCCTCACTCCATACATATATGTTACACTTATCCTCTTATAAGTACAAAAATATACATGAGAATGTTAAATGATGGAAAAAATTGAAAATTTGTGTAATTATTTTTGTTGACGTGAACATTTTTCGTCCAAACTCTAACGGATGGGGGTCAGGTGTAAACAGAGAATTTTCGGAGGGGGTGTAAGTGTAATTTCAAAACCTTTTTGGGGGAAAGTGTAATTATACATTCTCAGAGGGGGTGTAAGTGTAATTAACCCAAAATAAAAAGAGCTCGATGAACAAGTGAATCTAGCATTAGACGAAGCTTAAAAAAGAGTGCTTTTCGAATCTTAAAAATCCCTTTTTTTTAGAGATTAATTTTTAGTAAGGATAAAATGGACTTTTCAAACTTCAAAATTAAAGGAGTTCGAAAGTCGGGGGCGGGGGGGGGGGGGGGGGGGGGGTTTGAAGGTTTTAATACTTTAGGAGGGTAATTGATGTAAGATGAATATTTTAGGAGTGGTAACTGTATTTAACCCTTTATAATTGGTAGGTGCATATTCTTTTTCTTCATTTTTTAAAATATAAATAATATAAAAATACTTGTCAAACCAACATAAGAATAAGATTGATATTCTAAAACATTTAAACTATTAAAGTCAAATTTGATTAATACGTGAGAGTATATTAATTATGAATTATTGATAGTTGTGGGAGGTCTTGTTAAACATTTGTATTCTTATTAATGTATGTAATAATTCATAAATACTTTACTTAAAGATAGTTTCAAATTATTTTCTATTATCGTTTTCTCTCATTTTTGTCTGTATTATTATAAAAAAAAATAGATGCTATAGACACAAAGTGATTTTTGACTCACTACATCAATTTTTTATAATTCTAAAAATATTATTTAACTGATAAGATAATTAATTTATTTATTTTTTTAAATTTTATATTAATATAATTATTTAATTAATATATTTTATTTTTATTTATAATATATTAGTTGTACTATTATATAAAAAAAACTTATTTTTAACTCACAAATGATGATTATCGTATAAATTGAGGATTATTTTTGATACTATAAAAAAATAATTTAATGGGACGACGAATTATTAACTATTATTTATGAATTAAAAATAATTTTTTTTATATAATAATATAATTATATATTATAAATAAAAATAACCCTCAATTTATAGTATAACTACCTTATTCAACTTTAGGCAGAACCGACAGCTAGTAGTTTTGGAAAATAGAGTTAAATTTATCGGTGTGTTGCTGAGTATAATGAATCAGACCTACGCTGACGCGGTACTCCTCCAAGATTTTGTCTTGCCCTTTCCTCTTCAAATCCCCTACCTTTTCATCTCTCTTACGCGCAGAGCCCCACAATTTCGTCTTCTTCTCGCAGATCACCATGGTAAACTAGCAATCTGATCCCTCCATACTCGTTGATTTTCTTGCTTTCTTTGATTTGCGTTTCTGGGTTTTTTAATTTTTTTGGGCTTGCTGGTTGATATGATAATTATCCAATTCCATATAATGAAAACTAGAACTGCAATTATGCCTTTGCTTTTCTTTGTTTATTTCGTCTGAAGAAATCAGAATTACTCCACGGGACAAGATCGAATTTTTATAATCCTTTTTTGAGGTATAATCAAGAAAAAAGTGAGAAACATGACAAGTTCGCGGCTTCATGGGTTCTTGACCAGATGGGTATCGAAATGTTAATCAGGTCGACCAAGTCAACATCTAAGAGCTTAACATTTTTACTCCAAGTTTTTTGCTGATTGGAGATATTGCTTTTTTCTTTTTTGTAAGTTTTTTGGGTCAGATAGCTGCGTTGTAGAAATAGCTTTTATTTACTTGTCTTGGGTCTTTGCTCATCAATGTATATCTGTTACCACATGAAAGCAGTTAGGGAGTTGGAATCTTTTCAATTGGACTGAATTTGATACTCAAATATATGAAAATTGGATTCATTTCTGTTTTGATCTTTAAAATATGTTTGTTGACATTGTATTGGTTTTTAACAATTTTACTATCATTCCTGAAGACCAGGATTCTTTTTCTAACTCATCGTGGGAATCACCATGGTTTTCTGTATGTTCACAGTTTCATCCTTCGTGAAGTTTGTTTAACTTTGAAATAGTTTTTGATTCTGTCCAAAATGTCGTGTTTGACTCAATCAAGCGGGTAATTATTTTCTTTTCTTCTGTATTCTCATCTCCTATGGCTTGCTCCAGTCTTGGTGTTCTTCCGGATTCATAAGATGCTTATGAAGATATGTCATATATATTATGTTCTAAAATTGAGCCCTTTTTAGTTGTTCCTTGTGGGTAGGGATTAGATACTTTTATATAGCCAGCATATTTATGTAGCTACTGCCTATCGCAGTGGCGTGAGGTAAGCTGCTCGATTAGGAACACAATGGTTACATTCAAGCCACAACCACTTAAGAAAGCAATTTAAGTCATCTTTATCTGAAATAGTATATTTCATGTTGGCTTTGTTGTTGCTTCTTTATGTCTCTGTCAAACGAAAAAGAATACTGATTCTCCAAAAAGAAAAAATCTTTTTATGTTCATGATTTGAGCACATTCGAGTGAGATCTTTCTATTATTTGGTAAGGAGATAGGATAAAGTAAGAGGCTCAATGGGAGTTTGGCTGCTATTAAGTATCCAGAACTTTTGTTATTCATAAGTAGGAAATCCTATGTTCACATGAATACTTCTCTTGTGGTGTGGCTTTATTAGTCGTACATGTATTATGACTTTCATGTTTTATTGACCTGTACTCATCACTGGAGCAATGTCTTCACTGTCTGCTCTCCGCCTTCGCTCTCTCTCTCTCTGGCCTCATCCGTCTGCACAACTTTATATAATTCTTTTTAACACCCTTTTGCAGTCAACCCTTTACAGAGGCATGACCAAGCAAGATAAACCTAGAGGACGCCATCACGGGTTGACTCAACAGAAAAGGCAGGAGATAAAGGAAGCTTTCGAACTGTTTGATACTGATGGATCTGGTATTGAAATAGTTCTAACGTAAATGAATTTGATATCTATCTCGTACTTATCTCTTAATGGGGTACTTTTTTCTTCAATTAACCACATGCAGGAACTATTGATGCCAAAGAGTTGAATGTTGCAATGAGGTATGAATTTTCTTTTTATTCGTTTGGGTAAAAGAAATATTTTAAACGCTTACAGTTATGAGTTAATACTTGAACTGACACGGTTCCTTTACAGGGCTCTTGGTTTTGAAATGTCAGAGGAGGTAATGACTAATATTGAAAACCTATGCTGCTGATATGCTTTCTGAATTACATTTTTGTTATGTGCTTGTATTTAGGGGGTGGACATACCCAATAGTATACCAACATTTTGTTTTCCGCAATGGTGATGCATGTCTATGGATCTCCTAGATCCAAAATGCAGGATCCTCCCAATATGCTGTAATTCTTGTATAAGCTAACTTCAAAGACTTAAGCTTATAAAGGCTTTTTATGAGATGTGTGAGTGATCATGTGAAATCAGTGATTCTCTAGAATGTTTAGCCCTTGCTTCTTGTGTTTCCATATCAATTATCCTAGCGACTGAGGTATTTGTGGAGTTATCTGTTGTTAGTTCACAGTCGGATGACGAACAATGTTTATAAGTGAACCGTTGATCTATACGGCATGCAGTGATGTTCATCTTAACTCTGAAATTTGCTTTTCCTTTCTCATTGAACCCTTGTACCAGTCCAGAGGTGGATTTTTTGTGGATATTTAGGTAAATCATTAGCTTAATGGACAGACAGGTGCAAACATAGATGTAAAAGGGTATTTGCTCAGACTGTATTTTGCTTCAGGATCCACATCAGTCTGAAAGCACAATAAGATCTTATTTTCAGTTAGATGTTGCGTGATTTCAGTTGATTGTTGAGGTATATGCTCTGGCAAGTGTCAAAGTGTCAACAGACCAATCATTAGCTATATCGTTATGTCTGAGTAACTGGAAAAGTCAGTATATGCTACCAGCAGTTGAACACACCAGACATGTCCTTTTGATGTTTAATCACCAATAGTTGGTTATTTCTTCCCTCAACAGATGGGCATTTTCTTTTTTAATTTCGACAAGTTTGGTCCTGCTTAACCATTGATCTTTCAAGCAAAGACTGTTATTCTAATATTTATCATGTTACTAAACTATCTAGTAATACTACTTATCCTATCTAAACATTTTGGATCTTTTGCTGCAGGAAATTACTCGAATGATAGCTGAAGTAGACAAAGATGGCAGTGGGGCGATTGACTTTGATGAATTTTGTCACATGATGACAGCCAAATTTGGAGAAAGGGACACAAAAGAGGAGCTAATGAAGGCTTTCAACATTATTGACCAAGACAAAAATGTGAGTTTCTGGTGTTATTTTCCTATGTTTCCTCTTCATGTTAATAACCGGTACTTCATCACCTGAATGCAGGGGAAGATTTCCGCCGCAGATATTCAGCGCATAGCAAGAGAGTTGGGTGAAAACTTCACCGAGAAAGAGATACAGGATATGATTGATGAAGCAGATCGAGATCGTAAGTTGTCTATTTTAATCATTTATCGAGAGTCCCTCTGCACAAAACAAGTCTCTGCTCTTGTAGGACATCTCTTAAGGTCAAAATTTTAATCTCTGGGTCCATGCTGTCTTGAAGTTGAAAAGCTTGTCCCGTACTGCAAAACGTGCAACTGATGTTAAAGACATCATTCTGATTCCTATTTCCTGCTGCCCGATGCTGTTTAACTTAATGTATATATTTCCTGTCAAATGCACAGGCGATGGCGAAGTAAATGCTGATGAGTTCATGAGGATGATGAGGAGAACGTCATACGGATACTAGAGCGACATTAAAGTCGTTCAGTCACAGGTGCTGAATGCCTTTACTCTGCAGATTAGTTTGTTGCTGTTCCATTTTGTTGTAAAATATGTTTATGAACCTTAATCAAGATGGTGAGTTGATTTGAGTTCCGAATTTCAGTGACAATAAACAACCCTTAGTTGATTGCCTGCTTGTAAATTATCCATCTTGGGAACTTGCTGGTTGAAAATGTTGTTCAGTCTGATCTACCTATAATATCTTTCAAAAATTTATCGTCGTGCTGTTTTACTTACTGCATCTTTGTTGATACTGATGCTTGTTTTTCCCTTTAGTTTTGTCAAGAAAAAAAGCATCATGGATGTCTGTGTATCACACTTGCTGTGTGATTTGTTTGGTTTGGCCAAACTAGGTGTGGGTAAGAATTTTCCGATGTGAAGTTAGTTTTCGTCAAACGTATAGTTAAGTGGATGAACTATTCCACTCACTCACACTCCCACAACATCATCATACATTACTACAATATGTGACAGAAACAAAAACAATCTGTGTGACACCTAAATATAGTGTAATTATAGAGACAAGAAAGTTCAGAATGAAGAGGAACAGCTTCTATGCATACAAAGCTAATTAATACACATATATAGTACTAATCATGATCAATTGATGACCCGACAGTTGCCTCTGATTTCTCCATTTGAACCTTCTTTGACATCCATGACTCCCATTTTCACCATGGCCTGCTGGAAATTGAGGAAGAACATGGCCGTGTTCATCGCATACGCGTTCACTATTCCTCTGGTTTGGACACTCTCAAACAGCGTCTGGTCTGAGAATAGAACTCCGGCCTTCCTCTGCAGAGCGTTGAAGTAGTCGTTGTCGAAAGTGTTTCTGGTGGTGTCGAACGGCTGCTCTGCGGTGTCGCCTGCGCTGCATGTTTTTGAGAGTGTTCTTGCAAACTGTGTGTCCATGCTTGGATCCATGTCATGGGTCGAGTCGAAGTTGGTCAATCGGTTCTTGAACGATGAGCATCGAGCTGTTCCCAGTGTGTGTGCTCCTGCATTTAAAATGAAACACAACTCATATTATTATCTATATTTGTTGTTCTGGCGTGCTGGTCCTATGTGCATATAATAAATAATTTTTGCTCTTTAGAATATATCATAAATAAGAATAAAATAGTTAGTTATCTTATCGGTTGAAAGATAATTCTGGCTTCACAAAAAATTGGTGCAGTGATGTTATTAATTGACATTTGTGAGTGCAGAGGTCCTTTCTTTTTAATATTAGTCTAGATGTATAAGTTGGTAATATACCTATAAATGTCAAAGG
Source organism: Sesamum alatum (assembly GCA_034509735.1). NCBI lineage: Eukaryota > Viridiplantae > Streptophyta > Magnoliopsida > Lamiales > Pedaliaceae > Sesamum > Sesamum alatum. Next base: position 29,079,447 of record JACGWO010000010.1, on the reverse strand, counting down.
GTGTGTTTAGGATCCAATGCAACTTTCGTCCTGTATCTTTTGTATTTTAGCGTTTCTGTCTTTTATTTTTCAGGGTAGTAAATAAGTCCTGTAACTTTTTAATTTTCGCAATTTTGGTTTTTCAGTTTTCGAAGTTTGCAAATATTGACGGGAAAAAGCATGTGCTTCCCACGTGCTTTTCTAATTTGCGGCTTTTGTTTCATTTGTCAATTTTAATGGACCAAGATTGTGAAAATTAAAAAATTATAAGCCTATTTGTTATCCTAGAAAGATAAAGGACTAAAACGTCAAAATGTAAAAAAATACAGGCCGTAAATATGCATCCATGCAGGTCGAAATTGATCAATTGGGGCAAAAACCCCAAATTTAGAAAAAGCACGTGCGAGGCACATACTTTTTTCCAGCAACATTTACAAATCCCAACGATTGAAGGATTAAAATTGTGAAAAATTAAAAAGGTGTAGGATCTATTTGTTACTATTAGAACAATAAAGGACTAAAACACCAAAATACAAAAGATAGGAAAATGTACATGGATGCAATGAGATGATATATACATACCAGACAAAGCAACCATTTGTTGAGGAGTGAAGCCACGCTGGCCAAACATCCTGATTAGCTCCGAACTGTTCAAGGTGGGTGGAGGCAGATTGATTGTGTCTTCAATCTTTGATCTTCTTCCATCCTTTCTTCCTTTAGGTATGTCATACACAGGACCACCAGCCTGCACAACATCATACAACCATCATCATCATTTCTACACATACATGATATTATATCGGGTAAATTACAATGAGTTCCTTTAAGATGTGAAATAATTACAAATATTCTCTTATTATTTGATAAATTATAAATTCTCTTTTTAAATAGAAAATAGTTATGTAGTCCCTAAAGGGTGATGTAAAAAATATTATTTTACCATTGCTAAGTTTTTTTTATTTTTTAAGAAAATATAAAAAAATCAAAAGGTAAGTAAAATAAATAATCCATACAGAATATTAGTCAATAAAAAAAATTCTAAAAAATATATAAAATTATAACTTATATTCCAAAATGATATTTTGGGCAGTTCACCACAAAAAAAAGGATTAAACTTAATGAAAGTTAACTGAATGAGCTCGTACGTTAAAGTCGGGGGAGAGGGGGGGGGGTTCAAACAACAAAAATGTATTTGTAAATATGTCAAACCTCAAGAGATGTTACTATAATTTACCCTAATTATATTATGATCATGGGCAAAATTACACTTTTAGTCTCATAGGAAAGGGCGTTCAACATATTTAGTCCTTTGCTTTATGGGATTTTCAAAATGATCTCAAAATTAAGAAAACTCAGCACATTTAGTCCTCTATTTTACATGATTTATGGGACTAAACGTATCGAATTTTCCCAATGTAAGTACTATTTCGAAAATCATGATGTAAAACATAGAACTAAATGTATCGAATTTTTTCAATTTTGTGACCACTTTAAAAATTCCTGTAAAATATAAAACTAAAACTATTAAATTCCTTTATCTTATGAGACTAAAAGTGTAATTTCGCGTGTGATCATAAATCAAAAACACAAGCAGAAATTATACTTAAAAACTGTCAATATATACGTACAAAGAAAACAGCATCTCTTGCAGCCATGGCAAGAACATCAGCACAAGAAACAACACCAGGACACTGTTTCTCCAACGCATCCTTGGCAGCATCAATTATTTCATACCCCCGGAGGCTCAAATTCGCCGGCGAGTCTTTCTCCGCCGTGTTATCTTTAGTAGAGTCGATCAGTATCGATGCATCACATCCCTGCAATAATATATGTATTCATCAGAAGAAGAAGATATGATAAAACACAAAGAAGAAAGAATCCCAATAACATTGAAATGATATGATGATCACCTGAACAAAGCAGTCATGGAAATGCATTCGGACAAGGGCAGCAGCAAGAGTGGGATCAGACTGCAAAGCCCTATTCACAGTGTTCTTAACGATGAACTCAGCAAATGGACATGTCATCATGTAGTAGTTCATGCTGAGACCATTTGCCACTCCATACATCATAAACATCATCACTGCAAACACATTGTAAATGATGATGGCAGCCATGTGTGTGTGTGTATATATATATATATATATATTCTTGATGATGTTTGATTTCGAGGATGATAATGTTGTAAGGAGCTTAATTGGAAGAGGATGTGATTAAGCAAGTTAATAGATCATGAGGAGATGGAGTATATACATGTGCATGTGTGTATATATATAGTAGTGATGGAGAAGGTGGTGGTGAGTGATCATCTATTTGAAAAGGATTATCTGTGTCAACAACATCTTTAATTAATTAATTAATTAAAGTTGGTCATCTCATGTTGTTGGGCACTAATTACTGTCGTAGCTCCTCATCATCTTTATAAATTAATTAATATTTCAACTTGACATAATTATATGACTCCTCTTTTTAATTATAAGTAGACACAACCCATGCATCAATAAACCATTAATTAATGATTTAAAGGTGTTTGCAAAATTAAGTTTAGGCAAAATTGCAAAATTAATCCTCTATGTATGGGCCGGGGCTGTGGCAAAGTTGGTCTCATAACTATGGGACTAACAATTTTAGTCCTTTGTATTTGAAATTTGTAGCAAGTTTGGTCCTTTTGGGCAAAAGTGGTCTGAAATTAACAAATCAAATTGGGGCTTAAGGTTTCCACGTCCAAGTGGACATCATTTACACAGTCAGCATCCTACATGGATACTGACGTGGCTCATTAACCCGACACCACCTCAATGCCCACCACCAGCCAACACCACCTCACCATCATTGTCGATCACCGGAATTTTTTTCAGATGAGTCTCCATCAACGCGCACTATCACTGAACTCGCCATCCGATGTTGATTCTAGCCATGCAATGCGTATTCCTATCGGAGTTCAAATGCACCCCCAATTGTTGATTACAATTTTAGATCTATTTTCTCTCTTTTCTTAATTTGCTGTCGTTCGACCTACCCACTTTTTGAGACCACCACAAATCGACTCCCCATCCATGACGAGTCGATTGCATCCAGGCCCATCCATTTTCGTCCACTATCCGACCAGTTCTCTCCTTTTACATGTTCGCTACTTTTTTCACCACCCCCCCACCAACGATCATCAGCCGGTGGACCATCACCCTTGTGTTCGCCTCCCCACGACACATACATCCCTTCAATCAATTGACGTCACCGTCCATGTCATAGCCTCCTCATCTTCCCCTCCATTTCTTCTTTGTGAGGAGGAGGTGGGAAGAGGGTGCTTTTTTTCCCGTCCATTTGGTACCCAACATCCACGTAGGATGCCATGTATTTAAGTTGAGTCCAGTTGACAGGCAAACCTTAATCTCCAATTTGTCCAATTAATTTCCAGCCTTTTTTTGGCTGGAAGGACTGAAATTGGCACTAAACTGAAACTTTTAGGACTAAAATTGTCAGTTCGGTGCTTACAGGACTAATTTTGTCACCACCTCTATACAGGACTAATTTTGCAATTTTTCCTTAAGTTTATAATTTAAAATTTCTTACAATTAAGCTCATGATACATTTTTATAAAATTTATATGATATTATGGAAAATACTACCTATAAAATACTTTATAGTAAGAAGCCTTCAGTATTTGAAGAAAATGAGAAGAGTTTTTATAAGCTTAGTCAAACACCCTATTTACTATATATGATCAAAAACTCAAATTAATACGGATTGAATATGATCCATAATTCTAATTCAAATATAAGTAAAAACATGTTGTAAAAAATAACTTAACATACCGATGTATATAAGTGGGATTAATTTGTAACCCAATCTTACACATACAAGCATGTTGTATTTTAATAGAGACTTATTCACTAGTGAATATATTTTAATAATTAATTAGTGATCTTATGAGGTCAATGATTAATATTAAAAATATATATACGTACTATAATTAAGATGAGTGGAAGAAATTTAAAAGTGAATTAGAGATGATAATGCATATATATATATATATATATGCATGAGTGGAGAAAGGAGTTAATTAGAAATAGTGCGTGCACAATTACACGCTACTCATTATTATATATGCATCATAATCACTAATTAATCAAGACGTAATTATTATGTAATTAAAATCATGGGTGCATGCAGATGCAGCGCAACACTCTCATATAACTTAGTGGGGCTGCTGCACTCCAACACTAATTCAACCACTACTGTAATTAATTAAACTTAATAATAATAATAATAAGGGTTAATTATATCGTCCTCTTTTAAAGTTTAATATAATTATAGTTTAAAAAATACATCTGGTATCCCTAATGTTTATTTCTGTCTAATAAATAGATCTATCCGTTAGTCAAAATTCATTGATTTTTATTGATATTAACAAAAGAAATCGAATAAAAATCTATATTTACCCTCGATTAACTTATTACAGGTTAAACAAGTTTTTTTTCTAACACAACTACCCTTATAATGATGATGATGTACCTCCTCACATGTATTAGCGTGTGAAGATATATAGCGTTAGTTTAGTCAAAAATATTAGATGTAAAGAAGTATATTTATCCCTAATAATAATAATAAAGCATAAGGTGGTGACTGGTGAGGCTGAGGTTTGGAAGTTTGTGGAGAAGTCAAAAACGATAGTGGAAAATATGATAAGAAAACCATATGCAGAGCTGGTTCCCATACACACTGCGTTAGTGGGGAAAACACGCTTTTTTCTACTTCCATGACGAAAATTCTACACATGCACTATCATTATTGTTTTATGATAAAGTGCTGCAAAGTGCAAACACGCGTCTGGCTTTGTGCACTGCGTCCCCCATCGCCCAAACCATGCATGCCTTAATTTCTATCTATAATATATACATAATATATATATGGCTATATATATATATCTTCTTCTTGTTGGGGATGGATGCATGAAAGTGGCACAAATTAAAATTAAATTACCGCCTTCGTTTATTTTATTTTATCTATATATATGCATGCATGGTTGACTCCCTCACGAAAATTATATAGATTAGTTCCACGTGCTAGGTAGAACAATATCTTTGTGGATGAATTCCCCAATCCATCATCTTATATTTACTTAATATTTTAAAATTAGAATTTGTATAATCTAAAAGTAAGATGTTATGTCCCTTAAGAAATAAAAAATTCTAATTGATCTTTTGAATCTTTATCAAGGACCTTCAATTTTTGATAATATTAATTCAAAATTAATCAGCAGCACCACAAAAGTTGAGTGACTTTTACGAAAATTCTGAAATTGATGGGGAACTAACCTACAATGAGGGGTTAGTACTCCGATGCTTAAGTCAATAATATTCTTACTGATAAAATAAAACGGAAAAACTTAAAATAAGTGAGAAGAATGGTAAAATAGTTGTGTAGTGAAAATTCGTGTGTAAGTGAGCTGAAAATAACTTTAAGCGGAGTAAAACGAGTGAGAATGAAGTAGTGGAGTGAAGAACATGTTACTCGAAAAATGACTACACAGTTAGTCATTCTATAATGGCTCGTGTGTCCTAATTTGGGGGAGTTCCGTTGAGAGCCGCACATCGTTGGAAATTCTGAGAAGTCAGCTATCATCTCCAACAAATCTTGAGAGAATCGAATAAAAATTGAAAAAGTTATGACCGTTTGAATCATCCTTGCCAGGTCTGCTACCTTTTCTGGGAAGTGGTTACCTGTTGAGAAAAATCCTAATTCCAGCCAAACCTTTTAAAAATTTGGATGAGATCTTTTAATATGACGTGGCCCCATGTGTTGGGCACCTGTATATCATGGAATCTCTGTTGTATGTGTGACTAGGCTTGTTGTACGAGGCTTTTCCATGGGTCTGTCAGGTTAGTGATTACAAAAGAGGCCTTAGGAATGAAAGTCTTACTGTTTCGGGCCAAAAGGGCTTGGTCTGCTGAGTTGTCCTGCTCGGAGGTCCAATCCTAGCTCTTGGGCTTATCATATGGTTTTTAGGGAGCATCATCAAAGCACCTTCAATTTTGATAATATTAATTCAAAGAGAAATTACCCAAAAACCCACTGACCTATAGTGAAATTACGCAAACCAGTACCCCTCAGACACCCATTCCCATTTTTTTTCTCAAAAAAATTGATGGTGTCAATCAAAATACCATTAAAAATCCAAAAATATCAATATTGACCTGGTCAAACATAAATTTGCCCTTTCATGGATCTAAATGCTCATAGGGTGTGTTTCTTTAATTACAAAAGGCAGAAGGGCTATCAGAGTAATGTTTCTGGGAAGATTAATATGATCATTGCCTTTTTACTGTTGGGCGCTACATATTTATGTCTGATGTGAACAAAAAGAGTTCAATCAAAGTTATTTTCTTGGACTTGAACGAAGTGGGCCTAGATTTTGCAAATTTGGACAGAGAACCTGAAAAAAAACATTAGCACTCTGACGTTCAAGTCAGTAAACAATTAAGGAATAAATAAGCTTGAATGCAAGAAGAATTTAGTGAGAATAATGAGCATAAAGTGTGTCAAGTGCAATTCAAAGAGAAATTCATAGATTCAGAGAGTACATGGCTGGTATTTGTAGGGAGAGTTCCTTGAAGTGGGAGAATTCTAGGGGGTTTAGGACTCCTTGGGGCTTGGCTGATGCCTCCCTAGAGTCTTATCCGGATTGACCTCGAAAAAGAGGGAGACGGTTGTGAGATCCGCCTTAGATAGGAGGGAATGTGTGGATAACCCCTATCCGACTTTCTTGACTGAGTCAATCTCTTCTTCCAAAAGTCCTTCCTTCGCAGGTGTTTCCTCCTGGGCCCGGATGGGCTTCTCTTGTGGGTTTCTCCTTCCGGGCTTGGATGGTTTTCTTTCATAAGTCTTTTCCTCCTGGGCCTGGATGGGCTCCCTTTATAGGCCTCCTTTCCTTATATGGGCCTTGCTCCCTCCCCATTAGGAGGGCCTGGCCTGCTCCTTTAAGTGGGCCAGTGTTGGATCTCCCAGGCGGGCTTGGGGGGCTGCTGGTCATTCCTTTGGGCTTGCACCTTGTAAATGGATTCTCCTAATATTCTTGGGTCGTGTGTATGAGCCGACCCTTTTGGGGCATATTATCAGTCCGTGAGGGGGAGGAAGGTCCCTTACTCCCCCTTAGAGAATGAGTCCTCCTGGAGGCCCATAGGTGGAACTCCCTTCTCCAAGGGCGAGGCTATCCTAACTTCTTCGACCTTCTGCCTTCCGAGAGTGAAGCCTTCCTTGCTACTAGAAAATTTAGCCATTTCTCTCCGTGGGACGTGAAGCCTCCTTCGTCATTAAGGAAGGACTGACAACCTTCACAGGCCTCGAGACCCTAGCTGAAGGACAAGCGAATCCGCCTGGGAGCGCGAGCGGAAGCAAGAGATGAGGAATTTAATGGTATTTAAAATGCTATCATAATAAAACGTCCCAAGGGGTGTACCCTTGAGTGCTCAACCATGCGTTCGATGTAGAATATGATAACGTAAAGCAAGTATATCATATAGGGCACATAGACAATCATAAAGAGAACTACATATAAATAAAGGGGGGTCACCTTTGTAGTTATCTTTCGTGCACTGCTACTAGCATTGTACCCTCTCAAATGGATGGCAAACGTTCACAAAGATTCAAATGTATGAATCCTCTAACGTAGTCCACACCACACCGGGAGAAGTCACGTTTTTCTTGCTAGAGAAAAGCGGACCTAAGAAGATGAGATCAAGAAAAGGATCACACTATCGAATTAGTGTATCCTTCTTAATCTATCTTTGTTCTTCGATTGATCCTAGATCAATAATACAACAAAGTGAGAGGGATAGAGAGTCTGAGAGAGGGGCCAAAAATTGAGAGAGAGAGAGATAAAAGTGTTCTTCTTCTTTTTCCTAGAAAAAGATGAGTAATGATAATCCTCTTGTTGATGATTGTATATACTCTTATATATACATCATTAATGTGATTACTGGAATGTGTCTAGATTCATCCAAGGATGTCTAGATACATTTCAATCAATCCCCATTATTCTTTAATCAAGCCCACCACTTTACAAGGTATGATTAAATCATACCAAGTAAAAGAAGCTTGATTGGATCATTAATGTGATTATTGGAATATGTCTAGGTTCGTCCAAGAAATGTCTAGACACACTCCAATCAATCCACATTAATCTTCAATCAAGCCTACCATTTTACAAGGTATGATTAAATCATACCAAGTAAAGAAGGTTTGATTGGAATTGATTTGTTCCTTTCCAAAAAACATGAACAAGGTAACTACATCAATCAAGGCCATCCATTTTGGGAGAAGTCTAACTTCTCCTAATTCTAAAAGGGTGGAATTAATCTATCTTTTTGGCCAAAATTTAATGGACCAGGTTTTCTTGTAATCCAATTACAAAAGCCTAAGAAATAAATCTAATTTAATTCAAGGCCCAATTAAATAATGCTCATGGATCTTTTAATCTAATTAAAAGATCCAAATCCTTAATCTTTACTTAATTGATAAATCTGGACCATTCATTTTTTATTGGCTAAACTTTAATTTACCCTCCTGTGTTTTACCGAAAAAGCTGAAAAACCTCTCGTGTTTTCAAAATAAACAAAAAATTCCCATTGTTTTGTAAACTCAGCATAACCCACCCCCCACCCCCCTTCCGTTTGAAACTAGCGGAAGGTGTAGACACACGTGGGTGATGCGGTTGGGGGAGTGTTTTGGCGTCCCCACACAATTTTTTGGGGCCTTTATGACTAAAATGCCCCTATTATGACTATATAATAGTCTTGGGCAATTTTGACTTATTTTTAGCTTGTTAATTTTGAGGTTTCTTTTTGCACTTTCATCTCTCTAAAAAAATAAATATTTTTTAAATATATTTATTTAAAAATAGGAAAAAAGTATATAATTTGTTTAAAATTTTATAATTTAAATTAAAGTTAAATTAAAATCACAACACAAAATTTAATATACTAAATTTAATTTTCAAATTTAAATATCTTAACAAATATCAATATTAAATAATTATAAATTATAAAAAAACATTAAACAATTATAAAAAAAATTATACATTATTAAATAGTTTAAATTATTATTTAGTTAAAAATATTAAATAAATTATATTTAAATTTAAATTAATGTTATAAGTATTGAAAATAAAATTTTGATACTTTCCTTTAATTATTTTTAAACTTTTTAAATGTTTAAATGAATTCATTTCAAATTTAATTAATTTACATTTTTTCTCATTGTAAAATTTAAAAACGAAAAGATAAAAAAATAATTAAAAATAAAAAAAAAATAGGCGACGGTGGTTGTCGTCATCGCCCCTATTGTACTGATCTAGGCGACGACGACGTCTCCCAAATCCGGTGGGCGATGTCGCCATCACCATCGCCCCCTTCTGGGGGTGGGGGCGGCGGGTGGTGTTGGGGGCCGAGGGAACGGCAGCTAGGGTGGGGAGGGTGGCGGTGGGGAGGGGGATTGGGCGCGGGGGTGGGGGTGGGGGAGTAATTTTTTTTTAATTTATTTAAAATAATAATTTTATTTTTATAATATATATTTAAAATTAATTAAATCTAAATCGTAGATTATTTTTATAAATTTAATATCTGACGGTCAAGATTAATTGATTAGATTTAATGGCTCTCATAAAATCAACAAAAGATCCAACGGTCATTAAAATAAATAATAATATATAATATGTAAGGGCATAATGGTCACTTTATTAAAAATTTAATGCCGTTAAGTACATGTAACGGAAAGGGGCGATTCAGCTACGTCTAAGAAAACAGAAGGTATTTTAGCCTATTTTTAAAACGGAAGAGGGTTTTTAGCTGAGTTTTCAAAACACAGGGGGGTATTATGCTATTTGACCTTTTTTTATTGTTGAAGATCAATGGTTAATAAAGTAAGGGCATAACGGGCAAATCACAAAAACATTTAACACCATTAAAGGCCACTGACGATAAGGGAGAGTGTGCATTATTTCGAAAATTAGGGGGGGGGTGTTTCGCCTATAACTTTTAATATGGAGGGTTTTCAACTGAATTTTGAAAACAAGGGGGGATTTATGCAATTATCCCTTCAAACATATCTGCCTCATAAAACAACAACTCCAATGAGAATATTTTCATGTAAAAGACAATTTTTAGTTTCAAAATTAAATACAAATAAAATTTTAATCGTGTGTATAACGATGTATATATTAAGAAAATATTTCAGTATATATCATAAGCACGACATGAAAGAAGATCATTAAAACTTATTAACTAGTTTAAGACAACTTGTATAACATCAATTGATAATTAAAATTCGACAAATTTTTAAGCAAGTTGTGATGGATATTCACTTGATTCATAACAAATAAAAAACAAATAATTTTCATTGATAATTGACCACTCATTAGTTGTTTTGTTCTCTGGAGAGGTTTGAAAAGATATGATAAGGATATTTACGGTAATTTTAAAATTAGTATGAGAACTACCTTAATATATAATATTTTTATTTTTGTCCTTTATTAATTAATAAATTCATTTTGCAAGAAAATAAAGAAATGATGGTGTTATGCAAAAGTGAAGGGAAAATTATGTAAAAGTTAATCACCTAGTAACTTCCATATTAGACACACAAAAAAGAAAAAAAAAGTTTCTTTCTATAACGAGTATAGAGTATAGATAATACATAAACTTAATAATTTATATATTAAAATAATGATATAATAAATGTTTTAATGTTTATATAAGTAACACATTCTAAAATTTTTAATATTTCAATGCCTAAAATATGCACATATAAATTTACAAAATAATAATAATAATAATAATAATAATAATAATAATAATAATAATAATAATAATAATAATAACCTTTCAATAATATTATTGTCTCATATTTGTAAAGTTATGGTAATATTATTTTAATATTTATATATTTTTCAATACTTTAATATTATCTGGGTCAAATCCTGCAGGTCCCGTGTCCGAAAATTTTTTGGAGGGATAGGTTTCAAGTTTTGGCAACCCCACCCCGTTGCATCCCTACTCAACAACATGTCTTGTTCATCGAACGTATGCAAGACGATATCATACTTCCGTTTTGACCTCACTGTAAAAAAGAAAGAGAAAATGCATCAGGTTCATGTACTTTTGAAAAAATAAAAGAAAAAAACCCTCTTGCATCGACTGTCTAGGGTTTGAAACGATCAACTAAGCATAATACCCACCCTTTTAAATTATTATTTGAAAAATAAATACATAAACTTTTACGTGGAGTTTTGGGTATACAATGGAAGACACAAAAATAAAGTTTGGTTTCTAACTTTTGGCACTGAAATGTTGAAGAGAATTGCCAGAAAACACCAGTGTTTGAATAACCCTTCGCCCCGCCAATGAGACTTAGCTCAGTTGGTGAAGCTGAGGCCCCATGATTCTAGAGGTCATGGATTCGAATCCCCTAAATAGGATGATTTGTTTCTACTGTATAGTAGATTTAGATATTATTTCTATTGTATAGTAGGTTTATTTATTGTTGTAATAGCAAGATGTTAGTTTGTGATATTATCGATATGATTGTTGTATTTGTCTCTGTCTAATATTGATATTGACAGGACTTATTGTAATTGTTTTATTTAAATTAATAAAATTCATCGCTTCCAACTTTAAAAAAAAAATAAAAAAACCTTCGCCCCCTCAATTTTTGGTGTTTTCCGGTAAAAATGTAGGCCAAAGTTGCGTTCTTGGTTCAGCAGAAGAGGATTTTCTCTTGAGACTTGAGAGCTCACTTGTGTGTGAAAGAAGCCTACAATGGGTGGGAATTGGGGAAACATCATCAATGCCTTTTGATATAGCTAGAGGGGCAAAAAGGTCACACCACTTCTTAAGCATTTAACAACAGGGCAATTGTGACGTTTCATTCAATACACTTTATTTACTTATACGGGTGATTTTTATAATTATACAAAATTTGTGTAATATAGTGAAAGTCATGAAATGTATATATAATTAACCCTAGTCAAAATACTACTTTCTCCACCCAAACATTTCAAAAACTTGAACAAATCCAGGGTGTCTTACAAACTCTTTCAAATATTAACTTAACAACGAAACACCCATGGGCATGGGCCATGATCAAGACGTGCCTGAAATGGCTAGACATACCCATTTGGGTCTTCATCTAAAGAATCTTTTATTAGTTATTGCTCATGTCTGAAAGCAGAGAACCAGCTCACAAACTTTCTGATAACTGGATCATGCTTCCATCCAATTTCGAATCATTAGACCAAACAAAGTTGTCGTACCTCTCACAGTTTTAGCATAACGTAGGATGTTTTTAACCTCCCCTACCCCAATCAAAAAGCTCAACATGGAGAACTGACTGAGATAAAACATAAACAAAGATTCTATGTACGACGCGAGGAATGCCACTGCGAAACGCCATCAACCACTGGAGATCATTTTAAGGCCCTGTTCGTATATACACATCTAACCAGACCTTAAAAAGATAAAAAAAAGACAGTTAAAAAAACACATTTACAAATTACAAGACTCCAGTGTTTGTTAGGCTCGAGACCGAGCTGCTTGAAGTGTCGGCAGCGACATTATTCGCAATGTCTTCCATGGATTGGCCATTCGGCTTGCCCGTTTGAGCCACACGTCTGCATCTGTGGCAAAAAAACTTGGCAGGAACACCCTCAGAGTCTGGAATCCCAGAACATCTAGTGTGTTGCCATATGCTGCAAACATCGCATGCCAACATTCTCTCCCCATCGTCATCTTTCGCACCACAAAGGCAATCCACAATCCATCGCTCAATTCCCCTTTCCATTCTGAACCTACCCAAACCATTCTTTCCTAGAAACCGTCCCCTAACTCGTACGAATTCCGTTGATCCTAGCAAGAGCTTAATTTGGGTGGATTCATCAACGCCACCATAGCCAACCAACTCATCAGCTTGGAACCTTCTGAACATCAAATAGACATCTTGGAAAGCCCTCATTGCTTCGAGCTTCAGATCAGCAATTGTGGCATCGGGCGAAAGAACAAGTAACTCTGGCGGTGGATTGTGGCAACATTCTTCAGATTGTTCCATGAGATCAACCTCACAGAGAAGCTGTACTGCGTTTTCTCTGGAAACGGATAGAAAACGCTCCGGCTGGTAATCTTTCACAAACTGCTTGCAATCGAGAATTTTTGTAGCTGAGCTAACTGCAAGGTTTCTTTTAGCTGGAGGCACATGAAATACCATCGTCTCAGGGTGAAGCATGCACTCGTAAAAATATTTAAGATCCCGCAGAAGACGTTCTTCTGATGGATAGCTTGCCATGGGGAAGCCATTCATAGATGTGTTGGCCTGTATGGATGCACTTCCTGGCTCGAGTCTGAAGCAAAATGGTAAAGATAAACTATCATAATCTTGGCCACCAATGAAACGTGACACACGTGTATAACCTGGTACAAGAGAAGAAAAAAGACTGAAGCTGAGAGCTGCTAACCTGTACTCCATGGCACCAGAGTCGGAAACACATCGGGCAGCGACAACCATGCCGGGAGCTGCCTGTTTCCCTTTAAGTTCTTTAAGGCAGTAATCTAAAAGCTCTGGAGTACCTACTTTGCAAACAGCACCTCTAAGAGCACGCCAACTCACCCAGGTGGATCCACTAACAGCACGCAACACCTTGAACATGGCATCTTCCACACGTCTTATATCCTCGATAGTCCAAGAACACAAGGCCCTGGACTCTGAAGTTTTAAGTTTCTTGCAAGGAGAATCATCAGCCCTAATAGGGGCATTCCGCCCATCGTGAATCAAGCTCATCAAAAAACAGAAAAGATCTCGTATATATACAAGCTCACGCTCTGATATGGATTGATAAAATGAAATCAAGTCCTGCAGGCGTGTACGGGGCTTCCTTCCTTGAGATTGAAATAAGGCCAAGGGCAAAGAGGAAAGGTTTGCGACAGCCATTCTATAGTCATCAAATGTTAGAGAAAAGCTACCAGCACCAAACTGATAGCCCCAATCGCCATACCATGGATGACCTTTGACCACAGAATGAAGCAGCCGAAAATCCAATCCATTCTTCTTTGACACGTCCATGACACTGACCTTTCTGTTCACACAAAGAGATAGAGAAGCAGCTCCAGTTACCATCACAATGCATAATACCAAAAAAAAGCAAAGCTGAACAAATATAAGAACCCACATTCAAAGATACAGCTACAAACAGAATGACAAAAGTAATTCTAACCTGACTCCCAGCATATTGCAAAGCCGGTCCCAGAAGTTCATTATGTGTCGTCCAGAGAGCAACCTGGATCCACCTTCCCTACCATTGACTCTAAGGAGATGGCCATACCCATTCGCATGAACCACACCATGCAACAGATGTGTTGTACTCTCCAGTTGCTGATACATCCAGTCTTCAACATCTTCAGTAGTCATCACATGGTTGCATGACTTGCACCTGGACGAAGAATATTCAATAGCATGTCATTCTCATGTATCGCCTCAACATCAATCCCATGCCGGCCAGACACAGAACTCAGTAACAAACTCAAAGAACCTGTACTAAAAACACAAGATGCCCCTACCCTTAACCAATTATTGCCATCCATGCCTAGACATTTTTAATGGGTAACAAACTTAACTAAGAAAGCAATTCGTCAAAGACTCAACCCAAAAGAGGGGCATACAATAAAACCCATTTGCTGCATTAAACTACAGAAACTTCCACTTCTTCTGTAATTAGTGCATAATGCCATAACTAAAACTGACTCAAAATATCACAAGATATCTATCTGGATTTTAACAGCCCTAACTCCAAAGGAACGATTAGAATGCTGAAAACTAAAATAAAAAGTAAAGCAGCCCACATGATGATGATGATGATGATGATGATGATGATGAATAGCCAAGAATATAAGCACATGGAGTGGTTCACCCCACCTGGAATCAGTCATATGAAGAGCATCACCACAGCCAGCGCACGTTTTATTATAGCCAGCAATAGAATTGCCGTCCGCCTTAATTATGAAATGGTACCGCTTTGCACTCACCGGATTACTACTCCACCCTAAATACAACCCACAGAGATGGAGCAAATTAATCATACGTAATTCCCACCCCAAAATTATAAGCTTCTTCGACCCGCAAATAAAAAGCGCGCGAAAAAGAAGAAGAAATCGCATAATTACATGCCAAAAAAGTCAATGCTTATATTCCAATTCCACGTCATCACGTTATCTAAAGCGGAAAAGATAAAGTAGAAGTCATCCCAATACGGCAACATATTAATATCATCATGGACATCCTAAAAGACATTTATAACCCTCACAAAACACATGGAGACCACTAGTCAAGTTACGTGGCATTGTCAGGGTCGGGGGTAGAGTAGGAAAAAAGAAAAGGGGCGGGCCCCAATCACAAAGACAGTCTGGCCCACCTGCTTTTGCAATTTTATTTAATTTTCTTTTTCTTTTTCTTTTTCTTTTTGATTTATGATTTACTGTTTATGACACACCTACCAATACCCAAAGACAGCTCAGTCCCACTTCCATTCCACCTAATCAGATCAAATTCATTTACGCCTTTGGGAATATCAAAAAACTTAATAAAATTTGTAAAATCACGGAGATAGATCACAACCGTTCAAGTGCAACAAGAGGGAGTCGAGGACCTGAATCCAACGCCTGAGATCGTATTAGAGTTCCACTAGAACTGTAAAATTTTTTGGTAAATATTTTTTATCCCAGCAAAAAAAAAATAGAGGAGATTTTTAGTAGTTTTTTTTCTTCCGACGACCAAAGACCACCGCATTCTCGCCGGAGCTAAGAATTTCATCTTCCTTTTAGTTAATTCTTTTTCGAGAACAAATTTTGATATTAACATTATAAGAACATGAAGAAACCAAGAAAGGAATTGAGTTAGATCGCGGCTGAGTCGGTGTTGAGAACTCACCAACGACACGACACTGGTCGCAATAAACGGATCTGGATCTGGCGACGTCCTCCTCCACGACGTCGAGACAGACGACGGCGGGACCGCCGTCGTCCCCAGCGAGGTCGCCGACGCGGAAGAGGACCTGCCAGGTGAGGAGATGGGGGAAGAGCGAGGAAGGGGGCGGAAGGAGCGCGTGCTTGGTGAGAAACGCCCTGACGGTAGTCCTAAAAGGCTTGGAGGCAGACGGCGAGGCAAGATCGCCGGCGGTGGGGAAAGTTAGGAAGTCACTGAGGTCAGCAGTGACTCGCCTCTTGACCAGCCTCTTGGTGGGCCTGCCGTTCACCACCATCCTCAGATCCCGGCGCGTGGAGCTGTGAATTCTTGAATCCTCGTCTCAGATCTGGATCAGACTTCAGACCGGACGGCCAATATTCAAAAGGGTAACAGAATTTTTACAAGAGTAGACTAATAATAATTGAAAACAATAATAATAAAGAAAAAAGAATAAATCAGAGAGAGAAGAAGAACAGAGGCATGAAGAAATCAGAGGCTAAACGCAGAAACGGGAGAGAGAGAGAGAGGAAGAAGACGAAGAGGGAAAAGCGGGGAGCGTTTGTTCGGGAGACGCGAAATTAGGGTTTGGTTGGGAATTTCGGGGCTTTTTAGTACTTTTATAATTATTTCAACTTTCTTTATTCCCCTCGATCCTCGTGAAAATTTAAAGTCGGTCTACTCTACTCTATTCTATTATTATTTGGTAAATTATTATTATTATTATTATTTGGTAAATTATTATTATTATTATTATTTGGTAAATTAATAATTTTGGTAACTAAGTTTAATTTTTGAATACTAAATGCAGAAGGAAATAAAAAAGAGAGGAAATTGGATAAGTTTTAGTATGCTTAATGGGTAAGTCAGAGAGGTTAATTATATATTTATTATTACCATTAATATAATTAATAAGATTAAATGAGAGGGGGCGAATTGACGAGAATGACCTCGTTTCAAAAATAGAAATGGCAGTGCGAGTCTGAGTCAACCCAAGAGAGGCGGTGGATGGCGGATTTGGAATTCTAGATTACTCTAAACAAAATTACAATTGCTAATTCATGTTTAATTAATTAATTAATTATTGTTATTACTATGATGATCTAGGATATATCACAGTCCCTACCTATAATAATAATTTTGTCGATTTAGTTTTGAGTAAAAGGATATCTTTTAAGACTTGTTGCAATCAATGAAGTACCCTCAAGTCAAATAATTAACTATTGTTCATCAAATATTATTATGTGGTGTTTGATTCGTGTAATTAAGCATAATACGGTTATTTATCATGTGTAATTATATATTTAGTTTATAATAGTAGAGTTTGGTATTAATGTTGGACTTGATCGTAGCAGTCTTAATAAAGTGGGATAAACTATCTTATCAGTTAATTTAAGATAGAATTAAAAAATTTCCTATATGTCCTTTCAGTTTCTCGCCATCTACTTCTCTCTCCTCTTTCTCTTTCTCCTGAGTTTCTACACGTTATCTACTTTAAATTATAATAATTTAATAATAAACATAATACAAAAAATATTACCTCATTTTTACTGAAATTTTTTAAGATATTTAAGTTTTAATTAGTTACTAAATTTCAAAGAGTATAATTTTTTGCCATCTTTTGATATTTTTTAAAAACTTTAAACATTTGTTCTCTTTTTTTTATTGAATGTTTATTTTGGATTTCTGCTTCATATAAGTGTAGAAAGAAAAAAAAATTATTCCAAAAAAATATATTATTCTAAAAATTGTATTTTCATAGATATTGAGGGATTTTTTGTCTTTTGTAATTATTCACAAGCTGTTAAAATGAAAATTACTTAAAATAATAATACCCTTAATGGACATCATATTACGTCATCACATGTGATATTATGCATATAATACTTCAAATCAAATACTGTATAATAGATTTTGGGATTGATTATCATTCAATTTTTTTCATTCCACCTAATTCCATACACAAATCAAACAACGCCTTAAAGTAATTAGTTACTTTTCCATCAAACTTTCTAATTTTGTTGGCCTGTTTGAGTAAGTTTATAAGTTTTCTTGAAATATCTTATGAAATATTTAAATTGAAACACGTACAAAATGTTATCTATTGAGATGTTATATGTCTAAAAACTCTTTTAGTAGAAAAAGTAAAGTATTTCAACTTATTGTTAAAAGCTTAACATTTTTTTAATATAAAATTCAAATGTATCATTACTAACATATCATAAGCTCTATTATCTTATTTTATTCAGATACTTTAAAATTTGTTTTTAAAATGAAAATTAGTTTTATTTTTAAGATAGGTTTTTGCAGTTTTGGGTATTAGAAGATTATGAAGCTTATGATATAATACTAATAATAACTTTATAATTAATACAAATAAAATTGACATAATTTGCTAAAATTTTAAAATTAAGTCGAAACTCTTTATTTCTCTGAAAAATGGTTAAATATTCGTAACACATGTTTGCACAATCATTTTTTAACAAAAAAATACTAAATATATTATTATATTTTATAAAATTTCAAACATCTCATGAAAGAGTTTATAAGTTAATTTGCTAAGAATTAGAAGAAATAAAATAAATGAATAGATAATTATGGATTGACAGCACATACAAAAAGGTCTTTCTTTAATTATAAATAGTGTGTACAGTGTACTAATACTTTTTGTAGTAAATATTTATTATACAATATAGTAATAAAAAAATGGCATGGAAGCCCCAAAATAGAAAAATAGTATCAACATTAAATATATATATATATATATATATATATACACACACAGAACTGGCGGGCAAGTTCTTGAAATTGGTGATGCTACTGCTACAGCACTCACTACTAAAATAATTTAATATTTCCTGGAAATTGATTAGTTTATTTAATTTTGGGAAAGCAAATCAATTACGTCATTCTTTTTGTTTTTGTTTTTTTTTTTTAATAATGGTTACCCAATTACGCCATTTGATGTTTCGCAGAACTTTCCCTCTTCTATGCAGGTTTTCATTTGTAGAAAATTGAATTTCACTATTTATTTATTTGGATAAATTATGTAAATCCCCCACTGTGTTATCTAAATTAGCTAAAAGTCTATTCGTATCAATAAAATAGGTGAAAAATCTCATGTGTTATGATAAATTCTATCAAAAAAATCCTTCCGTCAATAACTTATGAGAAGAGATACACGTGGGGTGACGCGAGTATTGATAATTCTGCTTATTTTAACATTAAATATGGTGGAAAATGACAAAAATGCTATCCTTTGGCTATTTAAGGGAACTTTGGCCTAAGTGGGAGCTTGCACCTACTATATTTTACTTTTTTTTTTTTTTGGGTGATTTGGAGTTAAGTAATAATTATATATAGCTAACTAATTTAAATTATTATTTAACTTAATATGTTTTGATAAATTATATTTATTTATAAAACATGTTAATGAATTTTAGAATACCAAAATATATATCAAAATTTTAAAATTATATTAGTTACTATAGATAATATTTTAACATTTTAATATTAAAAAATGTATATTAAATTGTTGTAGATACTAATTCATAATATTTAAAGTATACTTAAACATTGTAGACACTAATTTATAATGTTTAAGATCAAATATCTAAATCTTTTAGCATTAATATTTTCTTACTATTTTTAAATTTTAACAAAAAAAAAATTTATAAGTATTTTAAAAAATAAAAAAAAAGATTTTTTTTTTAATCTTTTGATATTTTTGTGGGTGTTTATCCCCTCCCCTTCGCCGCCAGCCACCACTGCCACGACCCCCATTCTCCCTAGGCCCTTTATTCTCCTTACGACCTGCGATTTAGGTGGCATCGTCGTTACTCAGGTTGGACGATGGCGATGCCTCTTTCTTCTTGAATTTAGGGCGAGTTATTGTCGCCCAAGCTGGGAAAGTGTGCATTATTTCAGAAAATACATGAAGTTTTTGGCTAATTCATTATCAGAGGGAGGTTTTTAACTCCTTTTTCACAACACATGGAGATCTTTTGCAATTTATCCTATTTATTTCAAATGATGCATAAAAATTGCCGAATAATTAGAAAAGAATAAAGTCGAATTAGTTAAATATAATGAAATAAATTAGAAAATAAATCACTATGCGCAGCTGAACACTCAGACCAGTATGTGTTCACTAATTATGTAAATGAGTTTTCAATTTATTTATGAATATATATAGTTGGATTAATAGTAAACTCCTATTAAATCAAAATAAGAAGGAATAGAAGAAAAGAAAAAAATAAATAAATAAAGGAGGCCATATGATATCATCATTAACAAGTTACAAACACGCACGATTAAGGTAATACAAAGAATTGTGCTCAAACATGCACCCCACGTATTATTAATTTATTATTAACAATTAATAATAATAATATAATAATAACTTGACGCACTTCAACTATTAGAGGAAAGCTAACAAAAAAAGAATTATAGCTTTCACCTTTCACTATGTTTGAGTTCATTTTTATTAGAGAATATCAACTTTTGAATAGGAACGAAATTGAAGTGTTGGAACTGAAAAAATGATCACTAAAAATAAGTGTTTAAAGTCTTTAGATAAACAAAATGTTAGAATATTTCACGTAATAAGTTTCTTATATTATATTAATTAAAAAAAAAGGCACCCAACTGTTGACTTCAAATTATGTGACAAATTGTTTATATTTGGAGGAAAAAATGAAAAAAATAATTATATAAAAGGTTAAAATGAATATCAATAAAATAGTAAGGGTTTTTGGTATATTAAAATGTTAAAAACAAAACCTTAAAATATCTTATAGACTAGATGCACTACAAAACAGTTTATTGGGACGGAAATTTGGGACAGCCAACAGTGATTGCAAAATCTGTCCCAACTTCCGACGTTTTTGTAACGGATTTTACGAATTTCCAACGGATTCCTTTAATAGACGGAGGAATTGAACAATTCGTTGGAAACAGGATACAGTCGTAGCACATTCCATCGGAAAATTGGACATTAAAAGATGTTCGTCGCTAATCGTCGGAACATTTGTTGGAAATATTTCTTTTCTCCAAGTTTGGGATGGAGTTTCCGACAGCGTACTTGTCGTCGGAACGTTCCGACAGAATTTCGACCATTTGACAATTTTTTGCGACTGTAAGGCACCAAAACAATGTTCCGATGACAATCCGTCGGAACTTTTGTCGCTAAATATAATATTTTGAGACAGAATTTCCGAGGCTAAATGATGGTCACAAACTTTTGAAATGGAAAGGTTGTGTAATCAGAAATGTCATTTCAAAAACCATCGAAAAAAGGTCTAACGGCTATATTATAACGGTTATATGTCATCGGAAAATTCGTCCCACAAACCGTCGGAAAATGGTCTAACGGCTATATTTCAACGACTATATTACAATTAATAAATCCGTCGGAAAATCCGTCAGAAAATTCATTCCAAATAACAGTATATATTTGAGTGCTACCTCTCATTTATGTTCCCATCACTTGCATTATACTTTTCAAATTAACCTCTCAAATCTGAAATATATACATATCAACCTTCAATTACATCATATATATATACATATATAAATATATCGAATTTGCGCAATATTCTAGAACTTGTGATCGGCTATTTTCTTCTGAAAAATTAAGTTGGAGGACGTCCATTGTTATCATCAGGTAATTAATAAATAATGTAACCATTTAATTTAAGTCTCTCATGTTGTTCTTGGTTTTAATGTCTTATATAATTAATTGTGTATTAAATATTTAATTTAGACTTTATATATAATTGTTGAAGTATTTGTAAGTAATATGTCTAAGCATATATTTTTATATAATTAGGTAAAAATGTTAAGACAATCTACGAGTTGGATGTATGAGAAATATCTGCGGGGGAATATTGCTGTTTGGCAGGAGTTTGAGGATGGTGTTCAGGATTTCGTAGATTAGGCTAAGAATTAGCGTACACACATGAGCGGAGATAAAATTAGGTGCCCCTGTCGTAAGTGCAGAAACCATAAGTTTAAAACGACGGATGAGGTTATGTACGACATATGTATGAAGGGTTTTGTGGAGGGATACTACAATTGGACTGCTCATGATGAGGCACAAGTGTTGGAGTACTATGATAATCAACCCACACCGGTTTGTGCGGAGACTCCTGTTGCACCAGACATGGCAACGCAATGGGGTGATTATGAGCAGATGAATTGGGACCAGAGGATGGTTCATGATGCAGCTGGGACCAGAGGATGGTTCATGATGCAGCTGGAACCAGAGGACCAGGTAATGCCGGCCCTAGTTCGTACGACGGCGATATATCCGGCTTATCAGATTGATTTTTTGATGTAGTGCACGCGGCCGATCAACCCTTATATAGTGGGTGTGATCAATCCCAATTGGCGGCCGTGGCGAGGCTGGTGAACATCAAGGCCGAGCACAACATGTCCGAAAGATGTTACGATCAGGTGTCCCAGTGGGCGAGTGATCTATTACCCCGCAATCACACTCTTCCCTCATATTACTACAATACCAAAAAGATGATAAGGGATTTAGGTTTACCGGTCGAGAAAATCCATGCGTGTAAGAATGGTTGCATGCTGTATTGAAAGGACGACATTGATTTGGAGTACTGCAAGTTTTGCGGTGATCCTAGGCATAAACCCACCAAGGATTGGAACCCCCGTCGTAAGAAGTCTCCGTATGCCGTTCTTAGGTACTTGCCACTTACCCCACGTCTACAAAGGTTGTATGCTTCACCAGCTACGGCGGAGCACATGACGTGGCATGCGAGCCATGTTACGGAGGAGGGCTCCATGTGTCATCCTTCTGATGCCGAGTCTTGGAGACATTTTGACCAGACACATCCAGATTTTGCATTGGAGCACCGTAACGTTAGACTGGGTCTTTGCACAGATGGGTTTGCCCCTCACGGGCAATATGGCCAGACTTACTCATATTGGCCAGTTATACTTACACCATAGAATCTTCCACCGGGAATATGTATGAAGTCTGAGTACATGTTCCTGACGATGGTGATCCCTAGCCCGCCCAATCCGAAGCGTTTGATCGATGTGTACCTGGAGCCGTTGATCGAGGAGTTGCTTCAATTATGGCATGTGGGTGTACGGACGCACGACCACGCCACTAACCAGACATTCATGATGTGTGCGGCTTTGATGTGGATTGTGAATGACCTACCCGCCTATGGGATGGCGTCTGTATGGAGTACCGCAGGTATTATGGGTTGCCCTGTTTGTATGGATGACACGCGGGCATTCTATCTGCAGCACGGGAGGAAGGCGTGCTACTTTGATTGCCACAGACGATTTCTCCCACAAGACCATCCATACCGGAGGAATAAGAAGGCCTTCACAAAAAGTCGTCAAGAAAGAAATATTGCAAGACCAAGGCTGACTAGAGAGGAGATCCGTGATTGGGTGGAAGAGTTTAGTGTTGCAGTTGAAGAACCGCTAACAAATCCACCAAGCTACGGCACTGATCACAAGTGGATTAAGAAAAGCATCTTCTGGGATCTTCCATATTGGACCACGCACTTGATACCTGATGTGATACACATTGAGAAAAATGTGTTTGATAACATCTTCAACACCGTCATGGATATAAAGGGGAAAACGAAGGACAATATGAAAGCACGGAAGGATTTGGCGATCATATGTAATCGCCCGAAGCTTGAGGTTGACAAATGAAAACCGAACGCTATGCCGAAAGCCGTGTACACCCTGACGAAGGATCAAAAGAGGAAGATATGTGAATGGGTGAAGTGCTTGAGGTTTCCTGATGGGTATGCCTCTAACCTTGCTAGATGCGTCGACATGACAGAGTTCAGACTGCATGGCATGAAGAGCTACGATTGTCATGTCTTCATGCAAAAGTTGATACCGGTTGCCTTCCGAGAGATGTTTCCCGAGCATGTGTGGAGCGCGTTGACGGAGGTCAGCCTTCTATTCCAGATACTTTGCTCGACCACTCTGGATGTTAGGAAGGTGTAGGAGTTAGAAGATAGTGTAGCCGTAATCATGTGCAACCTTGAGAAAATATTTTCTCCAGCTTTCTTCGACTCGATGGAGCACCTCATTGTTCACCTTCCGTATGAGGCTCGTGTAGGAGGGCTTGTGCAGTATAGGTGGATGTACCCATTCAAGAGGTAACTATTGTTTTATCATACAGTTGTGTTAAATAATTAGTGATATGCCTAGTTTTGTAAAGTTTACCCACTGAATTTTGTATATATATATGTATAGGTTCCTACGTGAATTGAAGAAGAAAGTGAAGAACAAAGCACACGTTGAGGCTTCGATTGTTGAGGCATACATTGTCGAGGAAATTGGGTGGTTTACGTCTCACTGCTTTGAAGCTCATGTTACTTGCAAGCGACGCAGCCTGGTCGAAACGACGATCTGACCCGCGAGGATAATAGAATTTCCCGCGATATATTCAACCACCCCGGCCGTCCAAGTGGTGCTTCGAAGACCAGATATGTGACCGGACAGGAAAGACATATAATGGAGGCGTATGTGTTGTGCAACTCTGAAGCGGCCGCGCCGTATTATGAGTAAGTCTTTGCTTATACGATTATGTAAAGATTTTAGGACTACGAATTAAATGTCATATTTTTTTATGATCGTTGATAGGTCATTTCTGAATAAGCTATATGAGATGTACAGTCCCGTTGATAGGCCAACTCTGCAGTGGCCAACACCGTCTACCGCGGGGGGTCATCCTCTGTTGGCATGCATAAAAGGAAACTTGTAAGTAAAATTTTAAATTATAGAAATTTAATTATTTTTATTAATGTTGTAAATTTATAAATTTCTTACTTATTCAAATATCTGTATAGAAGGCTCAACTTGGCTAGGGGTGGCAACGGGGCGGGTATGGGGCGGGTTTGGGTGGACCGAGACCCGCCAACTCCGGGAAGGACTCGGGACCCGCCCCGCCGCGGTTATTTTTCAACCCGGGACCCGCCCCGCCCCGCCCCGGTACAAAACCCGCCGGGGCGGGTCTAACCGGTAGACCCGGTTTTTTTAAATTTTTTTTATTTTTTATTTGTTTTACAAATTAAAAAAAATTAAAATTTAATATATCAATTACAAATAAAATTATTTGTTCATGATCTAACTAAAATTCAAGTCGAAAAAGAATTTCAAGTATAAATAAAATTGTTCATAATAGAACAACTCAAACAATTCATATTGAATTATTTATTAGAGATTAGTAACAACTTTTTCGTTTTTTCTAATCGTTAAATATTGTGGGATAATTTTTCAATTTATCAACTATTGAAGATGTACCTAATAATAAATAAATTAAATGATACAATATTTTGTTAGTGTTTATTCTATCATAATAAAATAAAAGAAATATATATATATATATATATATATAAACGGGGCGGGTCCGGGGCGGGTCCCTAAGGACCCGAGACCCGCCCCGAACCCGGCCGGGTCCTAATTCTTAGGACCCGGGACCCGCCCCATCTTCAAAATTTTGGACCCGGACCCGCCCCATTAGGGGTGGGTCCGGGGCGGGTTTTGCCGGGTCCGGGTTGGATTGCCACCCCTAAACTTGGCCGTCCACCTAAACGAATGGAGATATTCGCTGATTGCTACAAAAAGAAAACAAATGGCACCTGGAGCGGGAAGCGGGCCAAGGAGGTCATGGTAAGTTCTTCAATATTTTTTTTAAAAGATAATTAATAAATAATAAAAAGTACATTAGTTATTTACTTATACATTTTATTAATTATTGACTAATAAAGTTTGTTTAATTATTTTCAGGATAGATATCAAAGGTTGATCGAGAAGCATGTCTCTCAGCCTACGTCGGGGGAGGTGGCCTCAATTGTTCAAGAGGACCAACTGTGGGCTGAGGCAGCCGGGGGGAGAAAGCGGGCCCAATTTTCGGCATGAGATCCGATGCGTTGATTTCAGACACCCCTCGACCATGGACCACAGATGCCCGACCATCTTCGTCCACTGCTGCCCCGACGCAGACTGTCCTTGGCGTCAATACCAAGCTTGACAAAATCATGTTGGTCTTGACTGCGTTGTGTGACAAGGTGGGGATGTCACATATATTTTCCGAGGTGCAGTCGACCACTAATGACCCAGTCGAGGGAGCAGCGCAGTCGGCAGCCGAGGATGCTATAGATCCGGAGCCGGGGGATGAGCTGCCGTCAGAGCGTCTAGATTAGGATTTATTTTAATTTTTATTTTATATGCTTTGTAAAATAACAATATTTATTTTTGGCAATTAGTTATAATTTTTTAATGGATAAAATGTGGTTTCTAAAAAATTATTTTTAATAAAATATTAAAAAATAAAAATAATATTTTTATATAACTTAATAAATATTTGGGATGGATTTCGGGATGACAATCGTCGTTACATCGGAATATTTTGGAACGAAATTGTGACCATTTCGGTTTATATTCTGTCCCTAATTATTTTCAATTTTCAAATTAATTTGGGACGATTTTCGACAAATATTTTCCGATGATGAAATATTCGTCACAATTTTTTGGACCAACTTTCCGACGAATGTTCCACCACACATTATGTCACAATTTTTTCGATCAACTTTCTGACAAATTTTCCGACGGATGTTCCGACGACACTATATAAATTTTTTTGTTCAAAATTCACTGCAAATCCTCAATTTTTGTCCCAAAATCTGATCCAACTTTCATTCCAAATAAAAAAAATATATTTTCGTCCTATGGACGAAAGTTCCGACAACATTAATGGACCGTCGGAACTCCGTTACAAATATTCCGACAGAAATGCATTTTCGTCGAAACGTTCGTTGGAAATATTTTTCCGATGTGTCTTTTTGAAACGGTGACCGTTTCGTCCCACATCCGTTGGAAAGTTTGTCGGAAATCTTATTAGTGACGAATTTTCGTCGGAAATTCCGTCCCAATATCTATCCCAAATAAGCCTTTTTTTTGTAGTGATGGTTGCGAAGGACAAGCGGATCCGCCCGGGAGCGCGAGCGGAAGCGAGAAAAGCGAGAAAATTGCATAAATTTAAATCAAATTCAAAATACGCGAATCCCAAGGGTGTACCCTTGGGTGCTCAACCAGGCGTTCGATGTAGGATGTGTAAATATTAAAACATATATTTAAACACATAGGGCATAGATATACAAATGAAATCAATCAAAGCGTAATAAACCGTTACCTTTGATTGTTTAGCGTATGCTCCCGGCTACTAGCGTTGTTCCTTCTCCAGAATGCTCACGAAATCCAAACGTATGGATTCTCCAAAGGTGATCCACACCACACCAGAAGAAACACACGTTCTTCTTGCTAGAAAAGAACGGGTTTAGGAAGGAATCGGTTTAAGAGAAGAACACTATGAATTAGTGTTCTCTTAAACTTACTTTGTTCTTCTTCTTGATTCAAAATCAAGTGAAGAACACAAGTGTAAGAGAGGGAGGGAGCACGAAATTTTGAGAGAGAGTAGAGGATTTTTGTCTTCTCTTTTTCCTAGAAAAAGATGAATAATGAATCACTTATGCTAGGTGTTGTATATTCTAATATATATACATAATTAATGTGATTATTGGAATGCGTCTAGGTTCATCCAAGGATGTCTAGATTCATTCCAATCAATCACCATCAATTCTTCAATCAAGCCTACCAAAATTTATGGTATGATCAAATCATACCAAAAGGGAAGAGCTTGATTGGAGTTGATTTGTCTCTTTCCAAAAGAGACAAGTCAACATACCACCTAGCATGCAACATGGCTGATTTTGCTTCCTCCAAGGGAGCATGTCGGCTATGTTTAATTAAGGGAAGAAGTCCAACTTCTTCCTATTCCAAATTAGGAATTATTTCTCCTCTCGGGTATAATTTAACGGACCGGGTTTTATCGTAATCCAATTACGACGAACCCAATATTAAATCCAATTTAATGTCCACTTAAATTATTCCCGTTGATCTTTTAATTCAATTAAAAGATCCAACGTCTCAACATCTCAAACTTTCCATATTTAATCGAAAATCCAATTTACCGATTAAATGAAAGCCCGATACAATATCGGCCCGTCCATCCAATGGACTTTCCCTTAAGTAATCCAATTACTTATTTTATCCTTCGAGATTGACTCCAAGTCGATCTCTCAACCTCCTCGGTGATTTGTGTGTGACCCTTTAGGTTCACCCTCAGCTAGACTTGGGCCTGTGTCCCACAAGGGCCCGTTACCATGGGTGGCCGTCTAGCAACGGTCCATGGCACTAGAAATTAGGTGAATTGGCGTGAACATTTAGGCGCCGATTCCGTACGGGTACGATCCTTCCGTCTACCGTCTCCCGGCCTTAGTCTAGGGTATGGAATTGGGCGTCGGTTCCCATCCTTGACTAGGCATCTATGCTTAATACTCGAGACCACGTATGCTTCATTGCGTCGATACAGGAAACCATTCCCTGTTCGACCAACCACTGTGGCCACAGCTTCGAACAGCATGAACGTGTCTCCGAGTGCATAGGAGATACCTCTGTCACATACTGACAGGCACATTCCGACTGCACTGGACAAGGCTTATAATGATCATCTTACAGAATGATCACCTCTCGCCAGATCCAAGATACAGCCGTCCTGTGCACGTGACTGCCATGATTCCTCAAGTCTGAGGATTACTCCCGTACTATCGGAACCGGGGAAAACCAATCATACCGACCAAGCCTCTAAGGCTTCCATATGATGATCCCCGTGAGTTAGTCCAGTCGGCTCGACCCCAGTCGACCAACCCATCAAGATCGTGTAGGCGTCCCACGCCTGTCGCCGATGAAACACGGCACTCATCCAATGAACACGACTCTTGACGCAAGTCTCAATAGGACTCTCGATGCCCTGTCTCGAGGTCCTCGACTTGGAACGTTTCAGACCCAACTCTTAATCAGTTGGTTTCATGACCACCATCCAATGCGTGGCCCAACTGCATGAGTTGTTATCCATGGTCTGTGGGCTTTGTTGCGATATAAGTTAAACACGTTTTAACAAATGTAAGATGAGCGCAACAAAGAAGGTACCATTGGTGACGAACACTCATCTTATTCATCACATAATAATATTACATTCACATCAAGTTGTCGGATAGGTTACAAAATTGCGAAACCTATTGGCTTTCTGGTCACCTATTCCAACAATCTCCCACTTGACCTAAAGCCAATCACCCATTGACCTCAAACCTCTTATTCAGATGGTGAGTATGGGCAACTTGCGACATGGGCTTAGCAAGTGGATCTGCTATATTTTCTACGGAGCTGACTCGGTCCAACCGAACATCTTAGCATCATTCCCAATGAGCAAGATGTCATCCACGTAAAGCACTAGAAACGCAACTGAGCTCCCACTGATCTTCTTGTATACACAAGGATCGGACTCGTTCTTGATGAAATCATATCCCCGTATGACTTCATCAAAACGTATGTTCCAGCTTCGGGTTTAACCCCTTTTGGTGGATCTGCTAGGGTCCAAACCTTGTTTGTACCCATCGAGTCCATCTCGGATTTCATGGCCTCAAGCCACTTGTCCGAATCGATGTCCGACATCGTTTCTCCGTACGTCTTTGGATCATTATCCAACTGACTGGTCAGGCCCAGAAATCCATACCTATCAGGTGCATGGGATACTCTGGCCGACCTACGGAGGACTGGAACAATATCAGTGGGAACCACTGGCTCAGATGTCACTGCCGCCTCATGGGGTACCTCACTTGATTCCTCAAAAGGAGTACCTCATCGCGTCGACTATCCGATGGAAAACCTTTTTCCAAAGAACACTGCGTTTCGCGAGACGAAAACCTTTTGCTCGGAGGGATCATAGAAATAATACCCCGCAGTTTCTTTCGGATAGCCGATGAACCTGCATAAACTAGACCTCGAGTCCAGTTTATCTCCCACTAATCTCTTGACATATGCGGGGCAACCCCACACTTTCAAGTATTTGTAGGAGGCAGGCTTGCCATGCATATCTCATATGGCGTCTGGGATACCCTTTTAGATGGCGCCAAGTTCAAAAACTTTGGCCGCCGTCTCAAGAGCGTATCCCCAGAAGGAAAGGGGTAGTTCGGTAAAACTCATCATGGATCGGAACATGTCCAACAAGGTCCGATTCCTCCTTTCAGACACACCGTTAAGCTGCGGTATTCCAGGAGGGGTCCACTGAGAGGGAATCCATTCTCTTTTAGATAATCAGTAAACTCACCACTCAAATACTCTCCACCTCGGTCCGACCGAAGGGCTTTGATCTTTCGACCGGTTTGGTTCTCTACTTCAAGTCTGTATTCATTAAACCTTCCAAAGGCTTCAGACTTGTACCTCATCAGGTAAACATAACCATACCGTGAGTGATCATCGGTAAAGGTTATGAAGTACGAGTACCCACCTCTAGCCTGAGTATTTAGTGGACCACAGACATCTGTATGGATCAAATCCAACAGACCACTGGCTAGCGTACTTTGTCCAACAAAGGGTTTCTTGGTCATCTTTCCCTTTAGACAGGATTCGCAGGTCGGTAGGTTGTCCAAATCGTCTATTTCTAGACTCTTTGAGTCCACCAACCTTCTTATCCTATCTTTAGAGATATGACCTAACCTCGCATGCCATATCTGTGCGTTATTATGATCATCACGTTTTCGTTTGTGTTCTGCAGTCATAATCCAATTAGACTGTTGAAGTATGTACAGACCGTTGACCAATGTACCAAGCAAATGAGAAATACCATCTTTGATAATGAAAAAACCGTTTTTATTGATGGTAAATTCATATCCCTCCTTATCAAGGACCGGGATGGAAACAATGTTTTTAATCATGCTAGGTACACAGAAACAGTCGTTCAGTACAATCCTAACATGACTACTAATGGCTAACTTTAGTGATCCTACGGCCTCCGCAGCAACGGCCTTGCCATCGCCTAGCCTCAGGATCATCTCATCCTTTGTTAGCCTTCTGCTTCTTTGCAGTGCCTGCAAATCATTGCAGATGTGAGCACCACACCCGGTATCCAATACCCATGAAGCAGAATTAGTAATCATATTAACTTCAACCACAAACACACCTGGGTTGGAGAGGAGTTGTGGGCACTCCCTCTTCCAATGCCCTTTCCCTTGGCAATGCATGCAGACATCATTTGCCTTGGACCGCTGAGAACCACGGGCCTTCCCTTTCCCTTTGCTCGGTCCAACCGGAGCAACAGGGACGCCGGAGCGTGAGCAGGGGCCACAACCGTCTTCCCTTTGCCCTTCTTCCTCTTCCAGCGTCTGGCCCTCTTGCCATTCGCCTTGGAGGTCGAAGCCTCTCCTATCAATACCGCCGGCGCCGACTTGTGGGTCGTTGCCTCGTATTGGACCAGCATGTTGATCAACTCCTGAATAGACTTCTCAAGTCCGTTCATGTTGTAGTTTACAACAAACGGGTCATAGGATGGAGGAAGCGACTGGAGGATCACGTCAATGTACGTGTCATTGTTAAGCCCAGCTTTAAGGTCCTCGAGTTTCTCCACTAGGGAGAGCATCTTGACCCCATGACTCTGTACAGACGCTCCTTCAGCGAGCTTGGTGCCAAAGAATGCTTTTGTGGCGGCATATCTAATATGCCTATCCGGAACCGCATAAACCTCGTTCATGCGGAGCATTATGGCGGAGACGTTGTCCAGCCTCTCATACTGCTTCTGGATGTCGTTAGACATCGAAGCCAGTATGATACTGCATACTTTCCGGTTGTCCTCATGCCATTTCTCGAACGTCAAACGTTCTTCTGGCGTGGACCCCTCCGGTAAGTCGCTCGGTGGCGGCTCGTCCAAGACGTAGCCTTGGTTCTCGAAACCGAGGACAATCCTCAGGTTTCTCAGCCAGTCCGAGTAGTTCGTTCTGTTGAATTTGTTAGTCTCAAGAATCATGGTTAACGGGTTCTTAGACATATCTACATTAATGAAAATGTAAAGCAGAAATTAGCAGATGATGGTAATATTATAGTTCAAGTTGAAGACTTGGTCTTTTAGTCTTTAACCCTCCCACTATTTATACGAAAGTCCGCCACTCTCAAGCGGAGTTTCGGGAAACCATTTCCTAGTGGGCTTGGGATCCACAAGCGTAATCTCCATGCCTCGCTTTTACGATTCACATGAAAAAGACCTTGTGGGAGATATCCAATATCATTTTCATCCAATGAGATTCCCAAGATATTTTGCCTCACCTATTCACATGGTCCCGAGGACTCCAAGCGAACCATGTTACTCAGTGTTAGGCCCGACCCATCAACCAAATCATACCTCAAACTGTCGCCCCCCACGACTCGTGAGACAGGAAAACAGCGAGCGCAGTCTTTTTGTTCACAACAATAGTGCAGCTTTCCCCTAGTCCA
Source organism: Sesamum alatum (assembly GCA_034509735.1). NCBI lineage: Eukaryota > Viridiplantae > Streptophyta > Magnoliopsida > Lamiales > Pedaliaceae > Sesamum > Sesamum alatum. The sequence goes on along the minus strand of JACGWO010000010.1, from coordinate 29,047,089 downwards.
AGTGTGCCACGACTCGTGAGACCACACTTGGGTAGTGGTAGCTTTCTCACCACATTGCTGTGGATGGAAGGCTCGGACAGACCAAAATACCATTTGATCCAAGTCCGTTCTGGGCCTAATATTTAATTTGGTCCAACCAAAATGAGAGTTTTAAGTGTGACCGAGACCTCATCACATTATGGTGTTTTAGCATGCATAAATATCCAATATTTAAAGCGATAAATAAAAAACGCCACATGCATAAAACATAGCATACCCCTGTTAGGATGATCACAAAGCCAACCTATGCGACCCACTGAGCCCGCAGTGAATCTATGGTCTGTCTAGGGTGGTCCTAAATTATTACAATAGTAATATACCCAGTGTCATTCCAATGGGCCTTGTAGTGCTCTTGTTTCACGCCTTGATGCTCCTCCTTGGGGTCTCCGACTCCAATTGCTTGTTAAAATTAAAACCTCACCAATCCTATCTACTCTCATTACAACTGAAAGTAATACATCGGTAATAAAGAAAACAAGCCTTAACATCATGAGGCAGAAAATACGGGAGATGATAGTCCCAAAAACAAGAGGCACGCAGGCCCCACCCAACAGAAAATAAATAAGCATTCATTCATCCATACACAAGGTCTAGGGCTTTGTGATCATCCCATGTTGATTCCATCAACTCACATAACATAATTATTCCAAATAATCATGCATAAATAACCAATGGATATTCCAAATACCAAACTGATGTCCAACATCACAAAAGCATAAATATACAAATAATATGCAAAATTTAAATTTTAAATTTAATGGACATTTTAAACAATGCATCCAATGCATGTATTAATCCCAAATTAATTAAGCAAATTTAATTCAAGGAATAATCCAATTATCCCAAAATCAAAAATACAAAATTAACATATTTTCAGAATATTGTGCAGAAAATACAGAAAATCAAATTTTCCGGAAAAAGTCGAAAACGGCACAAAACGGCCCAGCCGTTGTGCTGGCCGGCCACCCGCGCGCACAGGGCAGCGCGCGCGCCTATGCGCAGCGTCCGCGCGCATGGCGCGCGCGCTGGCCGAAGGCCAGCGCGGGCAGGCGCCCGCCTGTACGCGGCCACTGCCGGCCCGACCATTTTTTTTTTAAAACTATTTCAACACAATAAAATTAATATTATTCTGAAAATAAGCATGCAATTTTTAGATCCAATCTAACAAAATTAAGCATGCCAAAGTCCATTAAATCCAAACAATTGAATCATCATATTATTCATATATTTACGTAATCTAACATGCCAATAAAGCCATTTAAAAGCAAGTAGATCATCCCAAACACATAGATCTATGCCCCTTACATCGAACCGGGCTCTGATACCACTTGAAGACAAGCGGATCCGCCCGGGAGCGCGAGCGGAAGCGAGAAAAGCGAGAAATTGCGTAAATTTAAATCAAATTCAAAATACGCGAATCCCAAGGGGTGTACATTTGGGTGCTCAACCGGGCGTTCGATGTAGGATGTGTAAATATTAAAACATATATTTAAACACATAGGGCATAGATATACAAATGAAATCAATCAAAGCGTAATAAACCGTTACCTTTGATTGTTTAGCGTATGCTCCCGGCTACTAGCGTTGTTCCTTCTCCAGAATGCTCACGAAATCCAAACGTATGGATTCTCCAAAGGTGATCCACACCACACCGAAAGAAACACACGTTCTTCTTGCTAGAAAAGAACGGGTTTAGGAAGGAATCGGTTTAAGAGAAGAACACTATGAATTAGTGTTCTCTTAAACTTACTTTGTTCTTCTTCTTGATTCAAAATCAAGTGAAGAACACAAGTGTAAGAGAGGGAGGGAGCACGAAATTTTGAGAGAGAGGAGAGGATTTTTGTCTTCTCTTTTTCCTAGAAAAGATGAATAATGAATCACTTATGCTAGGTGTTGTATATTCTAATATATATACATAATTAATGTGATTATTGGAATGCGTCTAGGTTCATCCAAGGATGTCTAGATTCATTCCAATCAATCACCATCAATTCTTCAATCAAGCCTACCAAAATTTATGGTATGATCAAATCATACCAAAAGGGAAGAGCTTGATTGGAGTTGATTTGTCTCTTTCCAAAAGAGACAAGTCAACATACCACCTAGCATGCAACATGGCTGATTTTGCTTCCTCCAAGGGAGCATGTCGGCTATGTTTAATTAAGGGAAGAAGTCCAACTTCTTCCTATTCCAAATTAGGAATTATTTCTCCTCTCGGGTATAATTTAACGGACCGGGTTTTTATCGTAATCCAATTACGACGAACCCAATATTAAATCCAATTTAATGTCCACTTAAATTATTCCCGTTGATCTTTTAATCCAATTAAAAGATCCAACGTCTCAACATCTCAACTTTCCATATTTAATCGAAAATCCAATTTACCGATTAAATGAAAGCCCGATACAATATCGGCCCGTCCATCCAATGGACTTTCCCTTAAGTAATCCAATTACTTATTTTATCCTTCGAGATTGACTCCAAGTCGATCTCTCAACCTCCTCGGTGATTTGTGTGTGACCCTTTAGGTTCACCCTCAGCTAGACTTGGCCCTGTGTCCCACAAGGGCCCGTTACCATGGGTGGCCGTCTAGCAACGGTCCATGGCACTAGAAACTAGGTGAATTGGCATGAACATTTAGGCGCCGATTCCGTACGGGTACGATCCTTCCGTCTACCGTCTCCCGGCCTTAGTCTAGGGTATGGAATTGGGCGTCGGTTCCCATCCTTGACTAGGCATCTATGCTTAATACTCGAGACCACGTATGCTTCATTGCGTCGATACAGGAAACCATTCCCTGTTCGACCAACCACTGTGGCCACAGCTTCAAACAGCATGAACGTGTCTCCGAGTGCATAGGAGATACCTCTGTCACATACTGACAGGCACATTCCGACTGCACTGGACAAGGCTTATAATGATCATCTTACAGAATGATCACCTCTCGCCAGATCCAAGATACAGCCGTCCTGTGCACGTGACTGCCATGATTCCTCAAGTCTGAGGATTACTCCCGTACTATCGGAACCGGGGAAAACCAATCATACCGACCAAGCCTCTAAGGCTTCCATATGATGATCCCCGTGAGTTAGTCCAGTCGGCTCGACCCCAGTCGACCAACCCATCAAGATCGTGTAGGCGTCCCACGCCTGTCGCCGATGAAACACGGCACTCATCCAATGAACACGACTCTTGACGCAAGTCTCAATAGGACTCTCGATGCCCTGTCTCGAGGTCCTCGACTTGGAACGTTTCAGACCCAACTCTTAATCAGTTGGTTTCATGACCACCATCCAATGCGTGGCCCAACTGCATGAGTTGTTATCCATGGTCTGTGGGCTTTGTTGCGATATAAGTTAAACACGTTTTAACAAATGTAAGATGAGCGCAACAAAGAAGGTACCATTGGTGACGAACACTCATCTTATTCATCACATAATAATATTACATTCACATCAAGTTGTCGGATAGGTTACAAATTGCGAAACCTATTGGCTTTCTGGTCACCTATTCCAACAATCTCCCACTTGACCTAAAGCCAATCACCCATTGACCTCAAACCTCTTATTCAGATGGTGAGTATGGGCAACTTGCGACATGGGCTTAGCAAGTGGATCTGCTATATTTTCTACGGAGCTGACTCGGTCCAACCGAACATCTTAGCATCATTCCCAATGAGCAAGATGTCATCCACGTAAAGCACTAGAAACGCAACTGAGCTCCCACTGATCTTCTTGTATACACAAGGATCGGACTCGTTCTTGATGAAATCATATCCCCGTATGACTTCATCAAAACGTATGTTCCAGCTTCGGGTTTAACCCCTTTTGGTGGATCTGCTAGGGTCCAAACCTTGTTTGTACCCATCGAGTCCATCTCGGATTTCATGGCCTCAAGCCACTTGTCCGAATCGATGTCCGACATCGTTTCTCCGTACGTCTTTGGATCATTATCCAACTGACTGGTCAGGCCCAGAAATCCATACCTATCAGGTGCATGGGATACTCTGGCCGACCTACGGAGGACTGGAACAATATCAGTGGGAACCACTGGCTCAGATGTCACTGCCGCCTCATGGGGTACCTCACTTGATTCCTCAAGGAGTACCTCATCGCGTCGACTATCCGATGAAAAACCTTTTTCCAAGAACACTGCGTTTCGCGAGACGAAAACCTTTTGCTCGGAGGGATCATAGAAATAATACCCCGCAGTTTCTTTCGGATAGCCGATGAACCTGCATAAACTAGACCTCGAGTCCAGTTTATCTCCCACTAATCTCTTGACATATGCGGGGCAACCCCACACTTTCAAGTATTTGTAGGAGGCAGGCTTGCCATGCCATATCTCATATGGCGTCTGGGATACCCTTTTAGATGGCGCCAAGTTCAAAACTTTGGCCGCCGTCTCAAGAGCGTATCCCCAGAAGGAAAGGGGTAGTTTGGTAAAACTCATCATGGATCGGAACATGTCCAACAAGGTCCGATTCCTCCTTTCAGACACACCGTTAAGCTGCGGTGTTCCAGGAGGGGTCCACTGAGAGGGAATCCCATTCTCTTTTAGATAATCAGTAAACTCACCACTCAAATACTCTCCACCTCGGTCCGACCGAAGGGCTTTGATCTTTCGACCGGTTTGGTTCTCTACTTCAAGTCTGTATTCATTAAACCTTCCAAAGGCTTCAGACTTGTACCTCATCAGGTAAACATAACCATACCGTGAGTGATCATCGGTAAAGGTTATGAAGTACGAGTACCCACCTCTAGCCTGAGTATTTAGTGGACCACAGACATCTGTATGGATCAAATCCAACAGACCACTGGCTAGCGTACTTTGTCCAACAAAGGGTTTCTTGGTCATCTTTCCCTTTAGACAGGATTCGCAGGTCGGTAGGTTGTCCAAATCGTCTATTTCTAGACTCTTTGAGTCCACCAACCTTCTTATCCTATCTTTAGAGATATGACCTAACCTCGCATGCCATATCTGTGCGTTATTATGATCATCACGTTTTCGTTTGTGTTCTGCAGTCATAATCCAATTAGACTGTTGAAGTATGTACAGACCGTTGACCAATGTACCAAGCAAATGAGAAATACCATCTTTGATAATGAAAAAATCGTTTTTATTGATGGTAAATTCATATCCCTCCTTATCAAGGACCGGGATGGAAACAATGTTTTTAATCATGCTAGGTACACAGAAACAGTCGTTCAGTACAATCCTAACATGACTACTAATGGCTAACTTTAGTGATCCTACGGCCTCCGCAGCAACGGCCTTGCCATCGCCTAGCCTCAGGATCATCTCATCCTTTGTTAGCCTTCTGCTTCTTTGCAGTGCCTGCAAATCATTGCAGATGTGAGCACCACACCCGGTATCCAATACCCATGAAGCAGAATTAGTAATCATATTAACTTCAACCACAAACACACCTGGGTTGGAGAGGAGTTGTGGGCACTCCCTCTTCCAATGCCCTTTCCCTTGGCAATGCATGCAGACATCATTTGCCTTGGACCGCTGAGAACAACGGGCCTTCCCTTTCCCTTTGCTCGGTCCAACCGGAGCAACAGGGACGCCCGGAGCGTGAGCAGGGGTCACAACCGTCTTTCCTTTGCCCTTCTTCCTCTTCCAGCGTCCGGCCCTCTTGCCATTCGCCTTGGAGGTCGAAGCCTCTCCTATCAATACCGCCGGCGCCGACTTGTGGGTCGTTGCCTCGTATTGGACCAGCATGTTGATCAACTCATGAATAGACTTCTCAAGTACGTTCATGTTGTAGTTTACAACAAACGGGTCATAGGATGGAGGAAGCGACTGGAGGATCACGTCAATGTACGTGTCATTGTTAAGCCCAGCTTTAAGGTCCTCGAGTTTCTCCACTAGGGAGAGCATCTTGACCCCATAACTCTGTACAGACGCTCCTTCAGCGAGCTTGGTGCCAAAGAATGCTTTTGTGGCGGCATATCTAATATGCCTATCTGGAACCGCATAAACCTCGTTCATGCGGAGCATTATGGCGGAGACGTTGTCCAGCCTCTCATACTGCTTGTGGATGTCGTTAGACATCGAAGCCAGTATGATACTGCGTACTTTCCGGTTGTCTTCATGCCATTTCTCGAACGCCAAACGTTCTTCAGGCGTGGACCCCTCCGGTAAGTCGCTCGGTGGCGGCTCGTCCAAGACGTAGCCTTGGTTTCTCGAAACCGAGGACAATCCTCAGGTTTCTCAGCCAGTCCGAGTAGTTCGTTCCGTTGAATTTGTTAGTCTCAAGAATCATGGTTAACGGGTTCTTAGACATATCTACATTAATGAAAATGTAAAGCAGAAATTAGCAGATGATGGTAATATTATAGTTCAAGTTGAAGACTTGGTCTTTTAGTCTTTAACCCTCCCACTATTTATACGAAAGTCCGCCACTCTCAAGCGGAGTTTCGGGAAACCATTTCCTAGTGGGCTTGGGATCCACAAGCGTAATCTCCATGCCCCGCTTTTACGATTCACATGAAGAAGACCTTGTGGGAGATATCCAATATCATTTTCATCCAATGAGATTCCCAAGATATTTTGCCTCACCTATTCACATGGTCCCGAGGACTCCAAGCGAACCATGTTACTCAGTGTTAGGCCCGACCCATCAACCAAATCATACCTCAAACTGTCGCCCCCCACGACTCGTGAGACAGGAAAACAGCGAGCGCAGTCTTTTTGTTCACAACAATAGTGCAGCTTTCCCCTAGTCCAAGTGTGCCACGACTCGTGAGACCACACTTGGGTAGTGGTAGCTTTCTCACCACATTGCTGTGGATGGAAGGCTCGGACAGACCAAAATACCATTTTGATCCAAGTCCGTTCTGGGCCTAATATTTAATTTGGTCCAACCAAATGAGAGTTTAAGTGTGACCGAGACCTCATCACATTATGGTGTTTTAGCATGCATAAATATCCAATATTTAAAGCGATAAATAAAAAACGCCACATGCATAAAACATAGCATACCCCTGTTAGGATGATCACAAGCCCAACCTATGCGACCCACTGAGCCTGCAGTGAGTCTATGGTCTGTCTAGGGTGGTCCTAAATTATTACAATAGTAATATACCCAGTGTCATTCCAATGGGCCTTGTAGTGCTCTTGTTTCACGCCTTGATGCTCCTCCTTGGGGTCTCCGACTCCAATTGCTTGTTAAAATTGAAACCTCACCAATCCTATCTACTCTCATTACAACTGAAAGTAATACATCGGTAATAAAGAAAACAAGCCTTAACATCATGAGGCAGAAAATACGGGAGATGATAGTCCCAAAAACAAGAGGCACGCAGGCCCCCACCCAACAGAAAATAAATAAACATTCATTCATCCATACACAAGGTCTAGGGCTTTGTGATCATCCCATGTTGATTCCATCAACTCACATAACATAATTATTCCAAATAATCATGCATAAATAACCAATGGATATTCCAAATACCAAAGTGATGTCCAACATCACAAAAGCATAAATATACAAATAATATGCAAAATTCAAATTTGAAATTTAATGGACATTTTAAACAATGCATCCAATGCATGTATTAATCCCAAATTAATTAAGCAAATTTAATTCAAGGATTAATCCAATTATCCCAAAATCAAAAATGCAAAATTAACATATTTTCATAATATTGTGCAGAAAATACAGAAAATCGAATTTTCCGGAAAAAGTCGAAAAACGGCACAAAACGGCCCAGCCGTTGTGCTGGCCGGACGCCCGCGCGCATAGGGCAGCGCGCGCTGGCCCTCGCCCAGCAGCGGCCGGCTGCGCACAGCGCGCGCGCCTGTGCGCAGCGTCCGCGCGCATGGCGCGCGCGCCCGCACGCGCTGGCCGAAGCCCAGCGCGGGCAGGCGCCCGCCTGCGCGGCCACTGCCAGCCCGACCATTTTTTTTTTTTAAAAACTGTTTCAGCACAATAAAATTAATATTATTCTGAAAATAAGCATGCAATTTTAGATCCAATCTAACAAAATTAAGCATGCCAAAAGTCCATTAAATCCAAACAATTGAATCATCATATTATTCATATATTTACATAATCTAACATGCCAATAAAGCCATTTAAAAGCAAGTAGATCATCCCAAACACATAGATCTGTGCCACTTACATCGAACCGGGCTCTGATACCACTTGAAGGACAAGCGGATCCGCCCTGGAGCGCGAGCGGAAGCGAGAAAAGCGAGAAATTGCGTAAATTTAAATCAAATTCAAAATACGCGAATCCCAAGGGTGTACCCTTGGGTGCTCAACCGGGCGTTCGATGTAGAATGTGTAAATATTAAAACATATATTTAAACACATAGGGCATAGATATACAAATGAAATCAATCAAAGCGTAATAAACTGTTACCTTTGATTGTTTAGCGTATGCTCCCGGCTACTAGTGTTGTTCCTTCTCCAGAATGCTCACGAAATCCAAACGTATGGATTCTCCAAAGGTGATCCACACCACACCGGAAGAAACACACGTTCTTCTTGCTAGAAAAGAACGGGTTTAGGAAGGAATCGGTTTAAGAGAAGAACACTATGAATTAGTGTTCTCTTAAACTTACTTTGTTCTTCTTCTTGATTCAAAATCAAGTGAAGAACACAAGTGTAAGAGAGGGAGGGAGCACGAAATTTTGAGAGAGAGGAGAGGATTTTTGTCTTCTCTTTTTCCTAGAAAAAGATGAATAATGAATCACTTATGCTAGGTGTTGTATATTCTAATATATATACATAATTAATGTGATTATTGGAATGCGTCTAGGTTCATCCAAGGATGTCTAGATTCATTCCAATCAATCACCATCAATTCTTCAATCAAGCCTACCAAAATTTATGGTATGATCAAATCATACCAAAAGGGAAGAGCTTGATTGGAGTTGATTTGTCTCTTTCCAAAAGAGACAAGTCAACATACCACCTAACATGCAACATGGCTGATTTTGCTTCCTCCAAGGGAGCATGTCGGCTATGTTTAATTAAGGGAAGAAGTCCAACTTCTTCCTATTCCAAATTAGGAATTATTTCTCCTCTCGGGTATAATTTAACGGACCGGGTTTTATCGTAATCCAATTACGACGAACCCAATATTAAATCCAATTTAATGCAATATCGGCCCGTCCATCCAATGGACTTTCCCTTAAGTAATCCAATTACTTATTTTATCCTTCGAGATTGACTCCAAGTCGATCTCTCAACCTCCTCGGTGATTTGTGTGTGACCCTTTAGGTTCACCCTCAGCTAGACTTGGGCCTGTGTCCCACAAGGGCCCGTTACCATGGGTGGCCGTCTAGCAACGGTCCATGGCACTAGAAACTAGGTGAATTGGCGTGAACATTTAGGCGCCGATTCCGTACGGGTACGATCCTTCCGTCTACCGTCTCCCGGCCTTAGTCTAGGGTATGGAATTGGGCGTCGGTTCCCATCCTTGACTAGGCATCTATGCTTAATACTCGAGACCACGTATGCTTCATTGCGTCGATACAGGAAACCATTCCCTGTTCGACCAACCACTGTGGCCACAGCTTCAAACAGCATGAACGTGTCTCCGAGTGCATAGGAGATACCTCTGTCACATACTGACAGGGGACGGATCCTCTTCTTGGAATCCACCGTCCTCGCTACACATTCCGACTGCACTGGACAAGGCTTATAATAATCATCTTACAGAATGATCACCTCTCGCCAGATCCAAGATACAGCCGTCCTGTGCACGTGACTGCCATGATTCCTCAAGTCTGAGGATTACTCCCGTACTATCGGAACCGGGGAAAACCAATCATACCGACCAAGCCTCCAAGGCTTCCATATGATGATCCCCGCGAGTCAGTCCAGTCAGCTCGACCCCAGTCGACCAACCCATCAAGAACGTGTAGGCGTCCCACGCCTGTCGCCGATGAAACACGGCACTCATCCAATGAACACGACTCTTGACGCAAGTCTCAATAGGACTCTCGATGCCCTGTCTCGAGGTCCTCGACTTGGAACGTTTCAGACCCAACTCTTAATCAGTTGGTTTCATGACCACCATCCAATGCGTGGCCCAACTGCATGAGTTGTTATCCATGGTCTGTGGGCTTTGTTGCGATATAAGTTAAACACCGTTTTAACAAATGTAAGATGAGCGCAACAAAGAAGGTACCATTGGTGACGAACACTCATCTTATTCATCACATAATAATATTACATTCACATCAAGTTGTCGGATAGGTTACAAATTGCCAAACCTATTGGCTTTCTGGTCACCTATTCCAACAGGTTGGAGCTCAAGATGTGTAATGGGTTGGGTTAGACCAGCCAGGCTTATGATCGGATGGATCTAATAAAAAAATGGGTTAATTCGGTCCACGCCTGCTTGGGATTGCACCAGTCTTGGGCCAGTCCCATGTATTGATAATTGGATCGGTTAAGCCTAGTAGCCCAGGATCACCTGGCCTTCGGTCGGGCTTATTGGGTCAATTATTTTATTTCAATAATGGATAGTATATAATTTTAACTTTATTTTTCTAACTTGATTATTCTAATAGGTTCTTTTTAATACTTTTGAAATTCTAAATTTTTTTAACTTCATTGTTCTTTTTTTAAAATTTTTAGTACTTTGCTTTACCAATACTCTTTACTTACCTTTTCCCCAAAGTTTCTTTTAAGTCATTTTTTGAATTTATTTTTATCAAAGTTTATTATTGTAAGCTTATTAGTCAAATTATTATTTAAGTTCATTATATAGTCTTAACTATTTTTTTTTCGTTATAAATTTTTATGTGATCTAATTTATTATTTTATTTCATAAGACAATCATAAATTTAAGTAATTATTCAAAAGAATATCTCATAAAAAAGAAAAACAGACACATTCGGGCCTAGTCCAAGCCTCAACTAGGTTGGTCCATAGATTGGGCCTAACTTTAAAATGTCCTATCCAGGACCACCTCAAAACTGCCGATGAACACCAGTGGGCCAGTCTTGTGCCGAGCTTTTTTGGGCTGTTTCGTACTAATAATTGGCAGGCTCGTCCCACTGTGCACATTGAGTTGAAGCTTACTTTTCTTTTAATAGCATATAAGATCAGTAGTGGAATCGGGTCGACTCCTAATGAACTAATTATTAATCTAGAATAAAATCAAAGCAAGAGGAAAATACTTAGGATGAAATCAATAGAGATGAATACTTAATCCAATGGAGTGTATCACCCAATTATTACGTTAATCATTGATCACAAATGATTAATTTTAGGGTAAATTATACTGACACCCCCTGAGGTTTGTCCAAATTACGCAAACACCCCCTGAGGTTTTCGTAATTACAGTGACACCCCCTGCCGTCTTCTGTCGTCAAAAAATAAGGCAATTTATATGAATTGCCCCTTTTACCCCCATTCAATCTGATTAAAAAAATAAATTAATAAAAATTAAAAAATTCATAAAAATATCTAAATTATATGGGCGATTTTGCCCCTCTTGTATTGAGATTAACAGCAAAGTGTTTGGGCGCCAAACACTTCTCCTCTTCCACCGTGCTCTTCGCTTTTCTCTGAAGAAGAAATCGAAAGCCCTAACTCCATAGGTATTTTTGCTTGAAAGCTCCATTGTTGACACATTTGGAAGTGCTAGAAGAAGCAGTTGAAGCACGATTGTCAAGTTCTAGCTTGAAACAAGGAGAAAATGTATGTAAACCCCTTACATGCAATGTGTATATGGCTTGAAAATCAGTTTTTTCTTTTTTTTCCACAAAAATGCTGTAAACCGGTGAGTGTTTTAGTACATGTCTACTTTGATTTGTTTTTCTTAGTCGAGGGTTTTGTATTCAGGTTGTAACCCGATCTTTTTTTGTGATTTTCTGAATAATAGGGTTTTATGTTGTTATTTTAAGGTAGTATTAGCTTTCATTATGGTGTTTTTAGCAAAACCCCCAATTTGAGGTACACACCCGTAAGAAAATTTCAGGTTTTTGGTGAAATAAAGGTCATTTGTGTTGTCTAATGAAAGGGCTTTTTTGATTTACTTATAAGTATTTTCATTTTTGTTGTCATAGTTTTCTGTTTTTGAGGATCTTTTTTATTTGTCATGTTTGCAGTGATGGAAGATGGCCTCATATAGCTTTACTGTGGACTTTTTGGGTGAAAAATACAAGTTGTTAAATGTGAACTCATCTGGTTATAGATATGAAGATTTGTTGGATGATTTGTGTGATAAAGTGTTGAAGCATGTACATGATATTGATCATTTGTGGCTCTTAATATCTTATTCTGAAAAAGATGATCCAAGTAAGAGGATTATTCTTGGGAGGAATGATAATACTATCTGTAAGATGTTTAAAAAGTACTCAGACACTAGTGAAATTGATTTGTTTGTGAAATCCTTAGAGGATCAAGAGTATAATCAGTTAGATGATACTGAGGATGTAAGGGAGATGATGAGGCTGATTTGGATAGTGAAGATTCAGATTTTGTTGCTAATAGTGCTGGAGAATCAGATGATCCTCAAGTTTCTTGTGATGATGAAGATGATGATTGTTTGGATGGTGATGGTAACTTATCTGAGTATGAATCTGACGACCAATGTGAGTCTATGCATAGTTCTGATGAAGAATTTGATGATGATCCTTGGAGTGGGAGATTGGGTAGAGATGAAGAGGAAGTTCATTTAGAACCTGAGAAGAAAATAAAGCTTGACACTGGAATGGTTTTTCAGTGACATTCATGCATTTAGGAATGCACTCAGAGAATATGTTATTGGGGAGGGTTTTGAGATAATTAGGAAGAAAAATGAGAGGACGAGGGTGACAACTCAATGTAAAGCTAAAGATTGTCCTTGGAGGATTCATGCTTCCATTATGCAAGATAACTTGAGCTTCATGATCAAGACCTATAACCCAGAGCATACCTGTGTGAGGGTTGACCAGATAAGAGAGGCAAATTCTACATGGTTGGGATCCAAATTAGTTGATGTTTTGAGGGAGAACCCTCAAATGAAGACCAAAGGCATTAGGCATGAATTGAAAAAATATGGTGTAAATCCACCGTACATGCAGTTGTATCGGGCAAAAAGAAGAGCAATCGATATCATTGAGGGGAATCATGGAGAGTCTTATGGAAAGTTAGGTGGATATGCTGAGATGGATAGACAGACTAACCCTGGCAGTTTGGTGAAGATAGAGTACCAATTAATTAACACTGGTGAAGATGACAGGAATGGTGACCACATACCTGCTACACTGGCTTTTAAAAGGATATTCCTGGGTTTCAATGCTGTGAAAATGGGCTTTTTGTAGGGTTGCAGTCCTTTTCTAGGCCTAGATGGTTGTCATATGAAGGGTTCATATGGAGGAATTCTATTGGCTGCTATTGGACTTGATGGAAACAATGACTTATATCCTGTTGCATTTGCAGTGGTTGAGAGTGAATGCAAAGACAGCTGGAATTTCTTCTTCTACCATCTTTCAACTTTTCTAGGAGGGTTCAATGAAGACAGACCATGGACCTTTATGAAAGATAGACAGAAGGTAAGATTGGTTGTGTTTAATTTGTGCAAATTTCTTCAGTTTTTTCATTTTGACATGTTTCTTGTGTAATGCAGGGATTAGTGGAGTCTATCAATGACTTAGTCCCCAATGCTATAAACAGGAACTGCTGCAGGCATATATTTGCAAATTTTAGACAATCATTTGCAGGTATTGCTCTCAGAAAATATTTTTGGTTGGCAGCTAGGTCATATACTGCAGCAGGTTTCAACTTTGCAATGAATAAAGTGAAGGAGTTGAAACCTGTTGCCTATAACTAGCTTATGAAAATACCACCCCAATTATGGTCAAGACATGCCTTTCATTCTGCCTTGAAAAATGATCATGTGACAAAGAACATTGCTGAGTCCTTTAACCATTGGGTTGGTGAGCTTAGGCCTAAGCCTGTCCTAACATTGCTTGATGGTTTGAGGCAAAACTTATGAATAGGCTTCAGATAAGATATGAGAGAGGGTGTAGATGGGACAATGTCGTTACACCTTTTGTGTTGAAAAAACTGAACACGGTGAAAGAAGAATCTAGACAATGCAAGTTGTGGGTTGCTGGTTGCAATCAATTTCAGGTCCAAGACAAAAACACTCTTTACACTGTCAGCTTGGATACTTGGACTTGTGATTGTGGAGTTTGGGAAGTAATAGGAATTCCATGTAGACATGCAACATTGGCTATAGCACACAAGAGAGACAAGCTTGAGAGTTTTACCCACCCTAGCTTTTCAAAAGAAAATTACATGAAAGCTTATAGTCATATGATCCAAGCCATTCCTGACCCTCAATTCTGGCCTCCAATGACACTTGCACCTGCCACTATACTTCACCCACCCCTTAAAAGATTACCAGGCAGACCTAGAGTAAACAGAAGAAGAGAGGTTGGAGAAGATGGAGCTGTTAAGAGATCTGGACCTATCAAGTGCAGTAAATGCTTTGGATTGGGTCATAACACTAGAACATGTCAAAGAGCACCTGTCAGACAAAGAAAGAAACGAAGAAGTTCTCAACAGGTTGTTATTGTTAAATTAACATGTTTTGTTTTTGCCGTTATTGCATCCTCTAATGTATATTTTGTATGTTTTGTAGGATAGTGTACCTCAAGGATCTCAACAGGTTTGCCTTGATTCTTCTTTTATTACCATATAATGATTTTATTGGACTAAATTGTTTGTTTTGTAGGCTGATATGGCTGGAGGATCCACCAATCTTGAAGTGGTGGTGGATATTGGGAATGGATCAAGAGGAAGAATGGTATGGAGATCAACAAGAGGGAGGGGAAGAAGGGGAAACAAATCAGCAGCTATTTCTACAACAAGAGGAATGAGAAGGGGAATCAATACACCCATTGCTCCACGCACAAGAAGGGAAGAAGGACAAACTTCCAATATTTCAGAAACCATGACTCTAGGCAGTCAACCTGGATTGACCTCCGTTTCAAGCACTCAGGACACTCAAATGTGATAGCATGATTCTTGGAATGATTGGTAACATTTTGGCCTGTGATAGCACTCAGTCAATACTGTTTTTGGTGACATTTGCTAACGATTGGTGACATTTTCGCATACTAGATCCCATATACTTTTGCATTTGTGGTTATTGAATAGGGCGAAACTATATGTTGTCTTTTTGAAACTTGGCAAACTATGTTGTCAGCATAATGCTGAAACAATATTGTTTGGTTGTGTTGTATATGTTGCTCAATGATCCACTAGCCATTCTATTTACATCTTTCTAATTTATGCACATGTTTATGTTATCGTCTCAAATTTTTACCTTGTGATACATGTTTGATTAAGTACATGATTTGTTGGATGTAGGCAATTAGTTCTAATAACATTATAAGGGTAATTTTGGAAGTTCAACTCATTTTTTTAGTGACGTCATCAAACACCGTTAGTAGTAAACGGCGTAAGGGTGATTTTGTTAGATGTAGTAAATGACAGGGGGTGTCACTGTAATTATGAAAACCTCAGGGGGTGTTTGCAGTAGTTTGGACAAACCTCAGGGGGTGTCAGTGTAATTTACCCTTAATTTTATAACCAATCATTTAACACTGAAATTTATTAGGATAGCATAATTGATTATCGTTTTCCGATTATAATTTATTTGACTCAAGGATCTAAACTAAAATTTATTATCTCATTGGCGAAACCACCAAAAATCATTATATAACCTAGTTTTCTTGTTCCGACCAATAAATCATGCAAAATACATAATTAATTTGCTTGATATTCGTACCAATCATTCATGACAATTACGGATCAGTTAACTCATTGATAGCAATAGAACAATTGACACTGAATCTAATTGCCAGATCTATCCATACTAATCATTCCATAAATAATAAAATCCAGGCAACAAATGTTTGGTGAAATCAGAGGAATGCAAGATCTGAAAACATAACATAGGTTCAATGATTCTCTTGAATTATAGAGAGGAATCAGTTATACATATTGTATCCAGAAAAACCTAAAATCCTACGAGAAAACATGAATTAAAGAGAAAAATGGAGAAAAGCTGATAGATGTTGGTGATGACTTTCAATCTCTTGCACCAAACTCCGGACCCCCCCCCCCCCCCCATCTTTTTCGCCCAAGAAGCCTTTTATCAACACAAAAACATCCATCCACTTGCCTTATATGCTTCAAGTGATAAATGAAGTTAATCTTTGCCAAAAACTTGCCAAACTTATCATTTCACTCGGACAGACTTGAGAACTCAATAGGGCGTGGACACGCCTAATTGAGTGTTCAAGTATGTTTCTTGTTCATCATCTTCTAGACTTTCCAACATTGAAGCCATTTTTATTCCATTTTTGCTAAAAATTGTCATAACAACTCCTACATTCAAAAGATGATTAATTTAATCTATGCAATAAAATTCTTCCAAAATATTCAAAATAAACATACATCCGAGCATTAAATTATGTCTATCAATTTTATTTTGAAATCTTATAAGCTCTTAAAAAAATATCAAATGGCTTAATATAACTTAAAAGCTCTTAAACATTTTATAAAATGTTTTGAGAAGTTATAAGTCAACCAAAGGCCCCCTTAGTTCATTTATTTTTTATAACCAAAGGCCCCCTTAGTTCATTTATTTTTTATAAAAAAATAAGTTATACATTTTCATGGAATTTAAGGACAAATCTCTGTATTAGTCCCTCATCTCTTCTTATTATCCCACTTAATTTCTCATCTTTCATATGAATTGTAATGGTCCATCATGTCCTAAATGTATCTCATCAAAGTCCCTGACGGAATCTAGACTACAATGAAAGGAAAATTCCATTGGGTAAAATTGGGAAAAGACCAAATTCTTATATTATTTTCAATAAAATGTTCTTAGATCATGTAACATAGTCTTATTTGCATAAAAAGACATAAAAATTTAAAAATCCACAAAACCATGTATAAGAAAAAGGTCATTGCAATTCTCCACATATGAACTATAAAATCAGAGGCAAAAAATAAATAGTAAGTCCTAAATATCATTATAATGCCAATTACATGATGTGTAACACATTATTTTCATAAATAAAATGGACTTTTAATTAGTGCAGACTTTGTTAAGCAAGGTAAATTAGTAAGTTATATTAATATCTGATGTGGTAAAAAATGGTTTGGTATAGCTAGATTGTATTATTCCTGTTTTATTTTCTTGGCCCTCTTGAAAGACGATTACGTGCGTATTTATAAGAAGTTTTTCCAGCTGCGTCAATCCCGTGAGCACCTCTTTACGAGCACGCCCTAGACCCCTTATGCAGAAATGGGGGATGAACTTTCTTCCCAAGCAGATTTCCTCGTAGATTTTCTAGATTGGATCGTAGATCTTTGCGGATTTCCTCGTAGGCTTTCTCTGCTTTGCTTCGTATATCCTTCGTGAGTCCCTTCGCAAGGTTCCTGGACTGGTCCGTGGGTTATCAGAGTGGGGGGAGAGGGCACGAGGACTCCTCGTACGAGGTTGTCTACGTACGAGGCTGTCCCCATATGAGGCTACCCTATTCATAGAGGTACTTGAGGGGCAATTCGAGGAGGCTCTATTCAATACAAGGGGGTAATTTCCCTTTGATACGAGGGGGTAATATTTTTCCCACATCAATAGTCCCTCAGTTTCTTTTTTATTTTGACAAAAATAAAGAAGAAATTATTCAATTTTCGATGGAGACTTTTTATCCTTTCTCACGCTGCTATGACTGTCCAACTCGAATTGGTGGAAGCTTGTAACTGAAACCTTCAAGGTCAGATGGTCATGGTTGGGTGCATGAAGTGGATTTATCAGTAAACTCAGTAGACTCTTGTAGACTGTAAAACTTTTCAGGCTTTCTTGAGCCTCCTTGTAGGGGTTCAGTTGTTATCAATTCCTCCTTTTTTTATGAACTTTCCTTTTGGAAGCCTTCTTTGAAAACTTGCAAGTTTTGTATTTGGGTTGATCAGACCCTTTTTTTGCTTTAACTTCGAACCTCCAAGGGTTCTTTCTTATCTCAACTTTGAACCTCTGTGTATGGAGGCCTTTACTTTGTAGTAATTTGCTTTCTTCTTTCTCGAGGTTTTCGAGTCCTTCACTTAATTGGTGATTTCAAGTAGGTCATTTGATTCCTCCACCCTTACACAGGTTTTGAGCTCGTCGCTTTTCAAGAATTCATTGTCAAATCACGGAATCACAAACTCTGATTTTGTTGCTTCATACGTGATAGTGGGAACACTGAGAAGGCAAATAAGACCTGTTGGGTGCCCCCTCCTCATCTCTACTTTGTAGTCCTCGTCGCTTCCAGTTACGATGAGGGTCGTATTTAAGAGGCAATGAACATCTCATAAAGAAAGAAAGAGAAAGCTCAGATCATAACAGTTTGAGGTAACTTAAAATACTCTTTTATTAGTCACTAATTATCATATAAAAAATTATTCGAATAAGTCACATTCGTATCTTTTAACAAATATCGGATATAACTGAAAATAAATTTCCAAGTAAATTTAAAGATTTGGAGATAACTTTTTAGGATCAATGACTTAGAATTCATCTTTTCAGTTTTAGATTTTGCTGAACACTTATTATATGCTTAATATTTTGTTTGGTCATGCATATTGGTTTTGACGTAATTCAAAATAGACCCTATTCTTTGGAAATAACATGCATTATTAAATGATGTATTTTTCTCAAATTAACTTTTTACGCACAATTTTACTTATTACAATTTTTATAGTTTTGTGACATTCCGAATTTATCATTTTAAATGTCATGCATTATTTTTAACAAAATAACTTATTTTCCCCCAAGGGGTTTATTCCTCTTCACTTATTTTTGTTCATGGTTTATTCATAAAAGGTGTATTCAAGCTAACTTAGGATAAGAAAGAAATTAGATGAAACTTGTCTATTCTGATAAAAACGAACATGACCAGAGCAATCAATTTTCAATAAAAATTTGTTGTTGTTGTTGTTTTTTTTGTTTTAAAAAGAATATTGAATGTAGGGAGTAAAATTATAAATTAATAATTACCTTTTCAAAAACACCAAATTAGTTAAGCTAGGATTTCACTCGTCAAAACTTACGCGGGTAAAATCTTTTGCTAAATTGGTCTCTCTCATTTATGACTAATTGAATAGGAAACTTTATTAAGCTACAATTCTTTAAGTTGATTTAACCAAACAAATAGCATGCCCTAGTATTCCATCCGGCATACACCATAAGTATACATGTGTAGACAAAGGAGAGTACTTACATATTTAAACCAAATATACATAGCAATATATATAGCAAATATATATAAATAAATTTAACATATATAGCATATATATATATATATATTAACATATATACTTACGCACGCATCAAGAGAGATGCCTAACCTCAAAAAACTCCCGCATCACCTTCCTCGAATTCTTTAAGAGATCCCTTAGTGCGGAAATTATTGTTCTTCAAAACCTTTCCCTCTCCTTCGTATTCCTCTCTCTATCCATATTTTACTTTTTTTTATTATTTTTCAGCATCTTATCATCATCAATCTCTTTTGTAAAGTCCCACTCTCTCTCTCTCTCTCTCTAAAAATAAAAAAACTAATCCAAGACTCTCTCTCACTTTGTGCCTTTCTCTCTTTTCCTATATGAATTCATTCCCAGACCCTTTCCCGTTTATTTTCACACGCAACACCAAAAAAGCAGACAAGATGTGTGTTGGTGCGTTAAACTCGCCGGCCGATTGCGAGTCAAATGGAGGTGGTCACAGGTGGTTGGTTGGTCGGACGTGGAGTGGACGGAAAAAGCGGAAGAAAGGTCTAGATTTGGGGCTTGTCGTATATGTTGATGAAAATGAGATTAAGTTGGATGGAAGTGCTCGCTTGGGGGCGAGGAGTCCAACGGTGTACGCGGTTGCCGGTGGGTCGCTCGGACGATGCCGGAAACTAAAAAAGAGAGAAAGTGGGCGAAAAAAGGCCACGACTTCAGGGGGAGCGTGAAGGCGCGTCAGGGCTCCGATGAGCCCACGCGCGGCACCATAAGGAAGATCGGCGGGAGGCGCTCCTGTTGGCAGTGCGCGTGGTTGGAGACACATCGAAAAAATTTTGCGGCCCCCGCCGACGGTGGAGCAGCGGTTCAGTTCCACATCCTGGGTTTCTTGTTTAGGGTTTTCAGAATTTCTCACACTCAAAGGAAATATCTGAACTTCCCACAGACGACGCCAATTTGATGTGGTAAAAAATGGTTTGGTATAGCTAGATTGTATTATTCCTGTTTTATTTTCTTGGCCCTCTTGAAAGACGATTACGTGCGTATTTATAAGAAGTTTTTCCAGCTGCGTCAATCCCGTGAGCACCTCTTTACGAGCACGCCCTAGACCCCTTATGCAGAATGGGGGATGAACCTTCTTCCCAATCAGATTTCCTCGTAGATTTTCTAGATTGGATCGTAGATCTTTGCGGATTTCCTCGTAGGCTTTCTCTGCTTTGCTTCGTATATCCTTCTTGAGGGCTTATTTATTTATTTAATATTAAGAAAATTAAAAATAACAAAAATAAATATAATATATAATATATAACATGAATGGTAAAAGTCGAACTCAAAGAGTTCGACTTTACCGAAAGTCGAACTCCAAGAGTTTGACTTCAGCTGTTTCTTTTTTCTTTTTTAGTTTATTATTATTATTATTATTATTATTATTATTATTATTTTTGCGTATATTCAACTTTTTTCTTTTTTTTTAATTTTATTATTATTATTATTATTATTATTATTATTTAGTCTGCATATATTTAAAATAAATGTACAACACAAAATATTAACACAAAAAAATATAATTACATTAAAAAAATTATATTTAAATCAAAAAATAAAATATAAAAAATTAATTATAATAATTACAATTCTAAAAATTATTATTGTCTTCTACGACCCCTCACCGATCAGCTTGTCTTGAATGGCCCTCCCTTTGTTGGTATTGTTGTCTATCTCGCGTTTGTGCCCAATCCATCTCGTTAGGAATACGTGATGTTTGGCTTCTACCACGGTGAATGATGCCACGCAAAGTAGTGTCATGGACCAACTCAAATTGTGGAACATCCCAATAATCTTCCGCCATCAAAGGATGAAAAGACTTAGAATATGTTCTCCTGTAAGCCATTATATCATAATAGTCCTTCACCATTGATGGGCACTAATTCTATATGCAGCGCATACCTTTTGAGCATGTGAGCACGGGATGCCGAATTGACTCCATTTGCCACATGAACATTCTTGTATGGCAATTTTGACGACGTGAGTGTGGAATACATGTCCAGTCTGACGTTTTGTCACAATGGAGGCAGACTGTTGGTGCTGGTTGTATCTCGTCACAGCATGTTCAACACTTTTTTTGAACCAACGTTGGAACAATTTGTTTGCAAAGTTCGTCCATAGTTGGTTGTTACTTAACATGACACCACTCTTTGCCATCCTCTCACGAAAATAGTGGACTGAACGAGCAAATGTTATTTCCACTATTGCAGTCACAGGCAATCGACGAGCCCCTTTCAGAACTCCATTGATGCACTCTGACATGTTGGTTGTGAGAATTCCGCACCGCCATCCGCCATCGTGAGAAGCTGTCTATTTTTCCTTTTCAATATTCTCTCAGTACACAAACGCTTCTAATTTGTTCACCTTTATCTCGTTCATTGTTCGATTGAACTTGCTGATTTGATATTCAGAACCAGCTCTCCAACAAAGGTCCTTCAGTTCCACATTCTTGTGACGACTGTTGAAATTAGAACATATGTGCCACAAGCAATATCTGTGCACTCCCTGTGGTGGCACAAAATCTGGAATTATTTTCACTGCTTTGATGGGACCCGCATTACGGTCAGAAATAAGACACATCCCAGACCGTCCTCTTATAATATGTTTGCTCAACATTTGAAGAAACCAAGTCCAAGATGCTTCGGATTCTTCATCGACAATAGCAAACGCAAGAGGAAGTACCTGTTGATTCCCATCCATGGCATCTGCAATCAACATTTTGTACTTGTACTTTGTGTATAAATGTGTCCCATCGATACACAGTTTGAATGCCCAGAAGACGTATTTTATCACGTATGCATTGCTTGACTGCTGAAAGTATTTATATTCACATTCAACAATCGTCCCTTCATTATACTTTTGGAGAGCTCTCATGAAGTTTGGTAGCTTTCGAACTGAACTCTCCCATATGCCATAAATGGTTTGACGGGCCCTCTTCAAACTGTACCATGCCTTTTGGTATGTTATGTCGAACCCTGTGTGGTCCTTCACAGTTTGTATGACATGCTTGATTCCATAGGAGGGGTCACATTTTACCTGCCCTAATAATAAAGAAGCAATGTACCTTATGTCTAAATTCCAATGTTCGAGGGACATATCGTTAACAACACATGTGTGGTCCCCCTTATATTTTTTTATTTCCCAACGGCCCTTTCTCAGTTTTATTATTCCACGTAGCTCTCATCTACACCATACATCTGGAACGGAAAAAAAAAGATGAATATACTTTCTAATAAAATTGTGATAGACGATTATACATTATTGATACGTACCTGGGGTGCTATGTTTACAGACGACCTTCCATTTTTTTATGGTACTCTCAAGTACCACATACTCACGTCGTGCATGTCGTATCGAGTGATCTTTCACCGCTCTTATTAAATGATCTTTATTTTTGAAAATCATTCCCACATCAAGTCTCCCTTCATTAGCATCATAAAATTTCGCATACTTTGACGGAACATCAATGGAGTCAGCAGGTATCTTCAGGAATGTACGATCAAAAAATGGTATGGAACGGTAAAACATTTCCTTATTAGTGTTATTTGGCATAGACGGTTCATTGGTTGGTGACATACCTTGAGATTGGGTTGCAAATGTTTCAGCCATGTCATTTATGTCAGCCTCGTTCTTAGGATCCTCGGGTGGTATTGGAAATGCAGCTTTATCTGGTTCTGACATATGATCTGAAAAATCGGCAAAACTATCAGCTTGAGGATCTTCTTCATGATCCTCTTGAGGGTCTTCTTCGAGCACTAGCTCGTCGTTGCTCCGTGAATGGGTTGCCCTGGGTTGAATTCCAATGTTTTCTAGGCCTTGTGTAACAGCAACCACGTCAGGTGTTGAGTCATATACGCCGTAATTTGAAGCACTCCAAAAAAAATCACCCCCAGACGGGCCAGTACAAAATTCACCACCAGATGGATCTGCAAAAAAATTACCATCGGAAGGACCGGCTAAAAAATCACGGTTGGAGGAAGAAGGTAGACCTTCATTGGCTAAAAGTGATATGTAGTCGCCCCAAGGTTGGCTAAACGTATTTGGAGGCTGTGATGGGTATTGATGTTCTTTTTCAATATATATTTCTATGATTAGAAAGCCTGATGCAGGATCCAAAAAGAATGACAAAGTGTCATCGTCTTGGATTGGCATGAGTGTCTCTTTGATACGACCGAGATAATGGCATGCATGTTTTGCGAATACTTTCAATGAGTATTCGTTGCTATCAACACCTGTCTACTGGTGTAACCTCGCTGTGAATTGAGAATAAGTTGATGAACGAGATACCCTCAACGTTGCAAAAGGCAAACGATCGTAGGTCACTGACCAACCATCATTAGATACCTCACCACCAAAGTACAAAATAACTTCTATTCTAGATGATGAAAACGACATTTTTTGTAGATGTTCGATAAAACACAAAAAGAATATATGGAGATATTTTGGATATAAGGTATGTTACACCAATGCGGGATGAGATTCAATATCCTTGAGCATATCTATTTATAGAAAACCGAATGCACTTAACTTATCAAAACTTAATATATATATATATATATATATATATAAAAAGGCTGCATGATGCAGCCTTTATCAAAGGCTGCATCAAAGGCTGCATCATGAAGCTAAAACACAACTTGGCGCCAAGGACAAGTCCTTGGTGCCAAGGACGTGACTTCATGATGCAGCCTTTGATAAGGCTGCATCATGTAACTTTTTCTCGGGTTTTTCATTGCGTGATGTATTTATATGTTCCGTCTTGGTAATCTATTTTTCAGAGTAGCAAAATCTTCAATATGCAAAGTGGGAATAAGGATGGATGGTATTACCAGAACAACCTCTTCTATAAGAGGAAATGGTCGGAGGAGCTAGAGATGATTTTTGTGGATGAACTGCTAAGGCAACTCGATTTTGGCCATTTCAACCCCGACGTCATCGAATATTATAACATCCACTGGGCATTAAAAAAGGTAAACAAGAAGGCTTTGAAACCAATATCGCACGATGAGGCGTTCATCGTTTAAACATTTTGAAGCAACGTTACCAATGTTACCGATCTCTAAAAATGACGCATGGAATCTCATGCGATGCAAGAACGGGTATATTGACTGCTAATGTTGCAGTTTGGAAGCAGATTTGCATGCCTCCGTGTGACCGGTATGTCAAGTGTTATGTCAACGCATCAGAAAGGCACTGGAATGCATTATGGGCGCTATTTGGATCCAAAGAATGCATGAGCATAGACCCAAGGACACTTATCCCTCCAAGACCACCATTAGAGGATGGAGGGTACGATCCTTCAAGCTCATCAACAAAGTAACTTATTAGTAATGCCTTGGTTCTATTATTGTTATTTAAGTTCAAATTATTGTTGTTTAAATTAAAATTATTATAGTTAAAATTCAAGAAATTATTGTTTAAATTGTTAAAAAAAAAATTGGCTTGCTGCACCATAGGCTGGTGTTATTTTGGATATAAGGTATGTTACATCATTGACTTGCTGCACCATAGGCTGCAGCAAGGCTGCATCAATGCAGCCTTGCGGTCACGGGTTGCTTAAGCAGCCCATGATTGCAGCTGCAGCATACAGCTGCAAGCTGCAGCTAGCTTGCTGTGCTGCAGCTGTATGCTGCAGCAAGCGACAGGAGGGTCACGGGTTTATAACCCGTGACCCTCTTCAATATATATAAATATATATATATATATATTACAAAAAAAAATTAAATTTCTTGTGTCTATATAAGTGTATGGTGCATTTCGAAATTCTTCAAACTTTTCTGTTTACACTTTAAACTTTTCTATTTACACTAAACGCTTTTTGAAATTCTTCATACATTTTCACTTTACACAAAATGTAAGCTGTTCTAAAATATGGACAGAAGACAAGTGTATGGTCCACGCAACGAAACTGTGTTGTCATCACAACGAGAACACAGGTCTGATGATGTGCTTGACGGCGATTTAGATGAACCCTTAAAGGCACGACGTACGGATGGTGCATTTTGGACACACTTCCAAGAGCATGCCCCACATCATAGGGTGTTGGCAG
The DNA here is from genome assembly GCA_034509735.1 of Sesamum alatum. NCBI lineage: Eukaryota > Viridiplantae > Streptophyta > Magnoliopsida > Lamiales > Pedaliaceae > Sesamum > Sesamum alatum. The sequence goes on along the minus strand of JACGWO010000010.1, from coordinate 29,021,716 downwards.
TACTACACCAAATGGGGTTTTATGGTGTGTACCGATGCGGCAGAATTGTGTACGATGTGCATCTCATCACAGCACTAGTTGAGAGGTGGCGCCTCAAAACACACATGTTTCACTTGACCGTAGGGGAAACGACAGTTTCCCTCCAAGACGTCCAAATAATTTGGGGACTCCCAATAGACGGACTTGCCGTGACCGGGGTGGATGGGGAGAGATCTTGTATGCTATTTATTTGGGCTTCCAGCCAGACGATGGGGAACTTAGGGGTTCGCGTGTGTCTATAAACTCAATTTTGCGTCACATTACACCGATCAGAATTGATGATAACACACCGTTCTCCAATATTGTACAATATGCACGTTGTATGGCATTAATTCTTTTTGGTGGGGTGATGTTCCCTGATTCATCCGGGCATCTGGTATCATTACTATATGTCCAGAAATTAGAGGTATCGACGCCGTCCGAAACTATAGTTGGGGCAGTGCTGTGCTCGCATTCTTGTACCGTGAATTGTGTAATGCCAGCACCAAAGGCAAAGCCCAAATTGGTGGCCCGTTGCAGTTACTGCAGGTAACATTAAATATTTATATTTCTCATTAACTAACTTATTGCAATATTTTATTTTTGACACAAGCTTATTATTTTACAGATTTGGACTTGGTCGCATATCACAACAATAACACCCGGTCTTGGTGATGAACGTGTAACGATGGGGCCAATACAAACGTATAATAATCGGCTCCTTCCCATACCACCGTACGGTGCAACGTGGAACAAAAAACACAACTTCACCCGCACTGTGCGGTGGACTGTCCGGGTATTTAGAGATATGCTAGATAACATGACGGCTGATCAGGTAAACAAGACTCATCGTTACGCATATTTATTTATGAATATTAATTACCTACTAATTTAACATATTTGCTTTTATTTCAGTTTCTTTGGCAGCCGTACAACATGAACTCGGAGAACATTCTAGCCCACTCAGATGAGTTCAACCCCCAATTGTGGACATCAATATGTCCTCTAATCTTTTATGCTATTGTGGAGATGCATCATCCTGAACGGGTACTTCGCCAATTCGGTATGAGGCAAGACATCCCACATGGTACAGATAGTCAGAAAATGAGCCTTCATAACATCTCCCGTAGAGCACGTGGGGGCACACACTGGGAGACTCATCACGCGTTATACGTTAGTAGATGGGATAGATGACATGAAACGGTTGTGTGCCGACCACCCATTTCCAACGGAAGAGATACAGAAAATGGATATTGGGATTGGTACGATAGAATAACTCGTCGATTCGTCTCATCATCTACTGATAGACGTGTAGAGAGTGGCCATCAACCTGGACATGCACCAACAATACAACATGTGGTTTGCAAATTGGTGCAGGAGCAATATGCAGAGGCCCTTCATCTAAGTGTTCAACCTCCACCAACCAATTTCGAAGAGGCTTTGCAAATGCATCAGTGGTTTATTATCGGAATGATTGAACTTCGTGAAATGCTTTCTCGTTTTCTGAGGGATAATCAGCCCGAAGAACAAGCAGCACCACATGATAATGCTCCGTCTACGTCTCACAGACAAAGGAGAAGCAGTAGCAGAATGTCTACAAGTTCACTTAGAGGTGATGATACTATTGGGGCAGATATAGCTGGTCCATCCACAGTGCATACACCTCTAAATGTATATCAAGATTGCTACGTGCTTCAACTGCCCCAACAAAGTGATTGGTTTGATTCAGCTCCATACATGCCAAGCCAACAACCTTATTATGGACAGGTTGATCTTGACCTTGGCACGAGTCAAGCATATGCACCAGAATATAACATCTCACCAATTCCATTTCCAGCATTTGGTGCATATCGTGATTATAGAGAGTCTAGTTCTGCAACATCATCATGTCGGTTACATATGAATGCAGATAATGATGATAATATTGACGATGAACCAATACAAAATATGGATGAAGAAATAAAAAGACCTCGGCGCCAACGGCATCGACGCACTTGTGGGACGGGCGGTCATTTTTAATAATTGTAATTATTATAATTAATTTTTAAAATTTATTTTTTTATATTTATTTAAATATATGCAGACTGAATAATAATAATAATAATAATAATAATAATAATAATAATAATAAAAGAAAAAGAAAAAGTTGAAGTCGAACTCTTGGAGTTCGACTTTACATGATTAGGAGTTCGACTTTTACAATTCATGTTATATATTATATATTATATTTATTTTTATTATTTTTAATTTTCTTAATATTAAATAAATAAATAATTCGTGAGTCCCTTCGTAAGGTTCCTGGACTGGTCCGTGGGTTATCAGAGTGGGGGGAGAGGGCACGAGGACTCCTCGTACGAGGTTGTCTACGTACAAGGCTGTCCTCGTACGAGGCTGTCCCCATATGAGGCTACCCTATTCATAGAGGTACTTGAGGGGCAATTCGAGGAGGCTCTTTTCAATACGAGGGGGTAATTTTCCTTTGATACGAGGGGGTAATATTTTCCCCGCATCAATATCATTGCAAAGTTTTGCAAGACTAGAGCTAGTGAAAGAAAAAAAAAAGAGTAATTACATAAGTTAGAAAGAGTAGATGATGTTAAATAAAGGAGATGGTGTTAAATAATGTTAAGATTTTTGTCGGCATTAGTAATGAGTTATGCTGAATATTTTTATGCAAAACAGGTTGTAGTATGCGAGTGTGATATCATTATAATGGCATTTAAAACTTATTTTTGTTAATCTATTTTATATTTTATATTGTGGAGTATTGCAATGATATTTTTCATACAAGAACTTTTGGTTTTTTCAAATTTTTTATTTTTTTCTCGTACAAATAAGACTATAGTATGTGATGTAATGATATTTTACTGAAGACTAATATAGGAATCTGATCATTTCTTAACTTACTCATTTTATGGAATATTTCATTCTATTTAACGTCAGAATTTTAATGCGATATATTTTAGTAGAAGAGTGACTATTTCAGTGCATTTGAAATGGGAATGACTAAAATTGAATGAAAAATATAGACGAGGACTAATGAAAAGATTTGACCTTTTATAAATAAGCTTAGAGAAAGACACTCTAAGTCCCATCATGTTGACAAATTATTTAGCCATAGATATTATAATGTCATATGATTATCAGCATTGAGGCAGAGGAATACACAGTCATTAATGTTGTTGTTATTTTAATTTGCTGCAGCCTTTCATATTTAAATTATTGTATGTATTAAATGATGTAAATTATTTTATATCCACAACTTTTTATTTACTTTTATTTTTAGACCATTTAATTTGTTCGATATGGACTTTGAGATCATAAAGGCAAGTCTTAACTTTCTTACTTCAATCAGACCATTTCATTATAAACTTTGAGTTAGAGGGTGTTTGGCTAAGCTTAAAAGCTTTTCAAAACATCTTATGAGATGTTTGAGAGCTTTTAAGATGTCACAAATCGTTTGGCAATTTTTTTTTAAAAGAGCTTATAAGATCTCAAAATAAGATGTTTTGGATCTTATAAAATCTTTTTAAAAAAGTTAGACTTTCCTAACTTTTTTTATAAGATCTTATAAGCTCTATACAATTAATAATTGATAAGACAAAAATAACCCTTATTGATTTGCTATATTTCAATTTTACCCTTAACATAACAAACATATTTTTATCAACAAAAAATTTTCTCTCTCTTTCTATCCCTCCCCCTTCTCCTCTTCTCTCTCTCTCTCTCTCTCTCTCTCTCTCTATATATATATATAATATATATGTATAATATCATATATTCTTTTCATATTTATATAATTATGACATTAATTACGTAATTAATATTAATTTTTAATTATTAGAATTATGAAAAATATGCTACTGATATTATATGTTATAATATGGTTAAAAGTAGTCATTAAACTTAACAAAAAATATATCAATTATATATCTATGTTAATATTCGATTAGCATGAATATTAATATTATTTCGATGCAAAAGTTTAAAAATAATAATTTGTCAATTTTTTATTTTTGAAAAAAAAAATCTATTAAATTTTATTTAGAGTTTAACTAATGTATACTATTTATGAAAGTATTTTAAAAATATTCAAATACAAAATATGTCAACAAAAATTACAATTTATTTGATTCTAATAGTATCATGTCCGTTTTGGTCATTTTACCAATAAAAAGACCTTATTATGCCAAACACCCTAACATCTTATAAGATGTGAAAACATCTTATAAGCTTTAACATCTTATTTTATTCAAACACTTCAAGAGCTTATTTTTAAAATAAGATCCAACATCTTATAAGCTCCTAAAATATCTTATAAGATGTAGGAGCTTATAAGATATTTTAAAAAAGCTTAGCCAAACACCCTCTTAGTGTTCATAATTTCTTTCAGACATTTGGTAACAATTTTTTTTCACTGGAAAAAAAAATACTATTGGCTACATTTTTAACGATTATGACTAAAAGTCATGGTAAATAACTATTATTAACTACGGTTAAATAAAAATCGATGCAAAAACTAACTTTTCCTCCATGAAAAATTTATTTGTCACGGCTAAGAGCCGTGGTAAAAACATTCGCCATGGCTTTTGGCCACCCTTGCAAAAATTACGACCAGCAGCCGTTGCGTGACCATGATCAATAACTATTTGCTATAATTATTTAGTATTAATCATGACAATTAATCATAGTTAAATGTAATATTGCACAGATATTTATTATATAAAAACATGCACACACATACGATTTACAAATAACTTTATGTTGGGAATTTAATCCCTCCAGTGACGAACATAAAAAACAAATTCTACCTTACTATTACAGGCGGGATTAAGGATTTCACAACAACCCTCAAATTATAAATCGGAAAATTTTAGAATATAATAGAAAATACTCACAAGGAAATAAAAGGGGAGGAAAGTTAGAAAAAAAAAAACACACACACACATATATATAGAGAGAGAGAGCCTAATAGGAAATTAACAGAATCAAAAGAGGCTCAGGTTTCCCTGATTCGAAAGGTGAGATGCCCCGGCCACCCAAACGCCGACGGTCCACCGATTGCACAATGCCCTCGAGCCACACAAGGCCTACACTGTCCACACAGGACCAACGGACCACGACCACAAAGCACAAAAGGAACACACCCCTCAACCACACAGGCTTCTCACGGTCCACAAAGGACTAAGCGCAAAAGAGAACAAAAGTACGAAGCAGATTTGGTTTTGAAGAAAGGGAGGCGGATCAAGATGTTTTTCGTGTTCTGATTTTTCACTAAACAAAAGGAGGTCATATTTATAGTGAGGGGTGAGAGATGACGGTGTAAGTACCACCATTTCCGGCGACATTGAAAAACGGCGACGACGAATTCATGGGGTTGGGAGGGAGAGACGAGTGAACACATTTGGAAGAAGAAGAGATAGTGAGGTTTAGGGTTTTCAGTCAAAGGGAACAAGATAAAAGAGAGTCAATTTGGACCGGGTCGGTCATGGGCCGAGCAGGAACGTGGGCCAAGTGGTTCTGGGCCTGGCCTTCCAGAGTGGGCCAAGTAGGGGGATGGGTCTTAAAAGGGACATGGGCCAACTAGCAACATTTTATGTTGATGGATTGATATATAATATATAACATTATTTTTCATATTATTTTTATGTCTTTCGATGTAAACAAATGTTTGAATTTTTACAAGTAATTAAAGATGTGCCTGAAACGTTTAAAGACATGTTTATAGTTGTTAATCCACTCAAGTAGGTTGTTACTACAACTTTTTGGTTGGATTACAGGTGGTGGAGTCCACGGCCTTATTCAATTTTTTTTTTTCTTTTTTGTCCTCATTATTCTTGCAATATTATCGGTCAAGGGATATTTTTTGTTCTCATTATTTTTTTTAGGGTGAATTACAATGACCTCCCCTGAGATTCCACATAATTATAGATATCTCTCGTTATTTCAAAAATTGTAAATACTTCCCTAAAGTTTGTTACCGTCTAACAAATAACCCAATTTCTATCTAATTTTATGGGTGAACTGACCAAAATTCCTTTATGCAAATTGAATTATTTTTTAAAATTTTCTAAATCTTTTTAGACAAAAATGTGCAGGGAGAGGTTTCTTACGTTTTCTACACAGATGAGTAATAACGTAATTTGACTCGACTGATTTTTTTATATTTTTTTTTAAAAAAAAATTAAGGGCAAAATGGACCATTTCAAGCTATTGGTTAAAATTACAAACCTCCCGGAAATATTTGTAACTCTTAAAACAATGAGAGAGTATCTGTAATTATGCCAAATTTCAGAAAATATCATTATAATTCACTCTTTTTTTTTTATCCATTTTGTCCCCATTATTGAATGGGTGGAGGCCAAACATATTTCTTGCACTATTTTAGGGTAAACACATTATTCACAAATTTAAACCATGTTATGCCCAATAAAGTATGCCAAGTAAATACATCATGCACTTATACTATCCAAATTAACACAAAACGTAATATGAAATTAATCTAATAGCCTTGTAAACATGCCCTAATAAGTTTATATTGGAAGTAATCTCCCACACATGGAAAGTTTAAGGCAAAAGTGCTGTAGCAGAGTTCAGTTGTTTGATGTCTGAGTGTTTCTCTCTTATTAACATGTTCTGCATCATATATCATAGAGTTTCTATTCTAAATGTTATTCATATTATATAAGAGAAAATTACATTTTTGATACCATAATTTAGGATTATTTGCAATATTGATACCATATTTTTGGAATTACCTAGAAATAATACCAAAAAATAGGCTCAATTTGTATTTTTTTATACTGTTGTTAGATTTCTAATGGCGAGGCTACGCACGCTATACTTGACCATTAAGTCATGCAACAAGGGCGGGCAAAAAAACAAGAAAATTACAATTTTGGTACCACAATTTGTGGTACCTAACAGTATTGGTTCCACAGTTTAAAGTACCTTGCAATATTGATACCATATTCTCCAATTTCGTTAAAAATTTGTATGTGACCGTTCAGGTTCACCTTCAACTAGACTTGCGTTTGTATCACATATACAATTTATTTGGGCAAAATGCATCTAGCTCCCCCTGTGTTATAGAAAAATAGCAATTTACCCCATTGTAAAAAAAAAAATCTCTATTTACCCCCTTATATTTTTAAAAAAGAAGCAAAATACCCCTTATATCGTGGGGTGTCCCTCACACGTTGCTGGTGCGATTTTTATTCGATTTTACCTACAAAATGACTTTAATACGCTTAAATATTGACCATTAGATCTTATTTTATATATATATCAACAGTTGAAATTTAATAAATATATCAATGATTATTTAGATTCACGGTTCACGTTGATGTATACATTCAATGACTATTATTTATTTGAGTCAGATCAATGTTCAAATTTATACAACTTATAAAAATAAATTATAAAATTATATATACAAAATATATATATACAATATATATAATATTAATAAAAAATATAAAATATAAATAACTTTTTTACTGTACATATACATAGATATACAATGTATACATATAATATTAAAAAAAATACACAAAAATGGAGCAATGAGGGGAAAGGTGGGCGCAACGACGACGAAGGGAGAGGGAAAAAGGGGCGGACGACGGCGGCGAAGGGGGAGGGGAAAGGGGGTGGGCGATGGCTTGGGAGGAGGAGGGGGCGCCAATGGCTGGGAAAGGGAGGGAGGGCGGCGCCGACGGCTGGGGAGGGGAGGGGGGGATGGAGTATATATATATATATAAATATTATATTATACTCACTATATATTATATATATATCATAAATATATATACATATACTTTTAAAAATATATTTTGAATTTTTGTTTATAAATTATATATGTAAATTGAATTTGGGCGGTTGATTTTTGAATATAAGACATCAATCATTGATTTAAGTAAGATCTTATATGAACCGTAAATTATTATATATGTATATGAATCATTGATTTGTATTAGATAAAATTCGATAGTTGAAAAATAAAGATACAAATAAAAAATTAAAAAAAAAAAAGAAATGCATGTATCTCACCCCTCGCATGAAGAGTGTATATGACAACTCATTTGCACTAGATTAATTATTTACTATTAATTAATTACCCTCAATTAACTGTTCAACCGGAGGTGTACCCGTTGCTATGAGTTATCTAGCAATGGTCATGACACTAGATAATATGTGAAATTTGCATGAACTATGTAAAATAAACTGTTATTTTCACTAATTTTGAAAAAAAACATTCTGTCATTTTAAAATATTTTTAACAATTTTTTTGTTATTTATAAATAATTTCCGTCATTTATAAGTATTATATGGTATTTCTTAAAATAAATTCTGTTATTTAAAAAAATAAATTCCAAAATTTATAAAACATTTTTTTAATTTTTAATTTTTTTTTGACATTTATAAAATTATTTTATGTTATTTTAAAAAAACTGTTATTTTCACTAATTTTGAAAAAAAAAACTGTCATTTTAAAAAATTTTATGTTATTTTTAACAATTTTTTATTTTGTAATTTATAAATAATTTTCGTCATTTATAAGTATTATATGTTATTTTTTATAAAAAAATCTGTTATTTTAAAAATATAAATTCTGAAATTTATAAAATAATTTTTGTTGTTTTTTAAAAAAATTCTGACATTTATAAAATTATTATAATTACAATAATGTCAAAAGTTGGGACTTAGTAATTATTTTAGATTTTAGGAAACAAATTAGGATTATAATGTATTAGATTAACAATTTAGATTATAACTTGTAGAGAAAATTCCAATAATCTATTATTTAAAATATAAATTGATACTTATATTTTTTTAAAATTCATACCACTAATATTTTTTAAAAACACATGTAGATCATGTCTGGTCAGATCCCCCACCTCGAGAAAGTGGACGTGGTCGCGGTCGTGGTTGTGGCTCAACGGCCACACCGCCGGCAGATGCTGCTTCCTAAGGTGGGGAAGCAGTATTCCGACTACCACCAACACCACCACCAGCAGAGCAGCCAGTTGCAGCACTACGGCCGGATCAGCAGCCCGATCCGTCTACTCCTGCACCTGTCGGGGAAGCTGTCGGACCATCTACTCCCGCACCGACGGTAGATCCGGCCCGTCCATGGGCTGCACCACCCCCACCACTCTCCCTACCATCGGCGCGCCAGTATATCACCATCGCCGAGGCCAAGTATATATATATTTTTAAATATTTCTGTAATTTAAATTATCATTTTTCTGTTACAATAATTATTATATAATTTTAGGCTGAGCGGAAGATACACGAGCGCATGTACTCGGTGGTGCGAGGACACTATCCCCACCCTTGGGGCTGTTTGCGCCAGGTGCCGCCAGAGCACCAACATTTCTGGTTCGAGAATCTGAAGGTAACATACTTTAATTTCAGTTTAAAGGTATCAATTGAATTTTTATATTAAATATTTTAACAATTTATTTCTTTTTTTACAAATCACGTACTGGTGGGACTGCGACAATGAGTCCATGCTCAAGATCTTCCATATGTTTGCGGGGAAGTTCCTCCGCAAAAAGTTCATCCTCGCCAAACAGTCTCTGGTGAAGCCGCTCTGGCTGGCGAACGAAATCTGGCGGCAGCTCCTATTGTACTGGGGAGTTCAAGGACGAGTGCGCCAAGAATAAGGCCAACCGGTCCGCCAACCCAGCCGCATCCTCTACTGTGTACCGTGGGGGTTCTGCCTCCATCGGTATGCACAAGAGGAAGATGGTAAGAAATTTTATTTTTTTTTAAAAGTATTCATCATTATTAAATTAAAATTGTAATAAATGTTCCTTTTTTTTTTATAGGAGACGCAACTGGGTCGGCCAGTCAAGCAGATGGAGGTATTCTCCAGATGCTATAAGAAGAAGGCGGATGGCGGATGACGGACGGCGGCTGGAGCGGCCCAAGGGCAGCGGAGGTGGCGGTAAGCTTTCTATTGAATTTTCAAATTTATTTTCTTTTAATATTTAGAAATAATAATAATTTACTATTTTTGCAGGAGACGTTCCAGAAGTTGCTAGAGGATCACCAATCTCAGGCCGCGGCCGATCCTGGGCATCGTCCGACCGAATCGGAGGGCTCGGTGGCGTAGACCGAGCAAGAGTTGTGGCTGGCTGCAGTCGAGTATAAGAACAAGGGCCGGGTATTCGGTCTTGGTTCTAAGGCCCAATGCCTTAGTCAGACCTTTACCTCGCCATCACCACCGCCACCGCCACCATCGAACTTGGAGGATCGCATGGTCTAGCTGGAAGAGATGATGGTCGATATGATGGGTATGATGAAAACCCTGCAGACCAACAACTCCGCTGCCGGCCCGTCACGGCCTCTGACAGACCCCCCCTCCGGACGATGACGATATGGACCAGGACGAGGGGGTGGGGTGTAGATTTAGGATTTTTTTTAATAATTTTTATAATTATGGATAATATTTTTATTTAATATTTTTTTTCAAATTATGAATTTTTGGTATTTAAATAATTATTTAAACAAATTCAAAAATATTATAAATAATTTAATATATATTTAAATAATAATAATAATATAAAAAATAATGATTCACTTATCTAGGAACGATCCTTTAGACGGTCTTGGAGCTCATAAAAATCGACGTAACCGTTCCAACTGGTTACCGGTTTAATGACCGACCGTTCCTAAACCCGTACAAAAAAGAATTCCAAATTAAGGGCAGACCATTCCTAAAATTAGTCCAAATTCAATAATTTCGTGGTATAGTTAGCGTTCTAAATCGAATACCTAAAACCGATCCAAACACGTATTCCAAATAAAGATTATAAAACCGTTCCTACGTTCCTTAGCAAAGCAGGTCTACGTGTGTTCCAACGACCGTTCCAAAATCTATCCCAAACTTATAGTACACCGTTCCAATTTGAATTTCAAAATCAGTGAAAAAATGTATCTCCAATATATTCAGTCCGCTGCAACCTGTGTTCCAATGACCGTTCCGTGATTTACATTACATGTGACTGTTCCAAATATTAACATGGTGTTCCAAATACACAAATTGTATATTCATGCATACAAAGGTAATTAGGAACGGTTTCTACATTGTACGCCAAAAACAGTTCCAATATAGGAATGGTCTAAGCGGAACCGTTCCTAATCATTAGGAACGCCTCTAGTTTCAACGGAAGGCTGACCATTCCATAACCGTTCCTAATCGAGGTCCAAAATCATCCAGTGATCTTTTTACCATTCCAAACGAAAAAAAACCCGTTCCTAGATCCGTTGCAATTCCCGCATTTTTTTTGTAGTGTCTCCTTTTCAACCTGTTAGTTTTTAGCGCAATATTCTTATATACAATATTATTTGTTTCTAGCGGGTGCTTACATGATGTATTTGGTTACAAATTGCATATTTATATTTCATATTCTTTAGTATGTTCTCATAGTACTTTATTTATTTTGATCAAATTGTTAATGCTTTTTCTTTTAGATAGCATATATTTTCGTTATTTAAATCTAAATTGCACTTATCAGTATTATTTTATCTCTATTACATTATGGGAAAAAAAGAGTAAAAATACAATCTAAAAACAATTATCTAGTACTAATATTAGTCTGAAGTCACTCATTTTAAAATTTTCAACAAACTCCTACAATAAAATTGAGGATTTTTATTTGAAATTTTCTAATATCTATTATCATTTTTTTTATGTTTTGAAGTTTAGATTAGTATATATCTACATCTTACTCATTGCTATTCATTTTAAATTTTACAGTGCCCAGGTAAATCAATATTTATAAAAAAAATATTTAAAATCGTTCCTAGCGAATTAACGTAAAATTTTTATATTTTAGAATATATTATTCATTGTCTAAGTAATTAAGACAAATTAGGAATACCAAATACTTTTATGCTAGGATAGATTAATTATGTTCTTATAACTAATTAATCTTATTTAGGATAATTGCATGTACACCCCCTGACCTGTTGTTTACATAGATCACCCCAATCTTTTGAATAATTACACATACACCACCAAAAATGTTAAAATTATTTACCTAAACCACCCCTGCTTTTTAAAAAGTTACACGTACACCCCCCTCCCCCCAAAAAAAAATATCAATATTATTACACAACTACTCCTATGCTTTGGCTATTATGAATGATTTGTATAAACAAACCATGAATCAGGGGGTCTAAATGAAAATATTCATCTAATTTACTATTGAAAAGAGTATCATAATAAGGATATGAATATTTTTTCACAACAGGAATAAACACTTAAGAGATTTCGCTATTATATATTTAATCATAAGTTGCACATAGTAGTATTATTTTAGCTCCAGTATATTATGGTAAAAATCAAAAGTACATGAAAATATAATCTAAAAATAATTTTCTACTACTAATATTAAAATAAAATGAATTAGTAAGAAGTCAACATTGTTAAATTATTTTTTTTAAAGCATTTCTAATTTAGTAAGAATTATAATTATTTTTATTCAAAATTTCATCATATTTATTCTTGTATATATATATATTTTTTGAAGTTTAGTATTTTATGAATTAATCACATGCGATTTATTTTAAATTATGTTTTGCGCTAATAAATAATACTTTTAAACTATTTAAAAATTTCTTCAAACAAATTAATCACTTAAATATATTATTAGCCTATTCTTGTTAGTAGGACATATTATTATTGACCAAAAAATTTAGAGGTATTAGATCTCTAATTAAATGGTCTTCTTTTGGTATAATTTTATTCTTTTACCACTAATTTTTAATTATTTTTAAAAAGATACCTTAAGTAAGGGTCATGAATGTTTTTTTCACAATGGGGAACAAATACATGAGATATTCACACTTTTATATATAATATAGATTATATGTTATACTTACTAAATATTATATATATCATAAGTATATATACATATATTTTTAAAACTATATTTTGAATTTTTTGCTTATAAATTATATATGTAAATTAAATCTGAACGGTTGATTTTTGAATATAAGACATCAATCATTGATTTAAGTAAGATCTTATATGAACATAGATTATTATATATGTAAATGAACCATTGATTTGTATTCGATAAAATCCAACGATTGTAAAATAAAAATACAAATAAAAAAATTAAAAAACAAAAAGATAATAGGTGCGTGTATCTCACCCATCGCATGACACTACAAAAAAATATGATATTAGTGACAAAATATTAAATGATATTTAAAAGTTGTCACTAAAAGTATGTATTTAGTGACAATATTTTTTATCTTGTCACTATATAATTATCAGTGATAAAAATTGTGTATGAAATTGTTACTAAATACAATTAATGACACATCTATAGTGACAACTTAGAGACAACACAATATAGTGATAATAATTATTTATTGTCACTAGGTTGTTACTATACATGAATCACTAATTGTATTTAGTGACAACTTTGTGCACATTTTTTTGTCACTAATAATAATTTTTACAAAATAATAGTAATTATTAAAATCATAAAATTCATTATTGTGACAAAATAAATATTCTTGTCACTAAATATATATAATTAGTGACAATATTAAAATTGTCACTTGATTTTTTTGTCACTAATTTTCAATTTTTTTGTAGTGTGAGGAGGGTATATGGCAACTCATTTGCACTATATTAATTATTTACCATTAATTGATTACCCTCAATTAACCGTTTAATCGGAGGTGTATCCGTTACCATGGGTGGTTATTTAACAATGATCACGACACTAGAGAATATGTGAATTTTGCATGAACTATGGATGTTTGACATTGAATGTTTGTAGATGGAATGGTCCTAGTGTGTTTTAAAAAACAGTAGAAAATGTCCAAACTATACTAACAATCCTTTCTGATTTGAAGTAATTAAGATTATTGTATTCTTGCAGATTATTATGCTATTGCTTACCGTCATCATATACATGTATGTTAATAACATATGATATTGCGATGATGATGTAATAAAGTGGTGGGAGAAGGCCTAGAATAAGCTTTGCTTTCACTCATGATGTTCTTCACATGTCCGCCATGGCAAGAAACCATAAAACCCGCAAAAGAAGGTAGAAACATGACAAACATGCGGTAACTGAAGATGAGAGCTGCAAGAACCTGGTGGGAAGTGAGAATTCAGAGCAAAGCCTCATCTCATCCTCATGTCTGAAAACCAAGATTTAAATGCCCTTTACCTCTTAATTATTCTCATCCACACAACCAAACTACTCGTTTCAACAGCTACAACATTAATGACTATGGAGATCAAACTGATAGCTCTCATGCCTCTCATTGCTGTGATATGTTCAACGGGAGCTGCAGCCGTTGTGGCCGCAGTGCCGCCACAGTTCACTGCAATTTTTGCGTTTGGCGATTCGTTGGCTGATCCGGGCAACAACAATTACTTGAACTCGTTAGCCAAGGCGAACTACGTGCCTTATGGGGTCGACTTCTATCAAGGGCCGTCGGGCCGATTTTGCAATGGCAAAACAGCTGTGGATTACCTCGGTGCATGATTGATACTGCAATTTTTTCTATTCTGCATGCATAACAATTCAAGAAAAGTGATCACATTCGTGCTTGTCAATCTGCAGGAGACATGCTGGGAATGCCTCTACTACCGGCTTACACGTCTACGTTTGCTGCTGGGAGGAACATTCTTAGGGGAGTGAACTATGCTTCGGCTGCAGGAGGGATTCTTGAAGAGACAGGACAGAATCTTGTACCAATCGACAACCGGTTTCTTGTTTCGTTTATGCTTGTAACTAGGCTTTTTTCAGCAGTTCCTGACTAATGGGGTGCTAAAAATTTACAGGGTGAAAGATTCAGCTTGTCCGGACAGGTCGAAAACTTTGAGAGCACGTTGAATCGGCTGCGTAGCCAAATGGAAGACGAAGAATTGAGCAATTATTTGGCTAAGGCACTGGCCATAATGGCTCTTGGCAGCAATGACTACATCAATAATTATCTTAATCCTAACTTTTATACCAGCAGCTACTTCTACACCCCGAAAGACTATGCTGATCTTCTCATTAATCGGTACACGAGACAAATTCTGGTGAGCTAGCTTCATAATTCACACTTCTTTACTTCTTATAACTACTCTTTTCAATAATGGACATAATTTCTTGTAGGCCCTTCATAGCTTGGGATTCAGAAAGTTTCTTCTGGCAGGGATCGGTCCGCTTGGTTGTATCCCGAATCAGCTAGCTGCCGGCCTTCCTCCACCGGGGAAGTGTGTGGCTTACACAAATGATATCGTTGGGATGTTCAACAACCGTCTCGTCTCTCTTGTGGATCAGCTCAACAGCAACTACAATGGCTCTATTTTTGCCTATGGCAACACCTTTGGAGCAGTCATGGACATAATTAACAATGCCAAGACTTATGGTAAGAATTCTTGCAGTTGAGACATTAAATGAAGTACCGATCACTTAATAATTTCAACAACCATTTAAATGATCTTGCAGGATTTAGTGTAACAGACAGAGGGTGTTGTGGGATCGGACTGAAACGAGGGCAGATAACGTGCCTTCCTTTTTCTGTGCCGTGCAGCAACAGGAACCAATATGTGTTCTGGGATGCTTTTCATCCAACACAAGCAGTGAACCAAATTCTGGCCCGACGAGCTTATTCAGGCACCCCATCAGATTGCTATCCGGTTAATGTACAACAGATGGCACTAATGTAGACTGTTGTCTTTCACTTTACTTCTTATGTTTCTGTAATGAAAAACACAACATGTCTAAGAATGCATGAATAAACGAGCATTTTATGTACATGTCGAAACATAATACATGGTGCAATCTTTCATACGTTCCATGGATTGATGGGAGCATAAAAAAGCTATCAGTTTCCATAGGTGTTGCAACTATGCTATCCAAATTTAGCTGTAGCAGAGGGATGGGCAGCATGATGCAACGTATAAACTGCACTAAACATCACATTCTTTCTCCTTTTCCAATTCCAAAAGTAGTAAAGAGAAGCCTTTTCGACAATTAATAGTTACACGAATGAATCTCAGCACAGTACAAATGTAGCAAGCGGCGTTAGTTAAACAACTAGCAAAATTAGAAGGCTACATACACTATGTTTAGACTGTAAATAAGCATCCTGCACACTCTACTTAGCAGCTAGCTGTGGAAAACTACTCAATTGAATTTAATTCTTGTTGTTCATCTATACTGAGTTTCTTCCATACGGTAAATAATTTTTACTGCCCTCAATGCCTATATAAGCACTGAGTCAGAATTGAGGAGAAACACAACAGAAAACAGTAGCAAAAGATATTCTGTACACAAAACAGGCCAGAAAAAACAAAACATGAGAGCAAAGATCATGGAAACTTTTCTGGCGGTTCTGCTGTTAATGAGTGCAGCCGGTTACATAGCTCTTGAAGCAACGGCAGAGCCACAGTTTACGGCAATGTACGTATTTGGTGATTCGCTGTCGGACCCCGGGAACAACATTTATTTCAACGACACACTAACGAAAGCCAACTATTGGCCTTACGGTATTGATTCTGATATAGGAGCAACCGGAAGATTCTCCAACGGGAGGATCCTTGTAGACTTCATTGGTAATTAAGAACTAATTCTTCGACACTTCTCTGCCAATCATCACTCTTCTTTAAGCATGCTGCATTTTTAACACCTAGAAGCAAGTTTGCAGGATGAACAAATAAACTCTTTAACAGAGAAATTTCTAGCTTATCTTTCAGTTAGCTATAACCATATTTTCTCCCTTCCCCTGTAGGTGAATTCCTGGGATTTCCATTGATTCCATCCTATGCAGATACGGTTGCCAAAGGTGCCGACGTTCTATTAGGTGTAAACTATGCTTCAGCTGGGGCAGGAATTCTTGAAGAGACCGGACATCATTTTGTAACGTCCATTCGACTTACATATATACATACATACCTGTTTGATTTTTCTTCGACATACTCATAACAAAAGTAAGATGTAACGATATGAACAGGGCCATGTGATCCCTCTAGGCCAACAACTGAGCAACTTCAAAACCACCTTGAATCAACTCAGCAACCAAATGCAGGAGGAGGAATTGAGCAATTATTTGGCAAAGGCCCTTGTGTTCGTGGATATGGGCGCTAACGACTACCTAAACAACTACATATTACCGGGAGTCTACAGAAGTATGAGCACTTACAGTCCTCAACAGTTTGCCGATCTCCTCATAAACCTCTACACAGGACATATACTGGTAAGACGGCTGACCATTACGTGTAGTTTCTTGAGTCCTATAAGCTGCATACGTGCAATTATCCGATCTTTTCAACTTACAGGAACTCCAAAGCTTGGGACTGAGAAAGTTCTTCATAGCAGAGGTTGCGCCGATCGGTTGCATACCTTTTATAACCGTATCAAGGCTTACCCCTTCAGGAAAGTGCGAGACCTACTCAAATAACTTGGTGCAAATATTCAACTCCCGACTCAAACCTCTCGTCTATCGCCTCAACTCAGACCACCCTGGATCTGTATTCACACTTTGCGCTTCGTTTCAGCTATTCATGGACGTGCATGACAATGCTGATGCATACGGTAAGAAAAACGAGTCGATACTTTGCTGTACATGTGTCTGAAAAATGTATAGACAGTGTGAGTGAGTTGGTGATATATGTGTTAATGTTATTACAGGGTTTAAGGTGAAGGATGGAGCTTGTTGTGGGCTTGGAGGGAGAAAAGGAGCTTGTCTTCCAAATACAGTGCCATGTTCAAATAGAGATGAGTTCATATTCTGGGATGACGCTCATCCTACTCAAGCTGCCAACTGGATTCTTGCTAATTTGATTTACAACAACACCTCTTACACTTCTCCTGTCACTATACAGCAAATGGCAACAATGTAAGAGAGAGAGAGAGAGAGAGAGAGAGAGAGAGAGAGAGAGGGAGAATGAGAGGGAGAACTCCAGCAAACTTCAACTTCTGCTGCACATCCATTGGCATTTGGCTATTTTCCAGCTTTGAATTCAGTCTAGTTCCTTAGAATTACTTTTATTAATCATAATGTTATGTTTGGCAAACTTTTGTTGTCTTAGAGCATTCTTACTACATTAGTCATGTAATATGCTTTTCTATTCTATATCATAATAAATTATCACCTTCTATGATTTTCGACTAAGAGGGTCTTTGGGCTAAGGTTATTTATAAGATTTTATGATTCATATATTTTGTAAGAGGATTTTTGGAGTTTAGAAGATGTCAAATCATATTTTAAATATTAAAGTGTTTGGATAAAATAAGTGATGGGTAATAACAGGGAGTTTGTGATATAAACCCACTTCAAACGTCGCGAACTAGTAAATACTTCTTCTGGCAAAATCTCACTTTTGGTCCCACTAGATAGGGTCATTATCACTTTTGTCCCTAGTTTTACGGGGTCAATATTTTTAATCCCAAAACCCTAAAATTCTGACATTATTGGTCCCACACCGTTAAATTTAATGGAAATGGCACATGTTGGAGCACGTGCCATCAGTCAATGGCCATTGACCTGACCAAAAATGGTCAATGTCTATTTTATCCCCCTATATTTTCTAAAAAATGCTAAAAACACCCCTGTATTCTAAAATAGACCAAAATACCCTCATTTTTATTTTTATTTTGAAAAAGCTCCTTTTGGACTCAATTCACTAAAATACATGTCTTGATCTTATAAAATCACCCTACTTTGTTTATTTTATTTTGAAGTTGTTTTTGTGATTTTTTTGTTTGTATTTTTCTCCCTTCTAAAAAAAATAAATATTTGTTTTGAAATATATTATTTAAATATCAAAATGTCATAAAAGTATATCAAATTTTTTATTTCTTATAATTTAAATTAAAAATTAAATTAGCATCTCATAAAAAATTAATATACTAAAAGTTTATTTTTAAAATTTAAATATCTATATAAATGTAAATATTAATAAATTATAACAATTATATATTATTAACTAATTTGAAGTATTATTTAATTTAAAATATTTGAATAATTATACATATAAGAAATCATATATATTAATCACTATAATTTAATTTAAATGGTAATTTATTTTTTTAATAACCATTATACTTTAGAATGGTAAGTTAATTTTAAATATTATTTATAATAAATAATTTAATTTGTTTAAATATATGTAAATTACAAGAATAATTTAAATTGGTTAATAATATATAATTCTTATAATTGATTAATATTTACATACATATAGATATTTAAATTTGAAAATTAGCATATTAATTTTTTATTTGATGCTAATTTAATTTTTCAATATAAATTATAAGAAATAAAAAATTTGATATACTTTTATGGTGTTTTGATATTTAAATAAATATATTTTGGAAAAAACTATTTATGTTTTTAGCAGGAAGAAAAATACAAATGATCTCACAAAAAAAATCTAAAAATAAAATAAATAAAGGATGGTGATTTATAAGATCAAGAGATGTACTTTAGTCAAATGAGTTCAGAAAGGAACTTTTATATTTAAAAAAATGGAGGGGTTTAGCTTATTTTTAAAATACAGGGGTGTTTTAGTATTTTTTTAAAAATATAAGGGGTAAAATAGAATTTGACCATTTTTGGGTCAGGTCAACGACCATTGACTAGGAGCACGTGCCACAATATGTGCCATTTTCGTTAAATTTGACAGCGTGGGACCAATAATGTCATAATTTTAAGATTTTGGGACAAAAAATGTTGACTCCGTAAAGCGAGGGACCAAAAGTGATAACGGCCCTATCTAGTGGGACCAAAAGTGAGATTTTGCCTACTTCCTTTGAATTGCCAAAAATCCCTCTTATAATAACTATTGGTATCTCGTAGATCTGGTACTTATTCCTTTCTGTTGTTATCTTTTCTCTCTGATCCCTCACTTGGTCGGGTCCGTGAGACTGTCGGGTATCTGGTTGAGGTTCAGACGAGGCGTTTTACTTTAACTGTGCTACTCTGTTACTATTTTTTGGGATATCTCTGTGCATATTCTGTGATCAGTTTCATATTCTGTGATATATTCAGACTTGGTGTTACTCTGTGATTTATTCTGTTATGACTGGTTATAACTTGCTTCCGTTCGATGGTAAATCTGATTTCTCTATATGGCAACAGAAGATGAAAGGCATATTAATACAACAAAAGGTGTATAAAGCAATCGATGGTAGGTATCCTGATAATACCACTAAGGATAAGAAACTAGAAGATCATGAATTCGCATACTCCTCCATAATACTAAACCTGTCTGACTCAGTAATACGGAAAGTTGGTAAACAAGAAATTGCTAGAGAGTTATGAGATAGGTTAGAAGAACTGTACACGGAAACATCATTACCTAGTAAGCTTTTCCTCTTAGAGAAGTTCTTTAGATATAAGTTAGATATTTCCAAGAACATAGATGAGTTCACTAAACTAGTTTAGGACATTAAACTCATAGGGGATAAGAAAATAGATGATTACACACCAATAGTTCTACTAAATGCCATTCCAGATAATTACAGTGATGTAAAAGCGGCTATAAAATACGATAGAGATAACGTGAACCTCGATACAGTTATTAATGGCCTTAAAAGCAAAGAAATGGACCTTAAGACTAATAAGGCTAATCAACCCAGTAATGAAGTCAATGCGGTAAGGGGAAAAACTAGTAATCGAAACTCAGATCATAAGTATAGAAAACATAGCAGAGGCAGGAGTAGAAGTAGGAGTAAATCCCGGACCAGAGGTAATAATAACCAAGATAACATTAAGAAGGAGAGAAAATATTATAACTGTGGTATAAAAGGGCACTATATCAAGGATTGTAGGAAGCCTAAGAAAGAAAACAGGGATAATAACCATAATAATTACAACAAAGAAAGTGCAAACTCTGCTTCTGTTGATAACTCTGGTGATGTGTTTATGGTTTGTGATGTTAACAACGTGAGATACTAATACACCCTATCCTCGTCGCATTTTTCATTTTGAAAATTGTTGGACTTTACATGATAGTTACAAAGATGTGGTTACAAATGCATGGAATCCTCTGAATGCACAAACTAGAGATTATGGCTATCGCTTAAATGTCTCCAAGCTCATTGCTAATTCTTTATATTGGAAGAAAATTATTTTTGGAAACATGGATAAACAGATCACTGATTTAAATGCAAAAATTGATAACTTAAGACATAGTTTACAAAACAATGTTTCTGATCACATGTTGAAAGAAATCAAAGAATTAAACTCTTTATTACAAAAGTGTATTTTACAGAAAAACGAATACTGGGCTCAAAGAGCTAAAGCCCATTGGTTACAGGAGGGTGATCAAAATACTAAATTTTTCCACTCTTATGCTAGTAATCGTAGACGGAGGAATATCATCTTTGGGAATAAATTAGACAACCAACGGATTTATAATCCTAAGGATATTTGTGAATCTTTTGGTACCTATTTCCAAAGTATAAATACCTTAGACAAGCCTTCTCTTCAGACTTCTAATGCGGCAAATTTTTTTCGATGGGCAATCTCCATCATTGAATCGGGCCCAACAAGAATTATTAATTTAACCCATTATGGAAGAACAGATATTTCAAGGGCTCAAACGAATTGGAACCATGAAATATTCGGGCCGGATGGATTAAATTCTAATTTTTTCCTTCAGTATTGGGACCATGTGAAACCCACTATTATAGCTATGGTTTTTGATTTTTTTAACACAGGGTACCTCCCTAGTTTCTGTAATAAAGCCAACATTATTGTTATACCCAAAAGGCCTAATCCAACTTTGCATAAACATTTTAGGTCCATTAGCCTTTGTAATATGATTTATAAAATTATTATTAATATCCTTGTCAGTCGTATGAAACCTTTCATGTGGGAGCTAATCTCTCCATTGCTGAATGCATTTCTGCCTAAAAGACTTATTTCTGATAATGTAATGATTGCTCATGAGATGTTACATACCATGGAGAGTTAAAAGGGTAAACAACATTTCATGGCTTTAAAACTGGATCTGGAAAAAGCTTATGACAAAATAGACTGGGATTATATTAAATTTTGCATATCATTATTTCAATTTCCTAGTCAATTGTGCAGTGGATTATGACCTGCGTCTCTACCGTGCGTGTTAATGGCTTTCAATCTACTCAGTGGTGCCCAAAGCAAGGGATAAGACAAGGAGATCCTTTATCCCCATATATTTTTATCCTCTGTTTGGAACCACTTATACAAAAAATTACAACAGACATGAACAATGGTCTTGTAGATGCTATGACAGCCTCCAAAGGGGGGCCAAAAATCCCTATCCTGTGTTACGCGGATGATTGCTTAATGTTCTTAAGAGCTAACCATAAATCCATTTCTTACCTTACTCAAACTCTCAGTGATTTTTCTTCTTATTCTGGTTTAAACATATGTTGGGACAAATCTAAATTCCAACTATCCCATAATTGTCCTCATTCTCTAAAAAGAGATATTGCAGAAATATTACATATTCAATTCAACCAAGACAAAGATAAGTATTTAGGACTACCTTATGTTATGGGTCGACTCTCTAGGGAGGATTTTTATCATATTATTTCTAAAACTGAAAACCTAATAAATAGCTATATCTGGAAACAAATTTGCAAGACTATTCCATCAATATGTGATTCCAGACGACATATATTAGGGATAGGTAATTCAATAAATATTTGGACAGATAAATGGTTTTCCTCTTATTCTATTAAATGACAAATTAAGAGTATTCCTGAACATTTACAAAATCTCACTGTTAATAATTTAATCACTAGTGAGAAAAAATGGGAGTTAACAACCATCTTACAGTATATCAGATATCATATTTCGAAACTTATTTTATCTACTCCTATACCTTGTACTGAACAGGAAGATTTGATTGTTTGGAATTGGTCTAAAACAGGTGGGTTCTCTCTATCTACTGCTTACCAATGTCTTCTGTCTAATTCACAGCAATGCGTTGTTTTTCAAGGCCCTCATCTATCTTGGAAGTGTTTAAGAAAAATTCGCACTACCCAAAGATTATGTTTTTCTTTGGCAATTATGCCATGAAGGTCTACCCACATCTCTGTTCCTCTATAACAGAAAACGGCTTAATAGTCCAATCTGTTCTTTATGTTAGGAAACTATTGAGTATGTAGCCCATATTTTTACAAAATGTCGCTATTTTCATTCTATTGCAGATACAAAGTTACCTGAAATATCCCTTCTTAAATCTACCCATGTCTTAATCATTTTATATAATCTGAAGAAGGACTTACATAAGCAACTTCTTTTTGTTCATACACTTTGGCTGATCTGAAAAAATAGGAACGAAGCACTCTTTCGAAATACTACTATAAATACATACCAGATATGGTTGAAAGCAAAAGGTATGAATTTGGATTTTTAGCCCCAAATCTCCTCTGCTAAACCATCGCTTTCCCTCTTGTGTAAGCGGTCTCCTCCTACCCATCCCTGGTATAAGCTGAATATAGATGTGATAAGTGTGTAATCTGCCATGATTTAATATTTGTAATGCCTTATTTTAAGGACTAATTACTCCTAATCATGTAGATTTATTATATTTTCAGGAAACACATCTTGTAAGGAGTAAAGGATTGTGAATTGAAGCTAAGAATGGCATTTAGAGACATCTGAGGGAACTAGTGAAAAAGAGTGGCAGATTCAAAATTTCCATTAAGCGTGCCCACGCTTAACACTGCAGTCAACTTAAGAGAAAAAGGAAAGCTGCGGATTTCGTTGAAGGAAGAATGAATGAATGCTGAAAACCTCTTCAAGCATCCGAAATTTGTTCTTTAGATTGCTAGGAATTAAGTTGTTAACATGTTTATTAGCAATCATGTATCCATCCCTTTTCTTGTCTAGGTTCGTGAGGTGCTAATAGTATAAATAGGAGGCACCTCACAACCTAAAAGATATCTCTTGTTTTACATTGAATCTTAGAGTTTAATCCATTATTCTACTTCTTCTACCTTCTTTTATTTTTATTTACGTTGCCCAATTGCTAATGGAATTCCACTTTTTAGTGTGTTCTTCCATTAGCATGTTAGGCTAAGTTCTTAATTTTCCGGTTAAAGTACGGTGAATGCTTGATTCCTAAAACGTTGTGAGATCTAATAGTGCTTAATTTTTTTTATCAAAATCCGTATTCATGTTATTCTCTGCACTCTCTTTACAAACATCTGATTTTTGAATAATGTGATTTGTTGTTCATTATCAAGAAAGTTTGTTTAGCTATTTGAACTTACAAATTCGTAATTGTTTGTTTAGTTCAATAATTAGTAGCAATATAGCATGATTAATCGTGTCAAAGGGGTTAGTTATGTTATGGTGAATGCATGATCTGATTTAAATAAATCCTCGTAGGAATTTATTGGTTAGGATCAGACCCTTCTAATTCTTAATGTTGTTAATAAATTAAATCTCGTGGACGTTCCCGGGGTTGTTTATTGATTAGGGATCTAGCCAACGGACGTTCCTTGGCTGACGAAAAGGTAAGGAAGGGTGAGGTTGTTAGGTCGTAGCAATGACCATAACTGATCTACGTGTTTTAATAATTGTTATATTTGCATCGATGATCAACGGAAAGAATCAAGCATGAACCCACTTTAACCGGAAAGCTTTCTTCTCTATTAATCTTCCCCTTTAAATTATACTTTGTTATTTTCTTTTAAAAATTCAAAATTCAAACCCCCCTTTTTTTCTTTTATTTCTTTTAGAAATCAACTTATCACTGATTCCTGTGGATTCAACCCTACTTGCCACTTTCACAAGAAAGTAATCATAGGAATTATTTTTGGTGGTTTCGACACCCATCAAGATGGATTTTTTTCAGGCAATCTAGGTCCGGCTGGTTGTGGTGGGGTTATCCGGAATAGTGAGGGTTCTTTCATGGTGGCTTTCTCAGCTTTCATCGGCATTTCATCCAACAACACGGCAGAATGTAGAGCTCTAAGGGATGGGTTGATTTTAGCAAAGAACCAACATTTTCGAAACCTCTATGTTGAATCTGAATCCAAAATTTTGTTGTTATTTCTTCGCAGGGAATTTCCAATACCAAAGGACTTAATCCTTTTAATTAGGGATTGCAGAAGACTGTTGCAGGATTTTGATGCAGTTAAAATATCTTTTTGCTATAGGGAGGTGAACCAAGTTGCAGATGCTTTGGCTCGAAATACTGCTCAACTTCAGTCTCAAATGCAGATTTTTTGGGAAGCCCCAACTTTTGTACAAGATCTTGTACTATCAGATCTTTCTAAATACTATACCAGAAATGTAACCTCCCCTTTTATAATGACTTTTGATCTGCAATAATAGACTGGAGTTTTTTATGTTAAAAAAAATGATATTATTGGAAGGATATATTTTAAAGAATATTCGAGTAATAATAAGTTGAGGTACTTTTGGGGTGTTTGCGAGAACTTATGCTTTTAAAGAGGTAATTTTTGTAGAAAAAATTGAAAGTTGTACTAGAATCAAAAGTAGGTAGTATTTGTAAAAAAATAAAAAAAAAATAGATAAAAGTTAAATTGGGTAGTGTTCGGGGAAAAACACGTCAAAAATAATTTAATTGATTTAAGACCGTTTTGTCCCTATGTATTAAAAAGATGCTATTTTTGCTTAATATTTGCACTTGTCTCTTGATTATAATAATTATCTTTTCTAAAAAAAACAATAAATTTGATTTCAATTAGCATATCTCATATTTATTTTTTTACAAAATAATTATTATTTATATTATTAAAATATTCAATACTAATAGAAAAGCTAGATGTTTAATCAATAATGTGCCCATTGTGTGATATAGTTGTTCAGTCATGCACAATAAATAAAGGCTTAATTGTATAAAACCCCCTGTGTTTTAAAAATCATCTAAAAATCCCTCCATGTTTTAAAAATAGGCTAAAAAAACCCCTTTCTGTTTTATTAAATGTAGCTCAATTGCCCCATTCCGTTAAATTGACTTAACGGCATTAACTTTTTAGTTATATGACCGTTATGAGCTTTTTATTATATATTATTCCCTATTTTTCTAATTGTTGGATCTTCTTTGTTTATATATATAATAACTATTGATCTGATCTATTAATCTCAACCATGAGATCTTAGAAAAATGAAGGGCCTGAATTCAACAAATTATTTAATTTATATTATATACAAAAATTAGAATTATAAAAAAATAAATTATTATTTTATATATATAAAACTTAAAAAAAGACCCTACCCCCCCCCACCCACCCCCCATCTCCCCACCCTCGACCACCCTCCCCGCCCCGCCACTCCCACCCCCACCCCCACCCCCACCCCCGTAGGCAAATCTGGCGACGTCGCCATCACCCAGATTAGATCTGGGCGACGACGACGTCGCCCAGGTAAAAGAACGCCATCGCCCTCTTGTGCGGGGGCGGCCACGGTCGCCGTCACTCCATTAAAAAAAATAAAAAATTCTTTTTAATTAACTTAATTATATTTATTAATATATATTTTAGTTAATTAAGAGTAATAATAATTATTAAATATTTACTGAAATGTGGTCTACATATATATTTGGTACAATTAATAAAAATATTTAAATTAAATAATAATTTAACATTTATAAATTGAATTATTATAGTTATTTAATATTTATATTCATGTAGATATTTGAAATTTAGTATATTAATCTTGGTAATGTATTTTTTCGAGTTTTAATATTTAATATAAATATATTAAAAATTAAATTATTTATACTTTTAGGATATATATGAAAATGCAAAAAAAAATCCTTCAAAAATAGTCTATTTTGACCATGGTAATTTTATATACAATACAAGGGTATTTTAGTCAATTATGGGCAAAAAAAGTCAAAAATATGCAAAAGATCAAGTCCAAACGCACTTTAGGTGCGTGCACCCAACTTTCCGTTAGTTTCTAACGGAATGAGGGTTTTGTGCTGAATTTACTAAAACAGAGGGGGTTGTTTAGCCATAAATAAACTTGCAAAAACATAGGGATTTTTAGCTATTTTGCAAAAACACAGAGGGGTAAATTGAAGTTTAGCCATAAATAAACTTGCATGATTGACAAAAAAATATTATTTTTTAACTAATCATAGCAATTTAATTTATATTTTTCTATGATTTAGGATTAATATCATATAATATAGAAAATAAAATATAATTTTTTTAAAACATTGAATATGTGAAATAATAATATTTGTTAGTGGTAAATTATTTTATATTTTTTGAAAATTCTAACATCAACTTTAGATGGGCAGTTTTTAAAATAACTTAAAAAGGGTAAATCGAATTAAAATTATTATAATAAGGGTATAGTAATCTAATAGGAAGTTGAATTTATTTATAAAAAAAACCAAAACAGCTAGAAGCACCCCCAAATGCTTCTAGTTGTTGGCTTAAAAGTATATTTTGTAACAATTCCAAAAGCAGGGGTTGACATCATAAACACCTTAATGGCATGAGTGGTATGTAGGAATAGAAAGGAATGGAATGAAAATTCCCAAGCTCAATTCCTAAATATGTGTTTGGTACAAATTAGTATTATGGATGGCCATTCCCCTCCCAACATTGTATTAGTTATTCCTTACATGTCGGGAATAAATTTTCTTTTCTTGTATTAGATTAATATTTAGTTTTAGTTGTTATTCAAATTAAGTATTGTGCATATATGGTGATAAAAAAATGATATAAGTTTGATATTTAATTATTTATTAATTCAATATTTTTTTCATCGAGTATTGAAGAAATAATAGTAGATACAATCGCCCAGATCTGGGGTGCGTCGCCGTCGCCTGGATCTGGGTGACGACGATGCCCTTTACTGGGCGATAGTCGTCCAGATAGAGGGCGAGTCGCCGTCGCCCAGGCTGGACGACGACGACTTGCCCTGGTTTGCGGGCCACCGGCGGTCGCCGACACCAGTTAGTGGAGGTGAAATTTTTTTTATAGTTTTCTATTTTTAAATTATTTTTCTAAAATATAAAACTAAATAAAAAAATATTAACTTTTTGTCTTAAAAAACATAATTATTTTTATGTTAAATACGTATAATGAAATTTTTTAAAATATTATTATTAAATATAATATAACTTAAAAATTGAGATATTTTTTTGGTATTTTGATATGTAATTAGTATATTCTAAACATAAATATAATTTATTAAAATATATTTAAATTAAATAATAATTTTAATTAAGTTAATAATGTATAATTATTACTTAACATACAATCTTCTATTTTTATTTATTTTATTTTATGATAAAGTATAGTCTATACATAAACGGGATATTTTTGTCATTTCTCACTGTATTTATTGTTAAAATTTGAGAATAAAACATTCATACTCGCACAAACTGGAAAGTGTAATTCACTCTCCATTTGTTATGACAGAAATGGGGTTTTTTGCAGGGTTTATAATAACAACGGGGTTTTTTTTGCCTATTTCATTAACACACAGGGGTTTTCAGCAAATTTTGCATAACAGAGGGGGTTTTATGTATTTATCCCTATAATTAAATAACTCAGTCCATTTGATTGTTCAAATGATTAAATTTTTTGGCAGAAAAATATTATTTATATCTTTATTAAGTTAATAAATTATTTTCTATGTAAATAAATAATTTTTCATATATAAACTACTTATAACCTTCTATACGCAATTTTGAAAATACTACTGATATACATTTGAACTCAACATAGTCAATAAAATATGAATCAATATGTTTTCAAAAAAAAAGTTACTAAAGGATTTTTTTTTCATAATAGTAGTTTTAATTTATTACTAACTATTATTTTCTAATTATCAATTATGCAAATAGAATCCATTAAGGAAAGATAATTTTATTACCTTCTAATTTATTGTGTGTACCAATAATAGGGATGCTGTTTAATGTGATTCCTTTTATCTCCTTGTTCCATTCATAAATTCATCCCATTCTCACTTAATGCCATTCATACTTACCAATCATACCCTACAAGTGTTATTCTAAACCTAGATGTTGAAAAATATTTTTCGAAACTCGCGCAAACACTCCCTATAGATCATTTGTATATTAGTTTATTCTTGGGCAAATTATATTCAGATCACTGAGGTTAGACCTTAATACACAAACACTTTCAATCTTTTGTAAAATTACCAATACACTCCTTCATGCTATAGTTGTAATCACAACTATACCTTCTATTAAAAACTAAAGCTTACACAAACACCCTCTAAAAAATATTACACTAACATTCCTCATGAGGTTTAGCTATGGTTTTCCAAAAGACATGAAATATTTGTGTATAACCCATCATCAAGATTCAGACCGTTGAAGCTCCTCTTCCCATTCTCTCTCGAAAGTGGGTTTAGCTCACTTTCTCTCTCTTCCCCCCTACAACCCCAGCCCCCCCTCCAAAAAATCATTTGCCACCATTGTCCAAAACCCTCCGTCTACCCACTTTCAGCACGACCCTATCCGAGTGGCTAAGAAATCCTTCCATACTGATCCCTTACAAGAAATTGGTACTGCAACTACTTATAAAGGCCAATCTAACATTACATACTCCGAAGAGGAAACATCAAACTTGGCAGAAAGGCTAAAATTTACACTTGTGGGGAAGTTTTCACATGGACTTCCCAACATAAATTTTCTGAGGCAAAGGATCATAAAGCTGGGACTTCAAGGAACAGTAAGTGTTGGTGATCTGAATCTGAAACATGTTCTTATTATGTTGACCAACGAAGAAGATTTTGCTCGATTATGGCTGCGTGGAGAATGGTCCTTCGATGGCTACCCAATGCGGGTCTTCAAATGGTCTCTCGATTTTGATCCTCACTTCGAATCACCTATTGCCCCAGTTTGGATTCGTCTCCCAGACCTACCATGCCACCTTTTGAGAAAAATGCTCTGTTCAGTATAGCCAAACAAATTGGCAAACCTCTAAGGATGGACGAGCCAACAGTGGATCTCTCAAGGCCTAACCTAACAAGAATTTGTGTGGAAGTCGATCTAACAGCTCCCAGATTCCAACAAATCTTCCTCACAGTCAGGCAGAGAACCATTAAGCAACAAGTGATATACGAAAACTGTCCCCCTTACTGTAATATCTGCAAGCACCTTGGACATGATCACAGCACATGTATTGCCAAGAACAATTTCGAACCAACATCATCAGAACAAGAAACTCGCAACAAGGAAGCTCGACAACACCAGGAAAAAGCAGATGGAGATCAAGGAGCTGCTTTCAGCCGGAAAAACAAAGGTAAGAATGTCATATTCAAAGGGGAAATTCGGAATGCTGCTCATGAGGTAAATTCTCACCCTAATACCCCCTCTAATGATGATGGAAATGTGACCGTAGATAACTTGTTAAATGCAACTACTACTGCTGGTGATCCTAAAAAGCATGCTATTGATGAATTTGTTACTGATGCACGTATTACTGATGCTGCTATTACTACAGGACTAAATGCCTCTAATACTGATATTGTGGTTAATGATGTTGTTTCATAATGTTATTGGAGATATTGCCAATGTGTTTAAAAATACTATGCATGATGTTACTGTTATCAATGATACTGCATGTACTCTGTTTGATGTTGTTAACCCCAAAACACATAGCCCTGAAGTGGACGATGGTTTTAATTACAATGACCCCATAATTGCTGAATTGCTTGATAAAAACTGGGATGATGAGATAGTCAGGAGAAAGAACTCGAATGATCTAATAACTGACATTGAAGCTATTAATGAAATTCTGGAAAATGCTACCCACAAAACTCCTAAAAACAAAGGCACCCTGACCTGGAAAGAATATGATGCAACAAACAAAACAGGTAATTTTTTAACCCCAAAACCTCCTACCTCCAAAGAAAAGAAGATCAAAACTCCCCAGTCAAAAAAATTTGACAGCACACAAAAGCTTCTTATAGGCAGTAACTCTAATAGAGTTAACACTAGATATGATGACCCTAACGAGGGGACCTCTAAAGCTGTCAACACAGAAGAAACATCTGAAGAAGAAATAGAGCCTACTCCTACCTTCAATAGATTTCAAAGCTTAGAAGATACTGATGAAAATGAACAAGAAAAGACACAACCCCAACAATTTGGGCAAGACCCTTACACTCAAACTACACAGATAAACCCTAACACTTCTACTAATGTTAATGAGGATCAAGAAAAGAACTTGGAAAGGAAAAATGAACAAGAAGAGACACAACCCCAAGTCCTTGAACAAGAAACTCTCTTTGCTGACTTAATAGAAGTTAATAAGCACAAAAGGAACAAATATCAGGAACCTGTTAATAACACTAACACTTATAAAACTGGAGGTAAATCCAAAAAATCAAAGCACTCACCACAAGCTGCCATAAAAAGAAGTACAAGATCATCCTCCACATCCTCCCTACAATTTTAATGTTTAAAATCATTATATGGAATATCCGTGGAGTTGGAAAAGATGCAAAACAGAAATTCTTTTTTGATATTTGCTCTGAAAACAAACCTGAAATTCTGGTCCTGCTTGAACCTTTTGTCTAGATGGACACTTTTTTCTTTATTAGAAGATTTGGCTTTGCCTCCATCATCTCCAATGTGAATAATAAAATTTGGTGTTTAGCCAGTCATGGTGTTGATGTACAAGTCCTTAAAGATAACCCTCAATTTCTCCATGTGAAAATTAACTTAGGTTTTCTGAGTGAACCCATCTTCTGCACCTTTGTCTATGCTAAATGCTATAGAACTCCTAGAAGAGCCCTTTGGAATGAGCTTAATAATATCTCTAATGACAATGTCCCTTGGCTTGTTGGGGGGGACTTTACACCATTTTACACACTAAAGAAAACCAAAGAGGTGTCGTCAACCAACTAGGTCCCATAGAAGACTTTGGGGATATGTTAATGGAAACTGGCCTTGTTGACGCTGGTTTTGAGGGGGACCCTTACACTTGGACTAACAATAGAATTTGGAAGAGATTAGATAGAGTCCTGTACTCTAAAGAATGGCTAGACCTCTTTAACAAAACCAGAATTTCTCATCTGCCTAGAAGGACATCGGACCACCACCCCCTCTTGATCAGGGCTGAAAAAACTACTGAAAAATGCCCTTCCTCTTTCCGCTTCCAAAACATGTGGGTGAGGCATCATAACTTCCTTGACACTGTTAGGCGCTCTTGGAATCTTCCTACTTATGGATTTGGCATGTATAAGTTTCAACAGAAACTGTATAGAATCAAAAACACCTTAAAAACTTGGAACCTCCAAACATTTGGAAGCATTTTCAACTCCGTTGATAAAGCCAAACAGGAGGCTAATCAAGCTGAAAAAAACATTCGACCAATTCCCCACTGAAGCCAACAAAATTGCCCTAAATCAAAGCAATGCTGTCCTCATACATGCTCTCACCATTGAATCC
Organism: Sesamum alatum; assembly: GCA_034509735.1. NCBI lineage: Eukaryota > Viridiplantae > Streptophyta > Magnoliopsida > Lamiales > Pedaliaceae > Sesamum > Sesamum alatum. The sequence goes on along the minus strand of JACGWO010000010.1, from coordinate 28,989,303 downwards.
GAGTATTGGAAACAAAAAAGCAACTGTAAGTGGTTAGAAGCAGGGGAACATAATACTAAATACTTCCACTCTCTCGTCAAAAAGAAAAGAATCAAATCCAAAATTCATAGAATTGTTGTTAACAATCAGGAGATAATTGATAATAATGCCATCAAAAATTCGGCTGCTGATTTCTTTAAAGATCTTCTCACCAACTCTCCTCTGATTAATGAAGAATTCGACCCTCCTTTTCATTTCCCTCAAGTGTCGGAAAGCAATGCCCAATCCCTCTGTAATGTCCCTTCTATAGAAGATTTAAAAGATGTGATCTTTAGCATTGATAAAGACAGTGTGGCAGGTCCTGATGGATTCACATCTGTCTTTTATCAAGTCTGCTGGGATGTTATTAAAGAGGATCTTCTTGAAGCTGTCCGAGATTTCTTCAATGGCACCCCAATGCCCAGAAGCTTCACAGCCACTTCCATTGTTCTAATCCCTAAAACCGAGTCTCCTCAAGAGTGGAACGAATTTAGACCCATCTCTCTTTGCAACGTTTCCAACAAAATCATGTCTAAACTGCTCTACAGAAAACTGGCCCCCGTCCTTCCAAACCTCATCTCCCCTTCCCAAAGTGGCTTTGTCCCTGGTAGATTAATTGGTGATAATATTTTATTAGCTCAAGAACTCATTCATTCTCTTGATTTGCGTCACAACAAGGGTAACATGGTGATAAAATTGGATATGGCTAAAGCATATGACAGAGTTTGCTGGAAATTCCTCTATTTTATCATGACCAAAATGGGCTTCCCTCTTAGAATCATATCTCTTATTAAACATGCGATTGAAGACTGTTGGTTTTCCGTTCTTGTTAATGGAGAACCTGCTGGATTATTTAAGTCCACTAGAGGTCTCCGTCAAGGTGACCCAATATCCCCAGCTCTCTTCATCATTGCTGCGGAAGCCCTTTCTAGAGGCCTTGAATTCCTTTTCAACACAAACCCTGACATGTACTTTCAAGCTAATAGTAGGGCCCTTATCTCTCATCTCTCATATGCCGATGACATGATCATCTTCACCAATTGTGCTGAAGCTGGCCTTACTAAACTTATGCAATTCCTTGACCATTATGAGAAGATATCTGGCCAAAAAATCAATCACCACAAAAGCTCCTTTGTCACTGGTAAGAAGGCTAATCTGCTTGCCCATAGAATTAAATCTCTGACTGGTTTTGTAATGAAAAATCTTCCTATCATCTACCTTGGTGCCCCCCTTTACAAAGGAAGAAAGAAAAAAAATTCTTTTTGAAACTCTTATTGACAAAGTCAGAACCAAAATTACAAGATGGGAAAATTCCCACCTCTCATTTGGTGGTAGATTACAACTCATGAAAAGTGTCTTGTCCGCCATGCCTCTTTACCTCCTCCAAGTTCTTAACCCCCTTATAGGCATCATTCAAAAACTGGAACAACTTTTTGTTAGATTCTTTTGGGGATCCACACAAGATAAACGAAAAATACATTGGGCTAAATGGGAAAAGGTGTGCTATCCTACTGAAGAGGGGGATCTTGGAATCAGAAACCTCCATGACACCATCGAGGCATTCTACCAAAAACTTTGGTGGAGGTTCCGAATGAACAATTCTCTATGGGCTCATTTCACTTTTAAAAAGTACTGCCCCAATGAATTCCCTGGCCTTGCTAAACAATCTCAAACTAATTCACCAATTTGGAAAAGATTGTGCTCTGTTAGACATGATACTCAAAAAAATATTTTCTGGAGCCTTGGCCAGGGAGAAGTTTCCTTTTGGCATGAGTGATGGCTCCCTGAGGGAGCAATGGCTGAATTGGCTAATAACAACACAACCTGTCATACTCCTGTTAAACAATTCTGGACAGAAAGGCAATGGAACACCCCTAAACTCCAATAGGTTCTCCCTCCCCACCTTGTTGATCTTGTCATTGCTGTTCCTATCCTCAAAAACCAACCTGACTACCCCCACTGGAAGCTTTCTAGCAATGGCAAATTTACCATCACATCAGCTTGGGATAATATCAGGGACCACCATACCTCTTCATCCTTATTTAAACGCATTTGGTCTAGGTTCCTCACCCCCTCAATGTCCATTTTCCTCTGGAGACTCATTAACCAGTGGATCCCAGTTGATGAAACTCTAAAAAAGAAAGGAATCATAATGGCCTCCAAATGTTGCTGCTGCACAGCAGAAGAAATGGAGACACACTTATTTCTTGAGAACACACACTCCAAAGAAGCCTGGAATTACTTTGCGGAAAAATTCAATATTACCCTCCCACAAACTCAAAATCTCATAATGTTTCTTCAATTTTGGAGACCTGGAAATCTGCAACACATTCATATCAGAGATATTATTCCTATGAACATCTTGTGGAACATTTGGAAAATGCGTAATGAGGTGAAACACAAGGGTGCTGCCTTTAAAGCTTCTACTATCATTATCAGGACCCTTAATCATCTTCAAATTATCAATAAAATTAACCTATAGAAAAATGAACATTGGAAGGGTGACCTTTTTGCTGCTACCAAACTTAAGATCCCTATGCACATTAAACCAAAGAAACAAAAAATCAAATTTGTGCAATGGACAAGACCACCAGAAGGATGGATGAAACTTAATACTGATGGGGCTGCCAGAGGTAATCCAGGCAATGCTAGAGTAGGAGGCATTATCAGAAACCACTTAGGGGACTTTTGTTCTTGCCTTTATTGAACCCCTTGGTAATGCTACTAACACATTTGCAGAACTTAAAGCTGTTTACAGGTGACTACAAATTTGTAACCAAAGGAGATACGATAAGGTGTGGCTGGAGGTTGATGCCATTGCTGCTATACAACTCATATTAAACCCATTGCAAGGAGCATGGTAGAACCAACACCTCTTACAACTGATTCGGATTCAGTGTGACAATTTGGAGATAAACATAACCCACATCTATAGGGAGGGGAACCAAGCAGCTGATTTCTTTGCTAATCAGTGCACTGCTTCACAACTGACCATTCTCAACAACCAACAACTGACAGGTAAAATAAAAGGTATAATTCGTCTTGATAAATCTAACTTACCTTATATCAGATTCGGAAAGGAGTAGTACTCCTGTTTTCACTGATTTGTTGGTATCTGAAATCTGCAGTACATCATTTTTGTAAGGTAATCTCATCCCTTTTGAATCATGCTATACTCATGGGAATGGATCCCCTTATTTCTATCCATATATAGTGCCAATATGTCTTATATTGCTGTAAAGAGTGTGATCCTTTTGAGTTTTGACAACCACCTGATCAATGAGTACAAACGTAGCGCAACTGCTAGCATCTTCTCTTTTGATTTCTTGTGCGGCAAGAGGGTACTTACCATCAACCTGGTTTCAAGGTTTGAGAAGCGGAAGAAACTGGAAGGTATTCACAAAAAGCATTGCTCTATCAAGAACTTTTGTCTTTGGTATAGGAATATAATTTGTAAGGGAGTAGTACTCCTCATTTATGATTTCAATGAATATACTTGTAAGGGAGTAGTACTCCTTATTTATTACTTTTTCGTAGATGCTAGGGAGTCAGTACTCCCTGTTGTACCTTTGATCTTTTTGGGTTGTTAATATAGAAGGGACGGGGACCCCGAAAAGCTCCCCCCACTGCTAGGTGGTTTAATTAACAAAAAAAAAATGAAATATTTGTGTATATTAGCCTGATCTTAAGGGATGTGGCTGTAGTTTTATAAAAGACATTAATTATTTTGTATTGTAGCCTAAACTTATGGGGTGTCAATGTAATTTTTCATTATTTTTAAATCTAAGTTATGGAGAAATGGTATTTTAGTAGTATTTTAACAATTATGCAGGGGTAGTAGAATATGGCTAATTTACAAATTTAATGCAAAATTAAAAAAATTAACAAAAATAATATCAAAATAAAAGCAATATTTTAATGCAAGTCGACTCTAGAATAAGTCAGCTTGTGATTGACTTGGCATATATGGAGCTGAACCAAATCAATCACTTTGTTGTGGCGGTTGAAGTACGTAGCAATCTTGAAATAAATGTTGAGGTGTGTGCACTGTAGAAGCTATATATACTCCAATAGTATCATCACCTTCAACTGAACTAGTAGGCATTATGCTACGACTTATCATTTGTCTGTGGGACGTGGTTGGGGCATTCTTGTGTGACGCAACATGGTCGGCCATATTTTCTGTCGGAAGAGAATTAAGCATGTCATAATATTATTTAATTCGACCTTGAGATGCTCAACCAACTGGCTTAACCCTTCGGCATCATGTGGTGTAGGATCACAACTTAATCGAAGGGACTTCATTTGTTCGGTCTGAAGTACGTAGAAAATAGTGAATTTAAATGTTAAAAAAAAAGTGTCTAACATGAATTATGTTATATTGCACGACATACCACATACTGTCTAGTTGGTGCATCTCTCGGTTGGTACCCACTTTCCACACGTCTATTAGTAGATAATGGACAAATCCATGCGTTATTCTACCGTACCAATTCCAATATCCATAGTTTGTATCTCTTCCGTTGAAAATGGGTGGTCGACGCGCAATCATTTCATGTCGTCTCTGCCATCTACTAACGTATAATGCGTGATGAGTCTCCCAGTATGTGTCTTCACGTGCTCCAGGGGAGATGTTATGGAGGCTCATGTCCTGATCGTCAAGAAGTTGTGGAATGTCTTGCCTCATTCTGAATTGGCGAGGTACCCGTTCGGGATGATGCATTTCCACAATGACATAAAATATCAAAGGACATGCTGAGGTCCACTACTGGGGTTTAAACTCATATGTGTGGCTGCAATGTTACCTGAGTGCATGTCATATAGCTACCAAAGAAACTGAAATAAATGCAATGATGTAAATTAGTGCATAATTAAAATTTAAAAATCATTATGCGCAATGAGATGGACTCGCCACAAACACGTGAAAGATAACAATCCCAACACAGGGAGGCTAATTCAAGACAAGTTGATGTGTCAGTAAGGGACCGTAGAAGATAAATAATATTTGTAATAATTGATTGTATTTTTTTAATAAATTAATTTTTAGTTTTTTTAGTGCAAATATTAAATTTATTAAGAATATAACTATTAGTTAAATTTTATAATTATAATATTTAAATTATTTTAACGATAAAATTTATATTATTAAAAAATAGAACTCGAACTCCTAGAGTTCGACTTCAATTTAAAATAAAAAAATAAAATTATGAAGTCGATCTCCTAGAGTTTGTTTGACTTGCATCAAATTTATTATTCATTTTAATTTGATATTATTTTTTGTATTTTTTTATTTTGCATTAATAAATTACATAAGCCAGTAGAATATAATGGGGTATTAAGAACTTTTATCAAATTTTGAGGGGTTAAGTGGCAATTGATTCGTACTTCAGAGTTCAGAAGAATCAGAACACTAAAAAATAAAGTAAATCACTAGCTATAATATAAATCTCGGCGCCCTTCGACTTTCCAATATAAAAATCTCTCTCTCTCTCTCTCTCTCTCTCTCTCTCTCTCTCTCTGTGTGTTGCTTGCCCTCGTTGGATCGGATATTGTTGAAGCATCCACCTTCGACTCTCTGCGTGGAGGGCGTACTTTTGGTAGTGTTATAATCTAGATACAAGTCTTGAGGGAGCCGTTTATTGTCCTTCTACGCACAAACAAGAGATATGGAGCCGCCGGCAACAGTTGGTGGCGGCGGCGGTGGCGGTGGCGGTGGAGCAAGGCGACCGCAGCAGCAACAACAACCAGGCATGGGACAGATGCTGACGGGGATAATTAGGATAGCAGTGTTTTGGTATTTCGCATCCAAGTTCTTCGGACCTAAGCGATCTCCCACTCAATCCTCGGATCAGATCTCCAATCTCTTCCACAAAGGCGAACCTTTGGTCCGTTAAATTTCTTAAATTTTATCTTTCGTTTAAGTTACGAGACTTTATATGAGGCATTGTCACACTAACATGTGTGTATTGGGTGTGTTTTTGTCTTACGGGCATAAAGAGGAATCCAACCAGTTCATGAGATTACTTTATTTATCTGTGTAATATAAACTCAACAAAAATCAATCGCCCTACGGTTCTGCTGAAACAGTTGTTTGATTGTGGTTTTTAGTGTCCACCGAGAGTGTATGGTTCAGCATGATATCCGATAGTTGACCAGGGTATTCATAGCTTGAAGTTTGGTGAAGTGGTGTTGCTTTGAGAAGTAGGAGTCCGTATCCAAATGGATTACAGGTTTCAGTGCATTTCGTTTGGTGGATCATGGAATTAGAGGAAAAAAGTCTAGTGAGAAAAGAATATTAACAGAAATCAACCATTGGATGAGATTTTTGGCTCATTGGTATGTGTTGAGAATCACCGAATTGAATCTGATAACCTTGAGGTGCTGTTATGAGAAGATTATGTTGAAAACATGATGTCCTGTCACCCGTGTACATGTTTTTCTATTATTTTTAATATTTTTTATTTTGCTTTCATCAAATACTTCATACAAGCAACTACATGATCCCCAGAAACTTGGCCTGCATTATCACTTTAGTTACTTACCATCTTTTCGCACACCCCAGCAGGTGCCTGGGGTGGCTCACCTGTTATTCGGGACTGTCTGGTCAAGTTGTATTGTAACATGAAAAAGCTTAATCTTTTTTGTGTAAAGGAAATCTGATATGCTACATCATTTGAAGCTCTTGCACATGCTTTTCCACTCTTCACATGAAGATGACAATCATTCTGGATATCTGCTGTCCTGTGTCCTCAAACTTAAAAGTACCTTATATTTGTTTTCAGGATATGTGGTTATACCTTTCCGAACAGGAGAATTTTAATGACTTTGGCAGTGAAAGAGCCCTTGTTTGGCAGGAGACGAATATACCTTATGCAGTTTGGACGGCCGATAGTAGCAGAACTCTATCTTTGAAGTATTATCCTTCTGAGGTGTGGGTTACTGTGCTAATGATTTGATCTTTTTTGGAGTTGATCAGTTCAAACTTATTGATCCTTAGGTTTTGGATATCACTACTTTATGAACTATCATCACTTTTGCCTTCCCTTTGAGTCTTGTTACATGAGGTTTAACTATGAATTTCTTTCTGTTTTCTGGTTCTTAGGCTTTAAAGCAGAATGGGAGTCTTTATGCTCATGTTTTCTTTGCTAGGTCTGGCTATCCACCAGACCCAAAGGATCCTGAATACCAGCCATTGGCTGCTTTCGGGCGGACACACCGTGAGATTATCCTAAATTATTTATTTTTGACCCCCGCCCAGTCTTTTATGTGTATTCTAAGTGTTGATACTATTAAGCATTTTTTTCTATGTATAGCCGTGGTGATATATTTGCCCAAGTCGAAGGCTGACAAGAAGAAGAGTCTATTGGGGAACTCACAAGACAGTGATGGTGGAAGAGATTCCGAGGTATCTAGTTTTATTTGTTGTTACCTGATGGATTCCGATCCTCATATCGGTTCTGCATGTTCATTTGTTGTTTTAATTTTAAAGTTTTTCGTTTGAATATTGAATATTTTGGATGTTGAAAGTCTTTCACGAAGTGAGTTTTCTTCTTTCATAATATTGAGAAGTCTGTGGCATTATCAAGAAATTGATTTACTTCAGGTAGCCAAAGATGCTCCAGTTGATGACAAAGAGGATGGCCCAGTTGAATGGAAATCATACTGGAAACCTAATATTACAATAAATCTGGTTGATGATTTCACAAGGTATCAAGAGATGCTTCTGTACTGTTTATGCTATCCTTCTAATGCTACTGGTCTGGATACCGTTAAGCTGGATTTAAAAGTGCATGTTATTGTTCTCATTTTGGGTGTTGTCTCCAGAGGTCCACCTTATCTAACTTTGGAAGCCAATTCATTTTGAATCAGTCATAAGGGGACTTTTGTGGCTGATAAGATGCCTATTTGACAAATTTGGTTTTTTTTTTTGGTTTTTTGCAGATACCCTCAGAATGCTGTTCCCCCGAATATTGCTCCTTGTATCCTTAAGAGTTATCTCTGCCTTTGTGTATGCGCCCATGGGATTCTATTTGGCTTTTATCTTAGATTTTGTTGCCTCCTTGCTGATTCCTGTGAAAATGGGTTCCCGTTTTATGTTGTAATGCATGGAAGGAAACTTTATGGGTTTCTTTAAGTATTTAATAAGAGCTAGGTGAAGACATCATTGTGGTTTTGAGAAAAGCAGACACAAGTCTTCTTGTTTAGTCAGATCTATTTTAACTACTTGTTCAACTTAAGCATAGAAACAACTTGCTATGAAGTGTTTGCATGTGCAGGAATCATACACCCCACAGTATAAAGTATTTATGACTGTACTCTCATTGTTTCTTCTTTTCTTATGGATAGCATTTGCTTGCATGTGCCATTTCTTCTTATCAGAGCTGGTGCTTATTGAAGGGAATATGCCTTTTTTGGGGATCAACAGGACCGGGTTATAATGGAAGTTAGCCGATTTTGACTAGACCACGTAGATAGAAAATATTTCAAGTTAAGGTCCTTGCTGCTGTTGGCTCAAAATTAAATTAATGAACTCGCTGGTCAACTTAGAGGTGATTCCCCTTAAATTTGAATTGATCAAAATAAGATCGTTGCCTTTGATTTTTGGATTCCTTTTGAGAAACCTGTATACAATTCCGAGTTTATGCTCTTGAAAATATTGCCCAAGCGCCAATGATGCTCATGCTTATTTTCAATTCTGCTATTCATTGAAGTATTGAGTCCCTCGTGGACCCGTCTTTCTAATAAAGATTGCCTTACAAGACTACATACCCTGCAAGGTATAGTAACTTTCTACTTGTCATTCATGCCTGTCCAGCTCTTCTCGCATTTTAGGAAGTCCTTTCATTGTTACTGTATTTTCAATGAACCTTGTATTGAGTGGTTGATCTTCGCCTGCATTTACATGAAAGAATTGGCTGATAAGAACATTGGTTATCTATTCCTTGACTTGAATTATAAGACTTGAACATTGAGCCTAGTACCGGAAATTACTATCCGACCATCTTCTTCAATGAGTTTTGGTTGCTTAGGGACAAGTTAATACCAATAAATGAGACGGTGAATGAATTGCCACTGAATCTGGAGGTTGGGCCCATTAGCATGACAAAATGGCAACTATTCCTACAGATTGATCAGTCATTCCAGATTCATAGGAGTTATGGAAGCATGCTTGAAGGTGAAGCTGATGAACTTAAGGTACTATTATATTGTCTATGCTATGTGAATTTCAGTGCGATTTTCTGGAGCTTAATGGTTACTCGTCTTGCTGAGAAGCTTTAGAATCTGATACGTATCCCTTTGGATGTTGAATAACTCGAATTTGGGAGGCAATCTTCTAGAGAAAAAATCAAAGAACGTCAAGGAGGGGTGAAATTACATAATATGTATTATGTTATGCCATATGTAGTTGCATGTCTCCTAAAGTTTTACCTAACCCTGTTTCATCTTCTTGGGGACTGCTATGTTTATTCATCTTCAAGTAGATGATATTGTTCTTGGGATACTTAATTTTTTAATGATATGCTCTGTAGTCTGTTTGAAGTTAACTTCTTGTTGGCACATGAACATTTGAAGTGGATTTCTAATCATTTGGTATTTTCTACAGAGAGTTTTTCTGGAAGGAAATCCTTACCTTTTGGCAGTAACCATGGTTGTTTCAGTACTTCACTCTATATTTGACTTCTTGGCTTTTAAGAATGGTAATGAATTGCTTACTGTATTGTCAGTTGTATTTAAGACGAACTTGCTTTTGGGCTACTGTTAAAGCAGGTTTGATTGTTTGCAGATATTCAGTTCTGGAATAAAAACAAGTCGATGGAGGGATTATCTGCAAAGTCTGTTGTTGTGAACTTCTTTTGTCAGCTAATTGTCTTCCTTTATCTGCTTGACAATGAAACTTCGTGGATGATACTTGCAAGTTCTGGTATCGGCTGCTGCATTGAGTTCTGGAAAATTGGGAAAGCTATGCACATTGAGGTATAATTTTGAAGTTTATGTTGGAGCTCTATTCTGAACTTTGTAAATGTTGAGGTTTACGTACTCTAATTTTCATCTCACTAATGTTGTATTGGAACTGCCATTTTTATTTTTCTTGTCATCCAGATTGACAGATCTGGTAAGATACCAATGTTGAGGTTCCGTGACCGTGAGTCATATGCTAAAAACAAGACGAAGGAATATGATGATCTTGCAATGAAGTACTTGACATATGTTCTCTTCTTTCTTGCTGTGTGTTTCTCTATTTACTCTCTGAAGTATGAACGCCACAAGAGCTGGTATTCTTGGATTCTCTCGTCGCTTACGAGCTGTGTCTACATGTTTGGTTAGTATCTTGGTTTCCTTATTGATTATTTCTGCATTTCTTTCAGTTTTTGCACAAAGTCTATTTCAAAAATATTCTGCATCACATTTATTGTACAATCCAAGTACTGGTATTGTGGAAATCTTTTAGTCCTCATTGTCCCTAGATCACTTGACTGAGTATGTCTGCTGCCTCACATCTGAGCATGGATTTAGATTCATGCTAATATGATGGGTGCTGAGTCGCAGGACAAAATGATGGAAATATTGATGTCATGGTTGGATTCTCAACTGTATAGCAGAACTTGGACTTCTAGGAAGCATGAAAAATATGAGTTGTTTTACCTCATTAAGATAAATGAAGTACTTGGAACAAATTCACAGCAACTCTTTGCTTGATGAATCATTAAGAAATGCTTAATTGGTGTATTTTAACAATCTGATGTTTTCCCTTTTGGATTTTAGATTCGGCAGTCTTTGAAATTAACTGTATATCATCTTTTATTTGCTACAGGTTTCATTATGATGTGCCCTCAGCTGTTTATCAATTATAAGCTGAAGTCTGTTGCTCATCTACCTTGGAGGCAGATGACATACAAATTTCTGAACACAATTATTGATGATCTATTTGCATTTGTCATTAAGATGCCAATACTACACCGACTTTCTGTCTTCCGTGATGGTGAGTTGTGGACGGAAAATTTTGTTTACCCCTGTTTATCTAAATCTAAGACTATTTAATCTGGTTGAGTATGATGATCAGAAGGCTTGAAATGGATTACCTCTCAGCCTTTGAGATAGAACTCCCAGATTCATATTCTTAATTCCAAATTCATTTCTGTGGCGTCTATCGTGAATCGTATAGTACTTAACAGTTTCTTATGTGTTCACCATCTCGGTTTTATAACATAACCCTCTCAACTTTGGGCTGTGCAGATGTTATATTCTTGATATATCTTTACCAAAGATGGATCTATCCAGTGGACAAGAAGCGTGTAAATGAATTCGGTTTTGGTGGGGAGGATGAACAAGCCTTAGTCAGTACAGATGCGACCGAACAGAGTGAAGCCGAGAAGAAAACTAACTGAGGTAGTCGTTTTTGAGCAAATTGGCGGTGTATAACAATCACATAGTGTATAACTCAAGAAGGCCGTATTAGTTTCTGGATGATAGTTCGTTTTTTTGGTTATATAATTATACCTGTTGCTTGGTGAACGTTCCCACTCCAGCAACGGGTGAATTGGTAATGGCAGTTGCACGTGTGCTTGGAGAGGATTACCTCTAGATATTTATCTTTTTTGGACGAGTCTTTGTTGTATTTTTACGTTTTGGCAGATTTACTCAAAGTCACATCTCAGGTTAGGCGAGTATTATAATGGTAAAAGTTAGATTCTCTTCTTCAATTACTTGAAAGGCAATGATCATGTTTTTGGGCTAATTTGTTCTTGAAAAATATTTGCTGTTAATGACCTCGCCCTCACCCACCTACCTACTACTTGTTTTGATTCAGAATCGTTTCTTGATATGAGATAATTTGGCCTTTTTTCTTTTTTTTTTTTTTTAATCTAAACTTGTATGCGATATGTACCAGAAGATGAGAAAAAGATGATATGTTTGCATTGCAGTAAATTTAAATTAGGGATAATTACATGCTCTGTGAGATTTGGTGTAATTAGATATAGATAGTGGTTAGAAAAAGTAATTTTTAGGACTTTTGAAGTTTGCTTCCGTTGAATAAATACGTTCCTTCATTAGTTAAAATTTAACGGATTTGTTTATATTATAAAAAGAATTAAATGAAAATTGATATTTACTTTCCTTTAACTTAGTTTATTATTGACTTGCGGGGGGAAGGAGGGGGAACAAGCACACTTGAAGACTGAAGTACAACGGCGAGTTGTATGCTACTCTTGGAAGAAGAATTGCTCCTGAAAAGGAATCTATTGATTCTTTCTGGTGATTTAAATCTTTGTACGTCAAATAAAATTTTGTTGACTCAACTTATTTTTATACAGAGAAGATATATCTCTTTACATGCATTAATTTGTGAAGATGTATAAGGATAATTTGGTAAAAAAAAAATTATTTGGCCTGTCATAAACTATGAGTAATGTGTGAATTGAGGGTGAATATGAATTTTCATCAAGTTTTCTTGTTAATATTGACAAATTCAATGAACTTTAACTAACAATGCAACTTATTTGTAAGACGGTTTATGGGTATTAAATGTAATTTTCAAAATCACAAGATATCTATAATCACACCAAACCTCGTGGGTTTACGATGAAATTATTCTTTTGAATTAAACTGCATAATTTTCTCTGGTTGGGTTGGATTTGAGTCCTCGACACAATACTTGAAACTCCTCTACTTGGGATAATACTGAAGCGTATGTATATGCTGGGCAAATTATTTAAATAATGTAAAAAAAAGAAAATTTGTGAAAATAGAGTGATTTTGAGGAGTTTATGAATTTGGACAAAGATGGGACTTGAGGTCCTGTTTTTATGTATTTTTTTTTATAAAAAAATTAAACTTAAAGAAGACGGGGTTTGAAATCCCGTCTTTATCAAGATCCCGTCTTCTCCAAATGCTAAAGCCACCAATATATTTGGTGTTAGGCAGATGATTTGTGGTGCATTTTTCTGTTTTAATTGGATGTTTCGTACGAAATATTATTTATTCTAAACTCTCTCATTGGATTTGCACTTTATATATATAATTTGGGTAAATTACAAATACTTCCTCTAAAATTTGGCATAATTATAATACTCTCTTGTTGTTTGAAAAATTATAAATACCTCCCTAAGGTTTGTAGTTTTTAACCAAATATCTAAAATTGACCAGTTTGCCTTTGATTTTTTTTCTTTAAAAATTGTAGAAGAATTAGTCGAGGCAAATTTCATTATTATTCATGTGTAAAAAATTTAATAAACCTCTTCGCCCATATTCAAAAAACTTTTCAAATCGCCCCATTTTCAATTTTTTTTTACATTTAAAAAATAATTTTATAGTATTTTTTGGTATCTCCCTTTTTATGATATGTTATTTTTAAAATTTATTGTCAATTTTATGTGTACAACATTAATAATATTTTTATTAAATTAAAATTAATATTTTTAATTAAAAATACATTCTAATAAAAATTATTTAATAAATTAATTGGTATAAAGTCACATAATTTGTTAATTTTTTGTGTACAATATGAAGGAAAATTAAATGTATTACTGAATAACAGACCATAAAAGGGAGACAGCAAAAGGGTGCTCTCCCTTAAGATATAGTATAGATAATTATATGGGTAAATTACAACTGCCTGAAATTGACCATTTTGTCCTTGATTTTTTTATAAATTGTAGAAGAATTAGTCGAGGCAAATTTCATTATTACTCCTATTTGTAAAAAATTTAAGAAATGTCTCATAGTCTGAAGAAATTCAAAAAAATTTAAGAATTAAATAACAAAAATTCAATTCACATAAGGGCAATTTGGTCAATTCACCCATAAAATTGGATGTTTCTTAACCGTCTAAAAAATAACCCATCTCCATTCAATTTTATGGGTGAACTAATTGTTATTATAATGTATTTTCAATTAAAAATATTACTTTTAATTTAATAAAAGTATCATTAATGTTGCACACAGAAAATTAACAATAAATTTTAAATAACATATCATAAAAAGGGAGATACCAAAAAGTAAGGTAAAATTATTTTTTAAATGTAAAAAAAAAAAATGAAAATGGGGAGATTTGAAAAGTTTTTTGAATATGGGCGGAGAGGTTTCTTAAATTTTTTTTCACATGGGAGTAATAATGAAATTTGCCTCGACTAATTTTTCTACAATTTAAAAAAAAAATCAAGGGTAAAATGGTCAATTTCAGGCGTTTGGTTAAAAACTACAAACCTCAGAAGGTATTTGTAATTTTTCAAATAACAAGGAGGTATTTGTAATTATGCCAAACCTTAGGGAAAATATTAATAATTTACCCAAATTATATACATAATGTGCAAATCCAATGAGAGAGTTTAGAATAAATAATATTTCGTATGAAGCATCCAATTAAAACAGAAAAATGCACCACAAATCATTTGCCTAACACCAAATATATTGGTAGGCTTTAGCATTAGGTGAAGACGGGATGCAGTGTATATATATGTTTTCTAAAATTTTGATAAAGACGGGATTTCAGTCTTTTTTAAGTTTTATTTTTTTGTACAAAAAAATACATAGAGACCAGCCTTCAAGTCCCGTCTTCGCTCAAATTCATAAACTCCACAAAATCACTCTATTTAAATAAATTTTCTTTTCTCTTACATTATTAAATAATTTTGCCTATATGCTGCCCAATAACTGGGAAACGTAACATGTTGGTAGGCCCTAAAAAGAGGATGCTATGGGCTAAACTCCCATTTATCCCCTTGTGTTTTGTTGAAAAGGTTAAAAACCCCCATGTGATATGGAAATAGGCAAAAAAACCCTTCGTATTTTGTTAAACGCAGCAAAAAACACCCCTTTCGTTAATAATTGATGGAAGGTGTGCCACACGCGCGTCTCATGCAATTTTGGGTGATTTGTAGCTGCTTTTGACCTCAATTTTGGATGTCTTTTACTAAAATGCCCTCATTATGTGCATATATTTAACTTTAGGCATTTTTTACTTTTTTTGAGTTATTTTTTTACATTTTCATCTATATAAAAAATTAATTTTTAAAAAATATATTTACTTAAAACAATAAGAAAAAAAATATAATTAATTTTTTGGTAATTTTTAATTACTAAAATTATAAAATATGTAATTTTTGTGTTCTATTATTTTAAAATTTTACAACTCTTTAAATACTTTTTTTTTAATTTAATTTAGATTAAAATCCTAACTTTTTTAATTAATAAGATTAAAAAAATATGTATTTTTTGTGTTTTATTGTTTTAAAATTTTACAACTATTAAATACTTAATTTTCTTAATTTAACATAAATTAAAATCCTAACTAAATTTTTCTCACTTTAAAATAAAAAATTTAAAAAACTAAAAAAATTACAAAAAAAAAAAAAGAGAAAAAACTGGGCGACGGTGGCGACCGCCGTCGCCCAAATTGACGACGGTCGCCCAGGTTAGGGCGACGTCTCCGTCGCCCCCAATCGGGGCGACGACAGCATAGATCAGTCGCCCAAATTTGGGGCGACGTCGTCGCCCCCTTCTAAGGAGTCGGTGGGAGGGGGGTTGGGCGCTCCGGCGGTGGTTGCGCGCGCGGCAGGCAAGTGGGGTGGGGGTGGGGGTGGGGGTGGGGGTGGGGTTGGGTGGGGGTAATTTAATTTAATTTAAATTTTAGAAAAAGAATATTACTTTTTATAATATATATTTTTAAATTAATTAAATCTATGTCGTTGATTTGTTTTATAAATTTAAGATCGAATGGTCAAAATTAATTGATTAGATCTAACGGTTTTGATCTAATCAATAAAGATCCAACGGTCAGAAAAATAAATAATAATATATTATAAGTAAGGGCATAACGGTCAATTTGTCAAAAAATTAACGCCGTTAGTTGTCTTTAATGGAGAGTGGCGATTGAGTTTAATTTTACAAAATACAGGGGGGGTTTTCGCCTATTTCTGAAACACAAAGGGATTTTTCGTTGATTTTTCAAAACACAGGGGGATTTTATGCATTTTAGCCAATGCTATGGGACCTTATGGGCTATATTGTTTTTTTCTTGGTTATGATCTAACAACCACTCCAAAGACGTGATGACAACATGTTTTGTAAAAATTCTTCTTATGAAAACATTGGTACGATAACACTTTATATCCCATACCGATAACGACCACCTTATCGAAAAATTTTAGTCGTTGATCTTCTATGCTATGGAATTAAATGTGTAATTTCACTAAATATACATTACACGGTATGACCAAATGTGATCTTGATTGTTTGTTTTGTTGGGAGAAACTTTAATCGCTGACCCCTCTATACCCGTGATGACAACGGGGTGGGTCGGGGGAGAGTTTGCCTCAACCAAAGACCCGCCCAATTTAGTAACACCCCGCCGTGCCCCACTTAGTAACTAATAAGTAAATTAGTAACAATTTATAATTTAGGTTATGTTTGGTTAGGAGGAAAAATGAAAGTATAGGAGAAGTGGAAGTAAGAGTTGATGTATAAAAAAAAGTTTAGCGTTTGGTTCGGGGGAAGAGATGGAAAGGAAGTAAAACTGGATATATATGAAACCCCTTCAGAGTCCAATTTCGTTTCCGTCCGAAATTGGGCGGAAAAGCGAAAATATAAGAAATATATATATATATATTATTTTTATTTACTCTATTGCCCATATATATATATCTACTTCCCTCTAATTCTTTTCTCCTTTCTGTTGATAATACCATACATAATCTTTATGAAGTTGGATTTAAATTTTTTGTTTGAGGGCGTTGGTTGTCATTTTTATTTTATTTAAAATAGTTTAGAATAAATGAATAATATTTGTTTTGATAAATATTTTTATTAATAAGAAATATTATTTTTCTTGTTTGATATATGTTTTTATTAATAAGGTTTTTAAATCTTTGATATACTAGAATTATATTATACTAATATTAACTTATTTATTTTCTAATACAAAATATAGAGAAAGGGTTAAACAGTAAAATTACAAATATTAGTTTTTTGTTCCCAATCTATTTTTCTCGTACCAAATAAGGGAAAGTATTTGAGATTTACTCTCGTTCCAATTGTACCAAAATTTTGAAGAAAAATTATTATTCTTTCCCTTTCCCTCTCCCTCTCCCTCCCCCTTCCCCTTCCCCTTCCCTCCCATTTGAACCAAACGAATCCTTAATGAATGAACACAATGAGCTTAATGAATTAGATTTAAATTGAAGTTAGATATACTAATAAATCGGAATATTGAATTAGTTTTGAATTGAAGTTAAAATATTATTAATAAGTAATATCATTTTAGATATAGATAATTTAACATAGTTTTTGATCTAAATGAATTAATTAATACAAACAGTACATTCATCTAATGTTTTAATTTTCTCAATAAGTAATATTTTTCTTACAATATACAAAGAATTACATAATATAAAAAGTACATTCAACTAATGTTTAATATTTTCAATAAAGAATATAAGTTTAGATTTAGGCCTAGTTTATTTTGAGAACCATATTAAATAAGTGATAGGATTATCTTGAACTAAATGAATGATAAAAAAGTCCTGTATTAATTTTAAGGTGTTTACTTAAGCAAGAATGGTTGTATTATTATTAGGAATAAGTTATATCACTTCATTTGGTGGTATAAGTTATGCAACCAGAACAGTAAATAGTACAAGGCTTTAGTTTTATATCGAGCCCCCCATAGAGCAAAGTATACACTATATTAACCTATACTAATTTTCTTATTTAGGTTATTCCACCAAAGTAAACGGGGCCTTAGGGTATGATTGGTATGGGTTAGGAATATAAGTTTAGATTTAGGGAATGGATTAGGAATGTAATGAATATTCCTAATCTTATTCCAAACACATGTTTGGTATAACTTAGGCAAAGCAATACTCATTTCCATAAGTATCGGA
Source organism: Sesamum alatum (assembly GCA_034509735.1). Classification (NCBI taxonomy): domain Eukaryota; kingdom Viridiplantae; phylum Streptophyta; class Magnoliopsida; order Lamiales; family Pedaliaceae; genus Sesamum; species Sesamum alatum. The sequence continues at coordinate 28,971,406 of JACGWO010000010.1, read as the reverse complement.
TTAGACAATCCCCCACTTATCCATGGATTTAGCAATTCCCAATAGATTGGGAATAGATTTTTTGTTTATATTATTTTGAATACATTAAATATAATGAATGTCAATATAAAATATAAAAACATAATATAAAAAATAATTTTATAATATAAAGTTATTAACATCTTTATATTTATTTTACCAAATATTACTACAAGTATATGCATTTTAATGTTTTAAAATAATATTTCTTATGTCATTAATGAGGCGTAGCTTAGAGTATTTTTTTATTTTTATTTTTAAGTTTCATTATTTAAAAAATATATAAATGAGTACTTTTGAAAAGTTTTGATTCCCCTTTTCATTCATTTGGTAAACCAAACATAGGAATGACATTCTAAAATTATTCCATTCCTACTTTTATTCCATTCCTACTCAATTTTATTCCTACATATCAATTATGCCCTTAGATCTTTAACAAAGTTTTCTATCTAAAATGAATTGTATAATACAAAGTATACCCTCAACCAAATTTTAGTTTTTATTAAGTAATAGCATTTTTAAATTTAGGTACTTTAATATAGGTTTTGATCTAAAATGAATTATATAATACAAATAATACATTCAAGTAATTTTTTACTTTTTCAATAAGTAATATCATTTTAAATTTAGATACTTTAACATAGTTTTTGATATAATGAAATATAATATAAACAATACATGCATCTAACTTTTTATTTCTCCACAAGTAATATCACTTTAAATTAACATAGTTTTTATCTAAAATAAATTATACAATACAAATAATACATTTAACTTATTTTTTTCTATAAGTAATACTAATATCATTGTACACTTAGGTACTTTAAGATAGTTTTTTATTTTAAGAATCTAAATGAATTATATAATACAAATAATGTATTCAACTAATATTTTATCTTTTGTATTTTTTATATAGAGTTGAATATACGCGTAGTAGTTTAAGAATTTATATTTAATACTATAATTTTCTATTAAAATATATTACATGTGCATATATAAATATTAAAAAATATTTAAAAAATTAAACGGGGCAAGTCCATGACAAAACCCGTAACCCGCCTCGAACCCGGCCAAGTCCTAATTTATTGGCCCCCGACTAACTAGAAGAAGTACCAAACCCGCCCCAACCGGGACGGGGCTCAATTTTTCGGGCCCAATTGCTATCCCTACTCTATACTATGGAATTACATATGCAATTTTACTAAAACATTTTACTCGTATGACCAAACGTGGCCTTAATTATTTGTTTTGTTGGGAGAAATTTTAGTCATTGACCCTCTATGCTATGGAAGTAAATGTGCAAATTTACTAAAGTCATTTTACACGACATGACCAAACGTGGCCTTAATTTTTTGTTTTGTTGGGAGTGGAAGTGTACAAAGTTCAAATTACAAAATATAAATGGAATTAGATTTTTTTGTTGAAAACCCTATTTTATTTTTCTATTTTTATTTAATTACGCACATCACTCATACAAAAATAACATAATCTATTTTATTTAAAAGAATTAGGATAAATTACAACCACCACCCTTGAAATTTGGTATAATTACAAATACTCCCTTATTGTTTGAAAAATTACAAATACCCCCTGAGATTTGTAATTTTTAACCTAAGGCTCGAAAATTGACCATTTTGCCCTTGATTTTTTTGTTAAATTGTAGAAAAATCAGCCGAGTCAATTGAATTATTATTCCTCCGTATAAAAAACTTAAGAAACCTCTCCCTGTTCATTGTGGTCCAAAAAAATTCAAACAATTTTAAAAATTAAATAAAATACATAAGGGCATTTTGGTCCGTTCACCTATAAAAATTGATGAAAATGAGTTATTTGTTAGACAATTACAAACCTCAGGGGTATTTGTAGTTTTTCAAATAACGAAAAAATATTTATAATTATACCAAATTTTACGAAAGGCGACCATAATTTACCAAAAAAATTATATATATTGAATAAAAAATGAAACAGAGTTCACAAAAATTCTACTCGGAACAACACCAAGCCCTTTGCCGTGCGGCGTGCGCGGGAAAGTATAAGACAGCAAATGATGACCCATACCCGAATCCGTACTCTCTCTCTCTCTCTCTCTCTCTCATTTCAAGTTCAGAACACACACACGCACACAGACACAGAGAGAGAGGAAGAGGGAGACCTCGCGATGGTGAGTACCAGAGGCAGAGGGAGAGAGAAGCAGACTGAGAAGAAGAAAGAAGAAGAAGCAGGAAATGGGGGAGGAGGAGATGCTGCTAACAGAACAACAGAGTATGAAGAGTCTCGAGCACAAAGAATCAAAGAGAACACCGAGAGAATGAAAAGCCTCGGCATTTTTGATCTCTCCAAGAACCTCAAGCGTCCCTCCTCAAAACCCCCTTCTTCTTCTGCGCGTAAATCCAAGACCACATTCACATCTTCTAATGATCCTCCACGCCGCTCCTCTAGGTACGGTTTCCCTTTATTCGGTGTTTGGGGCTGGGAATTTCTGATATGTTTGTGTTCAGGTTGAAAGACGTTCCTCCAGTGAGTTACACGGAGAAGAAAGCTCCGAAGAAGGACAAGTCAGTGAAGAATGTGGAGATCCATATACCGGAAGGTGAGAAGCCCGAAATTTACACCGAGGAGCACGAGAAGCTCTTGGGCGATTCTAAGGCTGTTTGGACTCTCTGGGTTGACGGATACGATGAAGACGGCCAGCGCATTTACGATCCTGTTGAAGGCAAGAGTTGCCACCAATGCAGGTATCATCACTACGTTCCCTATTGGATTCTTTCTCTGTTTTATTTCATCGTTCGTATGATTTTGTAGGAGAAGGGTAACCCCAATAAAAGTTTCGTTACTGATGATCTTGGTCTGCGAGTTGTGGCCAATGCTTATACACTCTGCTTCACACTTATTCTAACTGTAATTTATGTGTTGCAACAAGAGTTATCGGACATGCTTGGTCACTCTATGATGTGTGTCTTGTATGTTCTTGCCGAATTCATCATGTTGGATGTAAACGACATCGGTTGAATTTTTGCAGGCAAAAAACTCTAGGCCATCACACTGAATGCAGCAAGTGCGAGATGGTCACTGGGCAGTTTTGCGGAGATTGCTTATACATGAGGTTTTTGTAGTAAATTTTGAACGTGATTTCGTTGTTCTTTTGTTTGCCTTTCATGTTTCTGTATGATTTTCAAATTGATATGTGTTCCTGTTGATCTAGACAAGAAACTTTATGATGGATCATTGCAATGAAATATCTGGATTGTGGTTTTAAGAGTAGAAATTTGATGTCCTCTCATTGACTAATTCAGACATGGTCCTTTCATCCTGTTTGTCCTGATATCTAATTTCTCCTGCATTACCATAGCTATTACTGAAGTGAAAACTGGACTGCCAAAAGGGACCTTTAAACCTTTCCCAGGTTTTAGGATTAGCTTGAAATTACGAAGCAAACGCAACACAAATAATAGTTTTGCTAATTGGTGGTATTGCGAATTTCAGGTATGGGGAGAACGTGTTAGAAGTTAATGAGAATCCGGATTGGATCTGCCCCGTATGTCGTGGAATTTGCAATTGCAGTCGCTGCAGAAGAGATAAAGGATGGCAACCGACTGGAGCAATCTACAAGAAGGTAACTGTGATGATTTCTTCTCGGTTTCCTAGATCATTTGCTGAGAGTGTCAGCTGTTATTTCGAATTCACTTCTGCAATATCAAGTGGGATATAATTTATCATGATCACAAGTATCTACAAATGTTTAGTGGAAGTGGATGAAATGGGGTTGGCTTATGCTTGATGGTATCCCTTGGATAAGCATACAGAGTTTTCAAATTTCAGGTTGCAAGTCTTGGTTTCAAATCTGTGGCGCATTACCTCATTTATACTCGTCGCGGACAAGCAATCATGCCAGCAGCAGCTACTGAAGATCCAATTCCTGCCGGTGGATCACATTCAGCTGATGATAAAGTACAAGAACCGTCTGATACACTTTCTCTGCCAGTATTAGTTGGCAAGAACAATGAAATGGAAGAAGATGATGGGAAAACAGACAATGATGAGGAATCTAGAGGAGATGATGACGAGGAGGATGGTGATAACGTCGACATTGAGAGCGCTAGTCAGTGAGAAGATAAAAGCACTTCAGAGGCTGAGCTACTTAGTTAATTTGGCTTCAGAAAATGAACCTTGAATCCAAGTTCTTGAAATTTTTTTGCTGCTACATGGCTCTTGAAACTCTAAATGCAAGAGATTCTAAGAAGATGGCCTAGTATTTTTTGACTGCAAACAGCTGCTTTATTCCCTTGTGAATCACATAGAAAAATGGTCCTCGTTTAGAATGACTGCAAGAGCAAATTCATGGACATTCAGTATTAAGTCTTGAGAAGTTGTCTTTATGGGGAAATAATATTTTTCGTCTCGTAACTTAAGATTTTTTTACTTTTGGTACTATTGATTATGGGATTCTCACATTTGGTACGAGAACACTTTTCATTAGATTTTTAATGGAAAAAGATTACGTGGTTGGGATCAAAAGTGTTATTTTTTGAAAGTTATGTGATCGAAAACGAGAATCTCAATGGGGACCAAAAGTGTAAAGACTCTATTAGCCACGTGTTAGAAGTTATAGGATCAAAAGTGATAATATTTTAACTAATGTGCAAATGCTAATGATATTCATACCAACAATGTTACAATTCAAGAAACGGCATTTCAGCGAGTAAACTAATCAAAGCTAACGAAACGTGTCAAAAATGTAGCGTACTTTGGAAGTCTACGTGTGATTACACGTTTTATTAGTAGCACTAGAAGCAGCATTAGGCGACGTTAGAGGAAACAGTGTGAGCAGCTCTGGTTCTGGTACAAGTCGCATTTTTGAACGTGGAGATTGGTGCAGATAAAAGCGCTTTTCTTTGATTGCTCTCTCTTCTTCTCCAAAATCTATCTCCATTGGTGATGGGGACAATCTTTTGTTTGTATACACAGGGACAGGTGTGCTTGTTGGGCTGGCCTGCAAACTCCTTGGTGGGCTCATCATGATCGAACTCGACGGGCTTACAGGGCAGCTCCACCAGCCCGGCCCGTAACTTCCTCCTGGGCTCATCGCACCTGGAATAGGTGGGCTTGATGGAATAATCTTGGGCTGAAAAGCCTGGAATCCATTTGGTGTTGAAATGTCTAACTTGGGCTGCTTGTATTTTCTTCTCTCATGAAGCTTTTGGGCTGGTTTGGGTGCTGGAGACTTGATTGGTGCTGGGCTGGCCTCATTTCCCGATGGGCCCGTTAAGCGTTGGACCAGGTCCCGGAAACAGGTTGAGTCAGCCTGAACAAACGTCGTCTTGGAACCGCCATCGCCGCCGCCGCCGCCGAGCTTGGCCATGGATGTGATGATATGTATGTGTATTTTGTCAAACTGCAAATATTATAAGTTGTTGTTTTTTCAGAAGTTTTGCAGGATTAGGATACATGACAATGTCGACAAGAAGATCAAGATTCAGACACAACATAACAGATCCGGCAAAGAAATTCATTTAAAAGCTACAGAAAATCGGAACACACAAGAATTCGAGAAACTGCATGGGTGGTCATGATGATGCTTACATCTGATCATGACCCATTAATGCTTGCATGGCAGCAAAAGAACAAAACAAGAATTTTCGGACATTTCATGCATGCAACTATATATAAATGTACGTACGTAGGTAATCATGGATGCAGCATAAAATTAAGGAAGGAGAGAATGTTAATTAATTGCCTCTAATTAATGGCCAAGATGCATGCAAATATGCTTGGAGGATTTGGTACAGAAATCTGCACCTTTAATTATTATGATTGATGATGAGGAAGAAGAAGAATAATTTTAGGACAGGGAATAAGGGACGACGTCAAACATTAATTTAGCTGCTGCAGCCCCAATTAATGTTTGACCATCATTGTTTTGACATTTGTCTTAATTAATGTTCCACGGATTTATTAATTTGTGGGTCAGAATGAAATTGATGTCTCACTATACCCTAATCACCAGGGTTTTACTATTGACTATTAATTACCTCTATTTGGACCATTTTGACTCTCATCTCGTGCATGCCTTTCATTCTGATGCAGAATAAGATCAGTGTTATAATTATTGTACGAATTATTGTCCGTTTTAACTTCATATAATTTTTTTAAAAAAAACTATTTGTTAGATAAAGAAGGATCGAAGCTTATAAGTCACACAAATTCTTGTGTGCAATCAATTTGAAATACGTCACAACATTATTGATGGATATACCAATATATTAAATTATTGGATTAAATATAGTTTTCGTCATATATTTTTTGTATTTTGACATTTTAGTTCTTTATCTTTCTCGAGTAGCAAATAGGTCTTGTAATTTTTTAATTTTTCACGATTTTGGCCCTTCAGTCGTCAGAATTTGCAAATATTGCCGATTTTTTTTTTTTTTTTAAAATTTGGGGCTTTTGTCCCATTGGTTAATTAAATGAACCAAAATCGCGAAAAATTATAAGTTATAGGATCTATTTACTACACTAGAAAAATAAAGGACTAAAATGCCAAAATATAAAAAATATAGGGCAAAAATTTGGTTTTATGCTGGCAGTAATTTGACCAATGGGAACAAATGCCCCAAAATTAAATTTTTTTTCGGTAACATTTGAAAACTCTGGTGATTGAAGGACTAAAATCGCGAAAAAATTTAAAAGTTATAGGACCTATTTGCTAACCTAGAAAGATAAAGAACTAAAATGCCAAATACAAAAGATACATGACCGAAAAATGCATTTAAACCTAAATTATTTGTAAGGATGCAAAAGTAATTTTTGTATATAAAAATACACTATAAATATATGCACCTTATCCCATCCTAATATTCTCAACTCCACTAGAAATACTTTAAATACTATATTTTAAACCAGGTTACTATTCATTGGCAAGACTACTCACCCTAAAAATTCTCTCTACAAAATTTGACTTGGAAAGTATTAGGCATGTTGAGGGTAATTTTCTCATTCATTCCCTTGCTCAAATTACAATAACATCATTGGAATTGTTTATGGTAACATATTACCCTGACATTGAGGATGCAAACCAGGTCTTGAGCTTGCGATGTTCAGTGGTGGACGCAACCCATGAAGCACATGAGATCGGAGTGGAGCAAGCCTCATGTCTGCCACCCCATGAACAAGCCCTGTGTGCGCCACCTATGAACAAGCATCACTACTATATGAACAAGCCTATGTGTGCCACCCCATAAACAAGCACCACCACCTCATCGGCAAACCCCACCCAAGGAGAACCACCCCTCCCGGTGGCATCCCACCACCTCAAAAGGTGATGATACAACTAACACAAGAAACCTTACTATCTATAATCCACGGTGTATCCACTCGAGTTGTAGCAGATTTTTGGGACGAAAAAATTCCGTCCCAATTAGAGATAAACTTTGCAACATATTTAGGATGGATAATCCACAGACACACAACAATATCACAAATTTCAACATAAAAAATGATGAATGTCGACGACACACACATCACAAAATCAGTTACAAATTCGTCCAAGAAATGGCTGGAGAATAATTCAGCACAAGTCGTTGCAAATAATGTCGCAAATTTAAGTACTAGATTCTTCGTGGAAAGGAATAGAAATAAAAGGCCGAATTGGATTGCAGAGGATGTCTGTGCGGCTTTGCTCCAGGTTTTGGTTCTTGACAAATTTTAAGGAGAAGTATGAGAAAAACAATATCAATCGAAATGTGAATCTACATATGATCTATACAGTTTACCAAGGTAGGTCATGTACTATGCGCCAACACAAGAGGAAAATGGTAAGTTTCATCACTTTGATCAAATTTAAATTAATTTAATTAAATAAATTTATACTATTGTTATATATATTTTTTTTAGTATAACATTTGTATAGGAAAACTAGTTCAACAAGCCACCAAGTTAATGGGGTCTTTTCTACCTATTGGAAGAAGAAGAAAGATGACGACTGGAGCGGTTCAAGGGCAACAGAGATAACTGTAGGTATTATTTTTTGAGAAAGTAATTCAATAGTTTTATCATTTCATTACTAATTAATATTTTTTAGGAGAACTATAAAAAATTACTGTAGGAGCACATCTCTAAGTTGCCTCTAGAAGCAGATGACTCTGTTCGCAATGAGTTACCCGAGTCAGAGTTTTATATCTCAGCAACAGGTGGTTGAAACAAAAAGGGCCACATGTTTGGGACGGGGTTGGTTCCCCATTTGCTCACTCAGTTGGCGCAGCACCTCATCTCTATCAGATAGACCTGTCAATGGGTAGGGTAAGGCCCTACCCAGACCCATCCTCAAGAAAAAATACCCAAACCCAGGTCTATAAAATATATTAGACCCAGGCCCAGGCCCAAACCCAATAAAAAATATAAATTGGGTCTGGGCAGGGTCTGTACCCAATAATAACTAATACTACCCAGACCCATTTCTCCAACTCAGCCCACAAAAATTGGGTCTTCACACCATTAATAAAAAAACTTTAAGAATATTATTACTTGAAAATGTAGCCCAAATACATCTTCTCTTTTTTCTTTTTTTGGAGATAAGCACAACAGTGGCTTTACGAATTCTCAGAGAGAAACATGTCTCTCGCGGCGGCTTTACGAATTCAAGCACAAATTCACAATTCTTCAAGACTCTTCTTCAAAAACAACAAGCCCTTTACAATAACTACATCCACGCAAACTCCTCTTTCAAGAGCACCCCTCTCGAAGGCGTATTCTCATGCCGCTGTTGCATCGTCGCCACCTAAATTTGCCGCTTCATTGCTGTTGTTGTGCGGTCGCCGCTTAGATCTGCCGCTTCATCGCCGCTGTTCTGCGGTTGCTGCCCAGATCCGCCGCGTTGCGTCATCGCCACCTAGATTCGTCGCGCTGCGTTGTCGCCGCTCAGATCCGCCGCGGTTGTGCCGTCGCTCACCTGCCGCTCATGCCATTGTTGTGGGTATCAACATACCCAACTCATCTTTAGAAGATGCGTTGTTTTCTCTCCTGCATTGTTTTCTCTTTATCGTGTGTGTTTGTGTGACGTGTGAAGGGGAAAGAGGATGAGAACCAGAGAATCATTTGGACGATAAGGCTGGAATAACATTTGAATCTGTTTACTTCCTAATTATTTTTTTTAAATTAATGGATTGGGTCCGGACCCGGTCCAAAAATTCGGGCCTTGTAGAAGACGATTCAGGTCTTGGACCCATTGGGTGATGAGTGTCCAAATGACCATGATTTTAGTAGTGTTTTAACCATCTTTTTATATTGAATTAAGCCTAAATCATGTGAAATTTGGTGTTTGCAGCTAAAAAGGTGTTTATGGTGTAAGGATTGAAGAAATAAAGCCAAACAAGTGAAAAACGCATACAAAATTCTGGAGAAGAAAATACCATGACAGACTTGCATTTCTCACTAGATGTGCCCACGTCTAGTGCGGCGGACAAGTCAGCGAAATGAAGAGAAGATGCGCGAATTTTCTGGAGAAAAGTTGATTCATACAAGGATTAAAATGACTTTGAAAAGTTGGAATTCTCCAATCTTGAGGAGTCTCAATAGGATTAAGAGTTTTATCCAAATAAGGACTTAGAGTTATAATATGAATCTACCTTTTTGGTATCCAAGTTTATTAGGATTTTAACTAGTATAAATAGGAGATGTAATTGAAGACATAGCTATCTAGTATTCTCTACACTTTATTTTATGAAATTGTCTCTTTCTTTTATGTGTTCTTCCATTAGCATGCTAGGCTAGTTCTTTATTTTCCGGTTGAAGTTACGGTGATTGCTTGATTCACGCATGTTGTGAGATTTAATTTATGCTTCGCACTTTCGTTCATGTGGATATTTGTGTTGTTCTCTATGCTTTTATCACGAATAATCTGATTTATGAATGATATGGCCCATTGTTCATTATCAAGAATATTCGCCTAGCTAATTAGACTTGGAAATCCGTAATTGTTTGTTAGTCTAATACTTAGTGGCAATGCAACCTAATTTATCATGTCGTAGTGGTCGGTTATGTTGTGGGGAATGCACAATCTAGCCTAAATGAATCCTCGTAGGAATTTGTTGGTTAGAATTAGGCTTTTCTAATTATTAATGCTGTTGATAGATTAAATCTTGATGACGTTCCCAATGTTGTCTATTGATTAGGGAATTAGCCAACGGACCTTCCTTGGCTAATGACACGGTAAGGAAAGGTGAGGTTGTTAGGTCGTATCAATGATCATAACTAGTTTATCTATTTTGTACAATTGTTATCTTTGCATCTATGATCAATCGTGGAAACAAGCATGAACCTATCGTCAACTGAAAATCTTTTCTCATATTTTGTTCACTCTTTGAATTTATCTCATAGTTAATCAGTATCTTTCAATCAAATACACTCCCCTCGTTTATGTTGCTTTCACTCGAAGGAATTAATTTAGAATCAATCTCTGTGGATCGACCCTACTCACTACTTCTGCAAGTTTTGTGTAGAAATTATTTTTGGTGAATTCGACACTCATTATTGGGTATTGGCCTATACCTTAATTATTAGAATAGGTCTCTTAAGGGTCTGGGCCTGAATAGGGCCTTACCCTACCCATTGACAGATCTACTACCAGATAATCAAGTCATATGGGACCTCCAACACCAGATGCAAAACATGCAACATACGATAAGCATCATGTTGCAATGCATGGGGATGCCTCAGAGAGCTGCCGACCTTCTGCCAACTCTTCTCCCGACCTAGCAGAGTCGTCTTCATAATGATCAGGAGGCAATGGACCTAGGTTAGATAGTTTATTTCTTGAACTAATTAAGTGAACTAATATTATGTCTTAAACTAATTTATTTTGGTGATGGACATATTATTAACAAATTAGTTGTATTAACTAAAATTTTAGTTTATAGTATTTTGTATTAAAATTTCTGATTTCATAGAAATATTTTTAAAATTTATTATTTGTCTCAATTTATAAACTAATAGAAAAAACATAATTCAACTCAAATCCTTCCCAAAATAAGTTACAAATTTTGATGAATTTGCTGTTGTCAGAAAATAATCCTCGTAAATTCCTTTCAAAATTCGTTATGCCTTTTCTGATGAATTTGAGGTGGATTTGAGTTGTTGCAACATAGTCGTCACAAAATCGCCCCAAACATTTGTGACGACCTTGTAAGGATATGTGTATGTCACAAAATTCGTCAGACAATTGATTTCAAAATTTTTATAATTATTCGTTGCAAAATGCCCATCACAATATGATTTTTTGATTTCGTCACGCAAATGAATTTTTTGATAGATTTTGGATGGATCTATGAGGTCATCGAAAGTTTTGCGACTGGTGAACCTTTTCGTCTCAATAATTTGTGTTGGGGTTATTGCTATGAATTTCGTCGTCACAAATTAAATTTGTCACAACTATTTTGACGATGAAATTCATCACAACTATTTTGTTGGGATGATGTTTTTTTTGAAAATCCGTCAAAAATTCCGTCACAAATAAATTTTTTTTTTTTAGTGTAAAGAGGATGAATTATTTATTTGTTGTTAATGATTAACTAAACAAATGAAGCAAGAAAAAACGAAAGCAAAAAGCAATATGGAATGACAAACATTACCTCAATTCCTCTCCACTTTATTTCATACTCATGTATATCCGCATTTTGTACATGAAATTGATTTAATTTTCTAAAGAAATATTCAATACATACACAAACATAAATAAATAAATAAATTAGATTGATACCCTTTGAAATTAGATTCAGGCACAGAAATACTTTTTGCTTTTTATAAAATTATATAGTATACCCCTTAGCGGGTATTAGTATAATGTACTTCAGAGGATGTTTGTGCAAACTTTTATCACTGAATACAGAGAGTGTACTTGTACTTACAACTATAGTAATAAAATATGTAATTGTGATTTTACAAGAAAATATGTGTACTTTGACATAACTGGGAGAGTATCGATATAAAAGAAATCTACATGATGAAATGTTAATTTATGGGGTTAAATGCAATTTACCCCGTGTTGATAAAAAAGAGCAATTTACCCCTATGTTCTTAAAAATGAAGTAAGAAAACCCATTTCATACTTATTTTGGGGGGGGGGGGGGGGTGTGGAGGAGGTTCACTGACTCACCTAAGCAGCCATGAAAAAGGAGGAAATAGTGCTTTTTCTCTATTGAACAGAAGCCGCGCCACCACACAAGTCAAGAGTTTTTTTTTTTTTTTTTTTTTTTTTTTTTTCTTAAAGAAAAAATGGAATTGGGTTGATCGTTCTGTTACAATAGGTGACCGTGAAGCCAATCCTGTTGGGCTTATGTAACCTATTTCTGACAATTTGGTGTTTGAATAAAGTTTATGAATAAAAGTGATATTCATATTTGGCATTAATTCATTGTTCGTATTCACTTAACTGATTTACATTACATACTGTTCAATGCACAAATAAATCCCACAGGCCAAAGCTTAATCCAAGAAACTGGACTCGTATAGGATGGCAAGTCATGGAATCAGTTTCTGTGGATCGGTCGGATATACTCCAAGTCGAAGGACCTCGAGATAGGGTATTGAGAGTCCATTTGAGACTTGCACTAAGCGATCGTAGTCACATTTCATCGACAAGTGACGAAGGTCGTCCATGCAATGTTAGTGGGTTAGCCAGTTTGGTGTCGGCTGATTGAGGTGACTCGTGGGAATCGTCATATGGAAAACCTTGAGTGGGTTGGTCGGTATGACTCGCATTCCTGGTTTCGAAAGTAAGGATTTGGTCCTCGGACTTGAGGGACTATTGTGGTCAAATACACACTATGCATGTATCTTAGAATTCGCAAGAGGCTACCAAGTCAAGAGACTGGATTGTCATAAGCCCTATTTAGTGCAGTCAAAGTGTGCAGTGTGAACACTAGGTCCTAATATAGAATCCGTCTCCTGTCAATAAGATTGACAGTGGTGTCTCACTTACACTCTGAGACTCGTCCTCCAGTAAATCTGTGACCACACAAACTGAACAGTGGGATGAGATTCCTGTGATGTTTGGTATGGACGAGCCATAGCTGTAGTCAAGAATGGGTACCGACGCCTATTATCAACACCCTAGACTATAGCCGTGAGATGGAAGACGGAAGGACTAACGTACTAAAGAGTCTAAATGTTCACGCCATAATATTCACCTAGTCTCCAGTGCCGTGGACCGTTACTAGACGGCCACCTATGGTAACGGACGAATCCCCATCATAGGATGATTGAAAATTCGGCCAAGTCTAGCTGAGGGTGAACCTAAAGAGTCACACACAATCCACCGGTAGCGGAGGAATTAATTTGAAATTAATTTCGGGAGGTAGAACAATTTAATTAGATTAAATAGGTTCACTTTTCTTAAATTGCTAATTCTTTTAATTGGATTAAATAGAATTAACTAATAAATTGGATTTATTAAATTGAAGAAATAGGCTCAAAATAATTATTTAATTATTTGAAGCCTTAAGGATTATTTTAAATTAGATTTAAAATATTCCATAAAATCCATCTAAGAGATGGACATACGAGATTGCATGGAGAGATCAATGGCCTAGATTAAGTTTGACTTGGTCTTTAACCTAAGTTGACTAGGATTTTGGCCAACCTATGCTTCTCTATGAGAGTTTGAAGAGGACTAGGAGAAGTCCACTTTTATAAATTCTCATGGAGACACACACCACTAGGTGATGAAACTCTAGCGAGCACACACGCACACACACACACACACACACACACACACTCTCAGCCTCTCTCTCCCTCTCTCTCGTTCGCCTCTCCTCTCGAAGAAATTGCTCTAGTTCCTTGTCTATGATACAAGAGAACTATAGGCAAATCGATCACGTTAATTCCTAATGCTATGTCGATTTATCCTCCTATATAAATTCCTCTTGATTTCTTACTAGCACGGGGGATCAAGATCCGGTGGATTGGGTGGACAATTTAGAGGGTTCCTGATTTGGAATCTTGGTAGAAAAACGTGGAACAACGCACGTAGCGGTTTGAAGAAAACGACAATGGGTAAGTTTTCACGTTTCCTTTGTTGCAACCCTACGGCCACCATGATTTACCATGTTTATTTTGATCATGAGATACACCGACCACCAGGGAGGTTCAAGGGAACACCCCTTGAACGTGTATTTACTTTTTCATTTATAGCATGTTATATTTTTCATGTTTTAATTTAACGTGCTTTCGCATTCGCGCTCCCTCCCGGGTCAATTCACGCATGCTTTCAGTGGTATCAGAGTTTGGTTCGGTGTATTGGCCTAGAGTTTTATATGCTATACGTGTGAAAGCATGTTTTACGTGACTTTATTTACGTTTTATGGCATGCCGTATAAACTAGGGTTTAATTCGTTAATTTTGTACATTAATTTTGGATCTTGGATTTCTTCTATTTCTGAAATATTTTCTGGATTTCTTAAAGGAAAAAATTTGGCAGAAATCCATGCTTAGCTAAATTTAACACGAAGTTGTACTTATTATTTTTTAGGATGCATTCCTATGTGTTCATAGCCAAGCTACTTTGCTAACACATTTAATAAAGGCACTCAGGTTTTATTACAAGTCTATGTTGCAGGAAAAGTTCTACTAGATATTCAAGCATGCCATACAGGCATACCGGGTAACACAAGACTTGCTATTATAATGAGGCTCTTACTCTCCCATTTCTTGTATCACTAACCACCTGCAGGGAAAACAATTAATCAAGCATACCGCAATTGGGATAGTCCTGACACTATTATTTTACCCTGCAAGATAACAGAAGAATGCAAAGGGCCCACTCATACTCATGCGAAACATAACAACAATTAAGCAGGAAGAAACTGAAGCATATTTATAAACCATTCAGATAAAGGGGGGGGGGGGGGGGGGAGGGAAGTAGTAGAATCCAAGGTCTGTGCCATCTCAAAATAAAAAATATTCTAACCCACACTTGGGCACTTCAAAATCACATACAGGAGGTATCCCAAATATTCAGTAGAAAAAATAAATTGTTTCTCTTGCAGAAAGATAGGCATATTCATTTACCAGCAGGAGGGGGATGATTCCCTTCACCAGCAACAACATATGGCTCAGTTTGAAGAGGAGCCACATCCTCCACCACTTGGCCAATCAGGTCCAACATCATAGGATCTTGCTTAGCAGGCAAAGACGATTTCTGAAACCTCAGAAGGACCCTCATCATCCAACTCTGGGGCATTAGCCAGCCCTGCATTTCATCCAAGAAGGAGGTAACTGCTCCATCTGGAGGATAACCTATGAATGAGAATTGTTGCGCACAGGTTTGAAACCCATGGTAATAATACTTCAAGGCTCGATCAACAACAGGTTCTGAACCTCTAGAGACTTCTTGTGCTATGCCAGATGACTGAGCTACAGACCCTCTAACATGTCTTCTCCTTCCTCGGTATCTGGGTTAGTTGTAGATCATCTCTTCCTTACCTACTATTGCTGCAACACGGCTTGCTCTAACCTATGTGAAAATTCGTCACTTCTTCCCTCAAGTACCGAATGCTCGAAGTGTCCTCCTCATGGATTTGATTCCTCTTCTTCACTGCCTCATTCAGCTGGCGATTGACCCTCTCTAGCTCCTCTATCCTCTTGAAGGAATCCTTAGACAGCGGGCCTCCCTGCTCAATTCAACTGAGCAGGTCACCCTCTCCAACACAGTTGCCTGCACGAAAATATTTATTCAGATCAAAAGCATCATTCACATGTATATTATTTAAAGTTAATCGTTCTCTGTTGGATGTTTCCTTGCTGAGGTGGGCAACAGACAGAACTATGCCTTAGGCAGGGTGTATGTAAGTCTTGACTAAGGGTGCCCTAACTCCCTTCAAAAAATCAACAGCCAGGCTGCCCTCACCCTCCTCCATTAGCAGGGAATAACCCTCATTCAAAGTCTAGTCAGGGAGGAGTTTCTTCTTGGCAGCCCTTTCTTTAGCAGGGCGAGGAGTTTTAGTTCGTGCGGCAGGACGTGGAGCAGGAGGCGCAAGGGACGCGGACTGACCTTTAGCCTTCTTTTTGGGCGTGGAGCAGGACGCTTTCACTTAGGGTCTCCAGTGGACACAAAGCAAACAGGGTTTGATAGAGGACTTTCTAGTAGGGTTTGCTTGGAAGAGGAACCGACACCAAGAGTATTCTCTCCCTTCACGGCCTTATCTTGCAACAAATTCTGAAATATTTTTCCTGCAGAAAGCCAGGTATCAAACAAATATAAGCATTCATCTAAAATTCTCTTCTAACAGGAAAATAATGAACAAACGGCTGCAAGAGGGAATTCCAATATCAGGATCTATATCTACCTCTTTTGGGGTCTGCCTGAAGCATTGAAGACTAGCATGATGAACTAACTTGAAAGGTTAAACGGAAAAGGATTTAAGCGTTCCAGCAAGTTCTAGAAAGCAACAGGGCGAGTTCAGGCAGAGTATTTAAGCTGTTCAGGAGGATTTATGGTACACACCTTAGGAAACCTCCAAGATGTTGGGGAAGAGATGAAAAAGTAGTGGCGCTTCCACTCCTTTATTGAGGACTCGGTCGAAAGGAACCGTGCTTCCCCTCGGGAGTTTAATAAAACAAGCCAGGCCTTGCTCTCTTGAGTAGGAAGAAACAATTAAACTATGTAGCAGAGGGGGTCTCCCAGCTTTCTCACCAAGATGTAAAAACCGAACAACAAACTGAAGGATTTGGGGACTAGGTGATTCAAGGGGACATTAAACAAAGAAGCTACATCAGCAAAAAAAAATAAAATAAAAAAATACAGGGACATGGAATCGCAAACCAGTCTCCAGTTGGGCCATGTAAAAACATAAAAACCCCTTAAGGGGAAAGTTATGGCGAAAATCAGAAGCGGGGACCTGGTTAACAAAATCAGCAGATATCCCGTACCTCTCCTTGATGTTTACTGCATCAATTTCAGAAAATCGAGATCGATAAACCCTAAAAGACTCTACCCAGTTGCCACCAGTCTATCCTCTATTTTCGTCCCACTATTCATTTCCTCGTCATTCTCACCTCCATGGTGGGAGGCGAAGTCCGAAACTGTAGGTTTCTCCCTCCCCTCTAGAGGAGCCAACCGGACCAACCATCACCTCTTCGATGGCCCTCTCATCAATATTGTCGATCCACGTGATTGCAGAAATAAAGAGAAATAGGAAGCATGGGGATCTTATCTAACACCGGTAAAAGAGCAAAGGAAACTTGAAACCTGCAAAGGGAATTTCAAAATTTCTGTGAGAAACTACTTTTTCAGAGAAAAAGAAGAAAATGGAGGAAAAAAACTAACTCGAGTTTAGAGGCGTGTGAAATACCAAAAGGAAAGTCGCCTTAAATATGAATTAACTGAGCAGTCCCATCTGTGTAGGACTCGACGCCCCTCTCTCCTACCTATTGTTGCGCCTCCAATCACGGAGCACATGTCTTCTGTTCACAACTAGGTCTGTCTCTCTCCTCTATCTTTTGAAATTGTCACTTACTTTTTGTAGATATGCACAGATACCCCCAAATATGTGTGTATGTACCAGTTGTTATCAACTAACAAGACTCTCATTCGTTAGCATAACAAGGCGAAAATTCAAATAGCCCAGCAGGACTTTCCTTGCTTGATAAGCACGAACAAAAAAATCTTCTATTTTGCAAGACAATTTCTCCCTACTCCAGCAGTCCGACTTCAAGTCTCGCTCTTGGAGTGGGGGAATGGTGAGTATGCCCTCTCAAATATTTTTCCTCAAAGCCTAAGAATAGGAAAGTGGGCTCCCATCGAACAATGTAGTAGGTCAGGCCTTGTTGGCCCATAAGTAAGGTATTAAATCCATAACTTGCCTTATCCTTACTAACTTGGTAGGCCCAAAAAACAGCCAAATCCATCAAGGTGAGTCAACATAAACAGGGACAACATGTCACACAGGTTGCTGACACCTTAGGACAAGTCATACTAAAAGATTTCTAAATAACTTCACATAATCCGACTGAAATCAACTCTTTAAGCAACAATTGACATATTCCTAGATTCTCGGACAGAATGGGAAAGACTCAGTCAAAAGTTCATATATTCGTTTAGATAAGTAAAAATTACGAACCAATTTTTTTTTGAGTAGCTACCACGTTTAGTTTTCTAACGGTATGATTCACTGTAACCACCTTCAGAAAACTTTCTCCACAAACGTGTATAAATTGACTCTTCGCGCATCATTTCAGTAACACATTCCATCACACTCTAACTCTCATTCTCTCTAGATTTCTAAGCTACTTTTAGCTCACGGTTTGCATTCCTCACGAATTATATCACTTTAGCGTCATATTGCAACACTATTATCACACTGATTCAAGTTTTCCCTTTCATTTCTTTAGTAAGAACATTACTGACTTAAGAATCAGAGTGGTAACTTCTGTTTTGTAGGTTAGTCCTCCTTTGATCTTAGGATTTTCCGTGAAGATCCTTCGATCATTGTGGTGTTGTTGGACCTCGATTCGCATCAGACATAATTATGAATATCTCCTGGTTGTTTGAAAAATTACTTACACCTCCCCTGATATTTGATTAAATTATGTAATTATTGGATTGATGCATGAAATTATCAACTTTACCCTTATTGATTTTTGTTTAAAGAAATTAAAAAATTGAAAAAAAATTGGATGGGTTGGATAAAAAAAAAATTGAAAAATTGTAAAAAATTATTCACTTAGTCATAAAAAAATTTCAAAATTTTTTGAAAAATAAATAAATTGTAATTGATAGTCCACAAATGTATTTTGGTCAGTTCACCATAAAAAAAAATAGATGAAAACCTATGGGTGACTAACGAACTGAAGTAATTGTTAAATGGACGTTAAAATTAGGAGGCATTCGTAATCTTTTAAACAATGAAGCAGTATTTAAAATTATGTCAATAGTTAAGGAACTTTATCATTATGTTTGGTTTTGATTTTGGAGTGTTTTGTTTTATTTTGTGGAGATAGAGAGAAAAATAAAGATAAATAAGTGTGTGTTAGAGATAGGTGTATGTTTGGATTTATTGTTGGAGTTAATTTTAAATAGTATAAAAAATATATTGTATGTATTGTGTTGTATATTAAGAGACAAAAAAAAAAAGAAATTTTGTTCATTGTCAAATCATGTCACTTTTTATATGTTTTTAAAAATATATATATGTATATAGTTGATGGTGAGAGATTGGGAAAGGAATAGCCTAAGCATGTTCTCAAATCGTAACAAGAAAATGCAAACGAAGACAAGAATAAAGAAAGTAAGGTTTCTATTATTCATCAAAAAGTATCCAAAAAACATGAGATTCACCCTCTATTTATAGTAAATCTTTGGGGGTGAAATTACAATGTTGTCCCTCAACTTCCCTCAATTCTACGACCTAGATTAAACTGCCGAGGACATTTTCGTCACTTCACGTCCCCCACTTTCTTTGCAACTTCCCCTTGGTAACTTCCTTCAACCTCCCTCCAACTTCCATCCATGGCCTTGATGTAATAATCTAGAAATCATGAGGGCCTTTTCGTAAATTCCCTTATTTAGCTTCTTATCCATATCAGTAGCCCCCCCAACTTTCAAACGTTTCCTTGGAACTTTGGAAGTTCCAACAGGTAAGTTGACTCTGATTCTACTTTTTCCTTTTAGTAGTGGATAAGTTGATTTTGCATAGGCTTCTTCTTTTCAACAATAATTCCATTCGGCTTAGAAGTCTCTTCCTTCCAGGTCTCTTCTTTAAACAAGTCCTATTTCCGGTGGGATCTTTTCTTTTATTTTTCCTTCTTGGGCTAGGATTTTTTCCCTCTATATAAATTGGTGGTGTCATCCTCAATTCTCCATCGTGCTCCATCTTCCTTTTTGTCTTCTCCATCTTCAAGAAAAAGAAATGTCGAAGCGTCTTGGCTCGGGTATTTAGTTCATCATCTCTTTCCCCGCTACACCTATATTTTCGTTCTTCCTCTTTGTGTCTCCAAAAAAAAACATCCCCATACTTAGTCCGAATAAAAAAAAAGGCTCCATTTTTTTTTTCCGAGAAGAAACCTTCACGTCACGTCAAGCAATGCCGGGAATACGTGTGGGAGAGTATCGACGCTGAGTCGGGGCCGGGGGACGCCCCGACCTGGTGCTGGTCGAGGCAATCCGCCTCGACCAGAATTTGGCCGAGGCGCTGCGCCTCGGCCATATCCCAGCCGAGGTGAGGTGCCTTGGCCAGGATCTGGCCGAGGCGCTCCTCGGCCCGAATCTGGCTGAGGTGCTGATCCTCGGCCGGACCCCGGTCGAGGAGCGTCTCCTTCACCTCCTTTCGCTCCTCTTATTCATCCGGATATCGTGGACTTTGATCATGAAGTGATTGAAGCGATCTGGAATCTTCCTACTTGTCCGTCGCCTTCCCCAAATCCTTCCTTCGAGTCGAGCTCACAAGAAACTTATCCACTCTTATCTCCTCTTGCAATTGACCTTGTTGATTCCGGTTTAGATGGAACTGAATCCTCTTCAGCCCCCACTCCAAGTCCCGTTGTCGTATTATGGACGTTGAAAATTGCCATAATCGTGTAAGTCCTGGAAGAGTTCCGTCTTCTTGAAGCCAATGTCAACGCCTCTTCTGAGTTCACCCTCTTGTTGCCTAGTGTTGACGATAGGATCAAGTTCCCTCCTCCTGGGTTCTTCACAGTGTACCTATCATTCTTTACCTCTGGTCTTACACTTCCCCCACATCCTCTGCTACTTAAGATCATCACCTACACTACTTTAAGCATCAGCCAATTTACCCCCAACTCCCTCGTAAGTTTTAGGGGGTTCCTCCAACGTTTTGACGAACTTGATTTGACCCCTTCTCTTAAGGCCTTCTATTCCTTATTTACTGTTAGAAAGGTGCCCAACTACTCCTACTTCTACTTCTACTTCTATCCCCGGGGGGGTTGCAAAATTTTGAGGGTGGTGTTTCCTCGAAAGGTCCCTGGAAAGAAAAGTTCCTATTCGTAAAGGACTTGGCTTGGGGATTTGTAGCCCCTTGGGGGGAGTCATCCTTTGTGCCCGACCCTGTCCCTGACCTTCGTCTATCCTTCATTGGGGTTGGGTTGTTCGATCAACTTTTTGACGTCAAAACTTTAGGGCCTGCTGGTATCTAATTATAACTTTTGTGCTATCTACTTGCTTTGTAAAAAAAATTTCGACATTATCTCATTTTTTTGCTGATTCCTTGCTTGCAGGAAAGAAAATCTCCTTCCATGATGTCCATCGCTTCCGTGACAAAGAGAATGCTTCAAGGTTGCGCCATCCTCCTCCGCCCCCCCAAGGAGGGGAGAAAGCAGTCGCCGACGCTCACCTCCTGCCCGAGCCAGGGACCTTCCCGGCCACTCAACTCGCCATGAAGGGCGCTCCTCCCCCCCCTCCTGAAGGCAGTGCCTCTAAACGCCCTTGGGAAGGCGAAGCAGGTCCCCCGTGCCACGGGACAGGAAAAGGCCTCTTTACTTATGGGACGAACAGACAGGGGGATATTTCTTCTTTCTTGGATGCTACTGATGTTGACCTTGCCCACAAAAGATCAAGGGATCTAGTGAGCCCTTACGATGTGACGCTACTTGGCGCCCTCCCCACTGTCATCCTTACTCGTCTTATGAAAGGCGAAGCTGCCAGGGTATGTTCCTTATAGCTCTTACTTATGCTTCAGTTTCTTGTTCCTACATGTCTAATTGAGGGGTATGTTCTTTAGGTTATCAACTTAGCTGAAACTACTAAGCTACGGTTGAGTAACTATGAGAAGGAGATCTAACGGCTGAAGGATGTTTTTGAAGATGCTAGAAAAGACTTGGAGCATTGTCAAGGAGAGCTTAAGACTGCCTCTGCTGAACAACTTAAGTGGAAGGATAGCTTTAACCGGGAGATTGCCTCGGGGAAGACCTTCCTAAATCTGATGTAGGCAAGGCATATTAGTGCGTATGGGACGACTTCAAGGAGAAGTATGTGGGCTCAGAGGAGTTTCACCAAGCTGTCCTCGGCAACGCGAGCGAGGTATATGACCAAGTAATCAGGCTGTGTCGCTCCACGCTGAGGAACAATGGTCGCTTTGGTGATGAGGATTTCATGTTTCTCGACCTCAAGGTTCCTGACGAGGAAGGAGATGAGGATGGGGAAGGCGAGATCGCTGATGATGTGGTTGATGAGACTCCTGCTGATGGAATCCCCTCCTCTGCCATAGAGAAGAATTAGAGTTAGACTTTAGGATTTGTTTGAATTTCCTTCTAGTAGATTCAGAATATGTTTTAGGATTACTTAGCTTCTTTTTTCTTTTCCTGTTAGTTTTTTTTTTTTTTTTACTTGAGTTTTTAGGATGTTTTTCTCCCTTTCAATCATTGATCTTTTAATAAAAATCTCATTTCTCTATCATTTTTCTCAAAGAATGGGGCAATCCCCCCTTTTTCGTACTTTAACATTTAATGTACGAGGCAATCCCCCATTCAGCAAAATCATGAAAGGGAGAGGCAATCCCCCTCCTTTTGGTAAAGTCACATATTTGAGGGGCAATCCCCCTCTTTTAAATGATGTTTTTAGATACCAGGGGCAATCCCCTATGAGAGGCAATCCCCCTCCTGACAACTGAGTATTTGTAAGGGGCAATCCCTCTTTTTACCAATAAAACTTAGATACAAGGGGCAATCCCCCTATGAGACTGAATATTTGTGAGGGGCAATCCCTCTCTTATTAATGGAACTTATTCGTGAGTGGCCATCCCCTTCTTCCAAAAAATAAAACATAGAACGAAAAACTCATCAATAGGAAAAAAAAAAAAAGACATTTCATTATCATAACAGAAGGTTACAAGAAATTCTTAAACTAAAGCTTCTTACAAATCTTGAAACGAAAAAATTCATACAAAATACTTCTTTAGGTTGACCACGTTCCATGTACGCGGTACTTCTTTTTCATCCAACTTTTGCAGGTGGTAAGTTCCTTTCCCCACTATCTCAATTACTTGATATGGTCCAACCGATTTGGCGTCGAGCTTCCCGATGTTTCCTGTGGCATCAGCCTTTCTTAACACGAGGTCGCCTACTTGGAAGCTTCGATGCCTAACTCTATCATTGTAAGCTCTTGCCATCAATGTTTTATATGCTTCAGTCCTGACATTCGCGTTGCTCCTTAGTTCCTCCAGAAAGTCCAGGTCGACTCTCCTTTCACTTTCGTTGCTAGTCGGCTCGTAGCACTTCACTCTGAGTGTCTCTTCTCCAATCTCTATTGGGATAACGATTTTCGTCTCGTAGACCAGACTAAACGAGGTTTCCCCCGTGCTTCGACGTGGAGTGGTTCGATATGCCTATAGGACTCCCGGAAGCTCTTCTACCCAATTTCCTTTGGCGTCTTCTAGCCTCGTCTTCAAATTCTGGAGGATTATTCGGTTGGTCACTTCCGCTTGGCCATTAGACTGGGGAGTTGCCACTGGGGTGTAATATTGTTTTATCTTCAGCTCCTGACACCACTGGCGAAACTTGGACCCCTGGGACTGTGTACCATTGTCCATCACGAAGGCTCTGGGAATACCGAAGCGACATATGATATTCTTCCACACAAACCTTGTAACTTCTTTCTCCGTGATCCTGCTGAATGCCTCTGCTTCCACCACTTCGAGAAATAATCTACCGCACGAGCAAGTACTCTCGTTGGCCTATTGCTCGGGGGAGTTTCCCCACTATATCCATCCCCAATGATCAAATGGGCAAGGACTCTGCAAGGGCTGCATATCCGCTGCTGGAACGTAAGTGACGTTAGCATGCTCTTGGCACTTTTGGCATTTCTTCACTAAGTCTCCGGCGTCCGCCTGCATGGTTGGCCAAAAGTATTCTTGCCTCAAGGCCTTGAGCGCCAAGGCTCTTCCTCCGGAATGGTTGCCGCAACTCCCTTCGTGAATTTCCCTCAGGACGTACTCCGCCTTGTCCTTGCTTATGCATTTGAGATACGGCTGCGAAAATCCTCTTTTGTACAATTCTCCGCCGATCAAGGTAAACCTAGCTGCTCTTGTGCGAATTGCCCTCGCTTGCTTAGGATCCTGGGGCACTTCTCCGGATTTTGATACGCTTCTAGCTCCTCCATCCACCCTGATGAAGCTCCTTTCACCATCAAGACTTCATTCTCCTCTTCATTCACGTCAGGGTACTCTTGGTTCAACAAGGTTATCTTCCTACTCTTCAGGGGAGCCAACGAGCTGGCCAGCTTAGCAAGTTGATCTGCTTCCTCATTTTCGGCACTCAGAATTTGTTCTAAGGTGAATGTGTCGAATTTCTTCCTCACTGCTTGGATTCTTGTCAAGTACTTGGCCATTTGCTTTCCCTTGGCCTCGAACTCCCCGTTTACTTGCTTGACCACCAGCTGGAAATCACTGTATACCCTCACGTGCTTTGCCCCGGCCGCAAAGCCCAACTTTTCCCCTGTAATGAGGGCTTCGTACTCTGCTTCATTATTTGAGGCGGCGAAACCAAGTCGGATGGCATAACGTAATGTGTCCCGATACGGGCTCTCAATCAATATTCCTGCTCCGCCACCTTGAGACGTGGATGAGCCGTCAACAAACATCCTCCAACACCTCTTCTTTTGCGTGCCTTTTTCCTCCGTCAATTCGGAGATAAAATCTGCCAACGCTTGTGCCTTGATCGCAGGCCTAGGTTGATATTCGATTCCATGTTCACTCAACTCTACCGGTCACTTTACCATTCTCCCCAGATGTGTTGGAATCCGCTAGTACCTTCTTCAAGGGTTGATTTGTCAATACCACCACAGGGTGTGATTGAAAATAATGACGCAACTTCCTTGCTGCGGTTATCAAGGCCAAGGCCACCTTCTCTATTTGGGCGTATCTCTCTTCTGGCCCTTGCAGGGCCTTGCTAGCTGGGGGGCGAATGGACTCCAACGTGGAGGCGTCACTGCCAAAAGGTCGCGCCGGATATCCTGGAGGTCCCAACGAATTGGGGAATATATGCGGGGGAGGGACTCCTCTCTCGTAATGTCCCCCTCCTTGTACTGGCGGCACCCCCCTTGAGGGGGTGGGAAGTAGTTATCTTCATGTCCCCCATGCGACGGATGCGAGAAGTAATCTTCTTCGCCCACGCCCCTATGAGGGGGCGAAGGGTAAAAGTTATCCTCAGGCTGCGTGGCCCTGCTGTTAACCTCCTCCTCATAATCCATGCCTTCGATAGCCTCTCTGGGCCTTTGCTCTCCCACGAGCACGTCTTGCCCCCTCCGAGGATTGCGAGGGGGTCGCGGGGGTGCTGCGCGTCCGGCAATATACTGCGCTACGGCCCTCTCGGCGGCTTAAGCGGATACCTCTTCTACCAACTGGCGAAGAGCCTCGTGGGTTATCTGGATAACCGGAGGGGGTGGTGGGGCCTCAACCTCCTCGTGCCTCTCTTCCTCTTGGCTTCGCGCTAGTGGATTCTCCAAGGCGTGGCCTTGCTCCTCCTCTCGGTCTTCTGGCCTCCGCACTGGTGGATTCGCCAGGGCGTGGCCCTGCTCCTCCTCACCTCTTCTTCTTTCAGGGTCTTCTTGCCCCACGTTCGCGCTCCTTGCTCTCGACCGAGTGTTCATCTTTGATGCCTAGACTAGTTTCCCACAGACGGCGCCAAGCTGATGGTGAGAGATTCGGGAAAAGAATAGTCTAAGCACGTTCTCAAATCATAACAAGAAAATGCAAACGAAGACAAGAATAAAGAAAGGTTTCTATTATTCATCAAAAAGTATTCAAAAAACATTAGATTTACCCCCTATTTATACTAAATCTTTGGGGGTGAAATTACAATGTTGTCCCTCAATCCTACGACCTAAATTAAACTGCCGAGGGCATTTTCGTCATTTCACGTCCCCCACTTTCTTTGCAACTTGCCTTTGTTAACTTCCTTCAACCTCCCTCCAACTTCCATCCATGGCCTTGATGTAACAATCTAGAAATCATGAGGGCCTTTTCGTAAATTCCCTTATTTAGCTTCTTATCCATATCAATAGTAATATTTATTTTTATTATATATATTGTGTTGTATATTATTATATGAGAAAATGAAAAAATTACCCAAAATACCTAGTGAAGATATTTTGAATAATTTTATCATATTCGAGATGACAAGGAAACAAAACCAATAACAGATGGTGTAATTTACACTATAAAATAATAAGATAAGCCACGGGTTCTAGAGCTTGACCAAACAGATTATTGGTCGTTCCTCTTACATTAAATCATAACTACCTATGAAATCCTACTATACGTGTGTGTGCTCACCAGCTGCAAAATCATTAAAAATGATGACGCGCTTTCTTTCAGACAGCTTCTTCGTCTTTGTCTAAACTTTTCGTTTTAATTTCCTTCCTGGATAGAAATAGAAATAGATAGAGCGTCAAAAAGTAATAGGGGTAATTTTTTCATATCTCCTCCAAGTCAACAATGGGTGCTGATTCCTCTCATAATTCTATCTCAAATTGAATTAAGTTGAACTTCAAATTATGATAAGAATAATTTCACATCTGTTCTTTAAAATTTGATATAATTACACATAATTTCTTGTACTTTGAAAATTATATTTAACATTCTTGATGTTTGCTTCTATTTAACGTCCTTTCGTCAGTCGAAACTCACCGAGTTTATTGATTAGCAAAAAAACTGAATGAAAATCTTATTTATTATCGATTGACTTATTATTAACTTATTATCGGTCAAACAAATCTTTTTATAACCAAACTACTCTTACATACGTTAATGCATGTGAGGAGATATATTTTCACCGTTATAAGGGTAGTTTAGTTATAAAATATTTGTTTGGAATGCAATAGCTCAATCGATAATAAATATCGATTTTCATTGAGTTTTGTTGTTCATATCAACAAATTTAGTGAATTTAGACTAACGAAAGGACCTATTGATAATTAAACGGAAGAAAACCTCAAGGGTACTAGACGTGATTATTCAAACCATATGGGTCTAATTGCAATTACACCAAACCTCAAAAGAGGGGGTATAATTATCCCTGTATAATAAGTGCAATACACTTACAGTGTAATTGAAATATACTTTAGAGAAAGTGATCAACCAAGTGATAAGTGTATCACATTTACTTTGTGTAATGAATTGATTTTCTCATCTGTCATTTGTATAAAGAACCTTCTCCTCGGAAACTACATTAATCAAGAATTTATCAGCTTTCTCTACCCTTACATCCAGATCACCTTCCCGGAGTACCACGGCGACGGCTTCGAGCGGAGCAAAGCCTACGCCGCCATCGAGAGGTACTTGAATGCTAATTCCACCAAACAGGCTAAGCGTCTGCAGGCCAATGTCGCTCGCGAGAGCGAGGCCATCGTGCTTAGCATGGCCGACCACGAGGAGGTCACTGACGAATACGATGGCATGAAGCTATGGTGGGCTTCCAGCCAAATCCAAACCACCGTTAACCGATCGATATCGTTCTATCCTAGAGAAGATGATCAGAAGAGGTATGCTAATGAAAAACCCAGATGCAATATATAGATTAAAGACCATTTCTTGATCAATTCTTGTATTTAATTTCAGGTACTTCAAGCTCACTTTCCACAAAAGATATCGAGATGTGATCACCAACAACTACTTGAAGCACATCCTCGACGAAGGATAGGCGATCACTGTGAGGGAAAGGCGGAGAAAACTCTACACCAACAACAAGAGCGAGGGCTACCGCCGGAGCATGTGGAGCCATGTGATTTTCGAGCATCCAGCAACCTTCGATACTTTAGCCATGGACCCTGGAAAGAAGCAAGAAATCATAGACGATCTGATTAACTTCACCAAATCGAAGGACTACTACGCCAAGATTGGCAGGGCCTGGAAGCGTGGATACCTCCTCTACGGGCCCCCTGGAACAGGCAAGTCCACCATGATTGCCGCCATGGCCAATCTCTTGAAGTATGACGTCTACGACCTGGAGCTGACGGCGGTCACGGACAACACACAGTTGAGGAAGTTGTTGGTCGACACTGCGAGCAAGTCAATTGTTGTGATCGAGGACATTGATTGCTCGTTGGACCTGACGGGCGGAGGGAGAAGAAAAAGGACAAGAAGGAAACGGAAAATGGTAAGAAGAAATATGAAGAGATGGATGAGGTTGAGGAGAAGAATAAGACAGGCCAGATTACGTTGTCCGGGCTTCTCAACTTCATTGACGGGCTCTGGTCTGCCTGTGGGGCTGAAAGAATCATCGTCTTCACGACGAATTATGTTGAGAAACTCGACCCTGCTCTCATTCGGAGAGGGAGGATGGACAAGCACATAGAGCTCTTCTACTGTGGATTTGAAGCATTTAAGGTTTTAGCGAAGAACTATTTGGACATTGATTCACACGAGTTGTTTGCGACGGTCAGGAAACAGTTGGAGGAGACGAAAATGACTCCTGCTGATGTTGCTGAGAATGTGATGCCTAAATTGGGCAGCGACGATGAGGGGACCTGTCTGAGGAGACTGATGAAAGCCCTCGAAGAGGCAAAGGAAGAAGAGAGGCAGAAGGCGAAGGAAGAAGAGAAAGAAGAAGAAGAAGAAGAAAGGAAGAGAAAAGAGACAGAAAATGGTGGAGATGATGCATCAATCAGAAAGTAATCATGAAAAATTGGAAAATAGAGTTGGTAGCAAATGATGATCATACTACCGCATGCTGTCTACTACTAGTAGTGTTTATTCATGATATATAGTCTAAATAATTTCAACTTGTTGGCATAAAAGAATATATTGGATGATGTGAAAATTATATTTGTATTTATTTGATTAGGTGAATTAATTTCGAGGTGGGGTTGTGTATAGTATAATTTTCAGGTGTGTGATGAATTAAAGTGTGTTAATTTGTGTCGATGATTGATGCATGATTGCGGCGTAAATTAATTAATGGTATCTAGCTCTTGTTCCAAGCTTCTCTTCAATTAATATCCAATTTCAATGGTGCAAACCAGCATATATATATATATATATATGCATATAACCAAAGCAAATTATATAGGGGTTTATGTGGAAAACAAATCTCTTTTGGGATTGGGATCTTCTTATTTCAATGTTTAGCTATAATATTATAATTCATGATAGCTATCTATATCTATACTTTATATAAAAGCATGAATTCTAAATATTTGTTCTCTATTATGAAATATATTTATACCTTATTTAAGTAATCCTTTTTTATGCCCCAAGATTTTTTATGGATTGCAAAGCCTAGGCTCGCAGGAGTAGCAGCTCAACCGAATAATCAACAGGATAGCCCACCAATGGAGAAGGTAGAAACCCATGATCTTACTCGCTGAACTTTTTTAAATGGCAGGCCCAAGGAACGATCCCGTTTTCAGTAGGACACGTCGTCATCTAGTTGTACCCACATATCCCTTAACCCACGAATTCATGAAGACACATCATACTCCAATATCTGGGCCACAGGTGTATGAATCAGCTAGGAATCCAGTTGACCACATCTCTAGCAATAGCGTTTCGAAAAAAATAGGGAAATCTGGCAAGACTCAGTCAAGCATATATATATATATATATATCTCTATACCTATCTAAATCCTGAAAGGATTCTTCTGGAAGATAGCCAACTTAAAGGACTTTCCAAAGGCGTGTAGCACTCAACAATTGTATTCCGATTTCGGCTCCAACCACGGCTATATATTGACCCCTTGTGCAATCCTTAGGGATCAAGTTCGGTAACATCACTTTGAACACTCTTTTGTGGCAATTCTACACACTCCCACTCCTTTTCATTGGTTGCAAGCTAGTTTTAGCTCACTTACACACGGATTTCATCACTCACACAAATCATTCTTCACCATTTTCATACAAATCATCTTTATTCTTATTTTATTTCAAGTTCCTTTCTATTTTACATTTTACTAATTTAAGCATCAAAGTGCTAATACTTCCTTGCAGGTTAGTCCCTCCAAATCTTAAGATTTGCACGCAGTCCTTCAAAATTAGGTGCACCTCAAAACCCAGGTACGCATCATTTATTAATAATAAATTAATTAGTTATAATAAAAGAATAAAATTTTATAAAAAAACTATTTAATAGTAATAATACCTCTAAATTAATTAAATAATCATAAATGTCTCTCAATTAACAATAAATAAATAGGTAAATAATATTCCTACACGATTAATTGGTTAGAAGAGATTTTTAAAGACTTTAAGAAAAAATTAATTTACTAGGCACAATAAAATTTGAAATGAATTAACATCTGAATTAATATGTAAAATATTAATCTAAATTTCAAAATTAAAAAAAATATGTTAAAGAATAAGTTTAATGAAATTTCAAGTAAAATTTATCAATCTTATTAAACTAGCATTAACAAAAAATAGTTTCTGTAACTGTTAACTGCATGTCCTTGCTAATAATGTCGAAAAAACTTTGGGACGGGTAAAACAAATTCGTCACAAATTTGGAACGGACTTGGGATGAGTTTATAAATCCATCACAAAAGTACAAATATTATTGAAATTGAATTTAAGTTTTGTGACGAATTTTGGAAAGTTTATAATTTTGCTACGCGTATTGGGACGGATTTTCTAACATGTTTTGTGTTGAGCTTAGTATTAGTTAAATTGAATATGCAACGGTTTGTGGGGCGAATTTTGGAACGTGTTTGTAATTTTGCAACTCTATTTGAAACGGATTTTGTAGCATCATTTGTGGTGCTTTTTTTGGCGATTTTCATGTGTATATATTGTTAAATTTTTCCACAATACCCATTACAAAATTCGGTAGAAAATTGATTTTTATTAAATTACTTTTATTAGTTCTAAATTATTTTAACTTAAAATGAATTATTTTCTTATTTTTAATTTTGATGGTCAAATTTAATTTTTCTTATTAAAATAATTTGTTTAAATTTAAATTTTTTCTTTTTAAATTCTTAAAATTTAAATAAATTGGATTGAAATTAAATATTAAAATCACAATTAATAACATAATATATATATATATATCAATTAAAAAAGTGTATGATTTTCTTTTTTTAAAAAAAAGCTGCCTAATCTAAATCGGTTTCCTCGTCCTAGTCATTGTCATATGCATCGTCATTCGGGGTCGGGTTATCTATTAGAGGCTGGGAACGGTCGGGCACTGGAGGGATGAGTACTCGTGTCATCATGTGCATCATCATCTCGTCCATCCTCGCGACCCGATCCTTCAGCTCAACGGTGTTTGGATCTAGGGTCTGTGCCAGTGGAAGTTGCAGTGTCGAGGTCCTCTAATATGGTCCCGCGACCAAGGTGTAGGCCTCTGAGCCCAGAACAAAGACACGCCCCTTGT
The DNA here is from genome assembly GCA_034509735.1 of Sesamum alatum. Taxonomy (NCBI): domain Eukaryota; kingdom Viridiplantae; phylum Streptophyta; class Magnoliopsida; order Lamiales; family Pedaliaceae; genus Sesamum; species Sesamum alatum. The sequence goes on along the minus strand of JACGWO010000010.1, from coordinate 28,940,083 downwards.
TCCGACTGCCAACTGCCGAGATCCACAGCTCCTGCTCGATCGGGGACACTGAGCCTGCTAAAGAAACAGAAAGATCTTGCCCATCAACAGGTGCCTAGGCCTGTTGGTCCTCCAACATCTTTTGGAATACCTTCTGAAAAAAGAAAATTTTAATTAGTAAATGAAGAGACAATTCATTAAAATTGGAATGGGATTTTGATGTACTTACCGCCACATGCTCTGCCCACCGGCCGCTCCAGTTTTCGTCGGCCTTCTTTTTGTACCATTTGGAAAAGAGCTTCATCGATTTTGATGATAACCTAATTGTGTCTCATGTGCAACAAATGAAAAATGTATGTAAGCCTCTAATTTAATAAGTAATTATTAATTATTCAAAAATATTTTTTGAAAAAGAACTTACAAGCTTCCGTTTGTGTATCCCAACGGAGGATGATTCGCTGCGGAACATAGTTGGCGCGGCCTCCACATTGGCCGACTGGTCGGCCTTATTCATCGCAGCCCTTCCTTGAAGTTAAGGCTAGCCTAGTACTTCGAAAGTTGGCTCCAAATCTCATTGGCCAACCACAACGATTGCACCAGCGTCTCCTTGGCCTCACCGAACTTCCGACGCAGAAACTGTCCTGGTAGTCAAAATAGCACGCATTCCTACCATGCTGCAGATGGAATGTCCGTGTGTCATCTATACAAACTGGACACCCCAAAACACTGGGGTGAAGGTTGTGATCGTGGGGCAATAGATTACAGTCCACTGGGACACCTGATCGTAGCATCTTTTGGACATGTTGTTACCTTGATGTTCACTAGTCCAGCAATCGCCGAAAACTGAGTTCGTTAAAACCGCCATAAAATGGTTGATCGGTAGTGTGAAGAGCTCGAACCCTCATTAGGCACACCCTCGTGGTACGACGAGAAAAAATTCGGCCCAGCTGCATCAAAAACCATACTCTGAGCCCAATCCATCTGCTGGTCATCATCCCAATACGTAGTACCCTCTTAAGCAGCTAGGGTTTGCTCCTACTGGACTTGGGCGGTCATTGCCTCAAAGTACTCCGGCATACTGTCCTCGCCATGACCAGTCCAGTTATAATATTCCACATAAATTCTTTCATATTTAAGTCAAAATTAACCTCGTTTGGTGTTTTGAAGCTTTCATTTTTACATTTTCGACAAGGGCACCTACTTTCTTGTCGTCCATATGTGCACGCTAACACTTGGTCCATTTTGTGAAAGCTTTAACACCATCCTCAAACTTTTGCCTAATACCCAGTCTCCCCAATAGGTTCTTCTTATACATTCATCCCTAAATTATTTTAACATGATGATGACTATACACACACACACAGACATATATATATATATGCAAACATATATATAATTAAATTTTGAGCTATAACTTAATTAATTTTCACTTATAATACTTAACATTCAAATATAGAAATTAAAATATATAATTAAGCCACATTTTTAACAAAAAAAAAAAGAGTTTCAATAGGTACCTGATCAACCAGCTCAAAAGATCAATTTACGTGAGAAAATGATTCTATTCTATGTAATATGCTTGAAAATCGTAGAGAGATAGAGATTGTGTGTGATTTACCAACTTAAGAGATCGAGTAAGAATAAATGAAATGAAAACAATACACATTCATATATATATATATATATATATATAGATACACACACACACACACAAAACTTTTGGGGAGAATATCAGAATGGGTTTTGGACAGAAAAGTCCCACGGCAAATTTGAGACGGTTTCTTTCTTCTTCTTTTTTTTTTTTTTTTTTTTTGGACCAATTTGGAACAATAATATATTGCAAAAACCTATTTTGAAATGGGTTTTTGTCACGGTTTATCCGACCCAACACTATTACACTTCTAGTAAATGACGTGATGATGTTTCTGGCACAAATTCGTTCAAAATAGTTAAAAAAAACTCGTTACAATTTGTGACGGATGACACCAGTTCCAAAATACCCATTCCAAATCTCGGGGGTTTTTTTTTCGTGTAGAAGTGCTTTTGAAAAATTTCATATAGTAACTTCTAACTAAATTGATTTTATTTTAATATTAATATTAGATAAGGCAAAATTATATTTTTGGTCGTGTAACTATAGGTCGTTAGCACTTTTTGATACAAGGGTTGACGCTTGTTCTTGGATGTGGATATGTCATCTCCTTCGAATTTGTGGAGTAAACTACGTGTTACCTTGAAATTTGGTATCAAGGCTTAATGGATTTGATGCCAGGGAAGACGTGGAACCTTCGTGGTCATGGATCTTCGTCGTGGCAGAGAGCTTTTGGACTTGAGTCCTTTGATTTGTTGTATATGTGTCATCTCCAATGCTCTATCGAATCCCTTAACTTGAATGGTGGAGGGCCTTATTTATAAGCATGAGTAGAGCTACAATAGCTTGGGCTCATGTCTGTTGGGCTTGATCACCGTGGGCTTTGATATGGACTAGTCTTCTGATAGACTGTATTTTTTGAACATGTACCTGGCCAGTTTAGCCAATCAAAAATAATAAATTTATATTTATTTTAGATTGACTCATAAAAATATATAAGACCCAAATTTAATATGAGTTTATGAATTTTTAATTTCTTTCACGACAAGCCCAAATTTATTATGGACTTTCATTTTAGAACTCAATTATTAGTCGATTTATTTGGGCTTCAATTGGTAATCTATTCCAAAATATTTTGACGTCAACAGATACCCCCACCTAGATCATTTTACAACACCAATAACCTTTGTCTCAGCAAATTTCCTTTTGGTTTGGCACGTGATTGCATAGGCTTGCATAAGAATTCTTTTCTCATAATCCTAATTTTCCCCTCTTGCTCAGATTTACGCAGAAAGTCGAATCATCACATGCAAGGAATTTAACATTTAGCACTTATTTCCTTCTGCAATTTCCATCATTCTTTCCTTATGCAAGGACCTCAACAGAACTCAATTTCTTTTCAAATGAAATGCAAATCTCTCCACTAATATGTCTTTTGTTCACATGTTGGAATATGATGGAAAATTTTCAAATTTTGGTCTTGAAAGGTAAGTATAAAAGATGACAATCAAAATCAAATTTTATTTTTTTTTCACACCACAAACATAGCATACGTCCTCCTCTCTTTTGTTGTTGCAAAAATAATCGGCTTTCCCTTGGTGTCTTTGATCCTAAATTTGTGCTTATATATTCCTCTTTTCTTGCACAGGCTCCATGAACTTTGCTCACTATGCGTTTGTGACTTTGACGGTGAGAGAAGTTATTTGCATTTTGGCTTCTAATTTCTTTATATTTCTTGTTTAGTTTTCAGAGATGAACTTCGAAGATCGTACGAAGCCGTTCCCAAGCATCATCATCCGAAGAGGCAAGGACAAACTCAAGGTGAAAGGTACTATTTTATGCGTTCATGAGAGCCGACCAATGTCACCGTCCCTCCAAGTCTCATTCTTTGTCCAAGTCCATACATCTTCATGAGTGGTCTGAAGAGGTGATGAAAGACACGCTTGACCCTTGTTCAAACGTTTCTTCTCAAGCCAAGGTGTTGTTGCTCAATTCTTCTCTTCATGACGTCAAGGTCGATACCGAGTTCGTTCTTCCGAACCACCACCTTGCCACCAATGGGACTTCATGGAGGACTCTTCAATCCAAGTACGGCGAAGTATCCTTTTACCCCAGCTATTGGGAGTGGATTGCAGACGTGCTCGGCCACCACGCGACCATTCTTCATGACCAAGATTCACACAGTCATGCACGCATCTCTTTTCACATACGTCTGCAACAAGTATGTTCTTCAAGCCTTTCTTGAGCTACGGTGCGCTTCTATAAACACTTTACATGCCGACGTTGGGGAGATATCCATTTCCTTGTGGGACATCTGTGGAATTTGTGGGTTACCCGTGCGTGGAGAGTTTTATGACGAGGTCGTCCCTTCTTCCAAGGACTTGCTAGGCGATGAAGCGTGTAAGCCCTCCGTTCCAAGAAGTTGCAAGTACTTGCTTTTGGCATACCCCCGTCTTCCTAAAGACTTGAATGGAGTACTTGTTTCCGATTAGGTAGGCTTTTGGTTCAAGGGACCCCTTTGCTATGCGACATCTCCTCTATGTTCTTCTCGGAAGAGAGTCAATGAGCCCAAGTTTTCTCGTAATCCCAGTGGTGACGTTGATGCTTCCAATCTACCTCGGAGCAAAGATTATGACAAGCCTTTTACCGCACTACAAATTCCCAAGGACATACGAGACAATACCTATGTGGCGACTTTTCTCTCATGTTGGCTGTGTAGCTTTGTCCTTCCACAGGGCAAAGTTGGCAAGTTACGTGCTTCCGTTTTCAATGTTTCAAGTAGAATTGCTCATGGTGAATGTTTTTCTTTAGCTATCCCCATCTTGGCGAGCATCTATCGAGGCCTTAGGGACATGTCCACTTCCACGAATTTGTTCGAGTCTTCCGTTGTCTTTCCCATTCACTATGTGTACAGTTGCATTGGACGTTATCTTCAAACTCGCTTCCCTCCCAAGCATGATTCCGTTGGAGCCCAGATGGTGAAGCATGTAGGGGAGAACATGGCTAGACACTTTGAACCTGCCGAGGGCTGCAACTTATTTCATCGCATCAACCTTTCGAGGCTTTTGTATGTGCACTTCCATCATCAAGGCCCCTCTTTGTTGGCAGATGATACGAACTTATCGAACACCTACAAGGACCTCTATTTGTTTTGCGTTCCAGCTACTTGACACTTCAGATTAAGGCAGATTCCATTATATTGAGGCCTACGATCCCTACCGCTTTAGTTGCCAATTTGGTTTCTGCCAAGACGTTCCGGGGCGTTTGAAGAAGGAGATCTTGACTTGCAATTTGAAGGAACTTGGGCAACTTTGGCGATCTTCCACTTAGTCCGGTACTTCATCTAAACTTTTCATTCTCGGTAACATTTCTTCATCCCCCCTCGTCATGAAGGAGTGTATGGAGTAGTGGACCAAGTGCAATAGAACTCACCCCGAGAAGAATACAAGAGTCTTTCTTAAACTCAATCATCCCCCGATTTGGAGAAGGAACCCAAAGACAATCGAGTCGTCCCTACCGTCAATATTGATACGACGAAGACCGTTACTGCCGCTCCCAAGCGAAGACACAACATACTTGTAGACACGGCCATTGGTGTTTTGTCCAGCGAAAATGATGTGATATCCGCGTTGTCCATCTCGAACGAGCAACTTAGCAATCCTCAACCACTTGAGAAGATTTTTGACTTAGATGCAATTAGTGTAAATTCTTCGTTCTTTGAGGACGTTCCAAGTTCTTTCATGGCTTTAGATGAGTTGGCGCTCTACGTAAATATGTCACCACATCACTTTCACTACATTCTCCTTTATTACCCCTTTCTTTTCTTGATCTTTTTCTCTTATGTTTATTTGATACCCCTTTTTTTGTTGTTGTTTTCATCTTGCTACTCTTGAAGAAGGGGTTCCCATAACCCCCAAAGGTAGCATAAGCTCGGTGAATGGGACTAGTGTATTTAACTTGCCCGATGCGAACATTGCTTTGCATGGTGAATTGCAGCCTATTCCAAGAGATGAGCCTCGTTTCGCTGGAATTTCTAGCAAACGCCCGAAGATTGTGCTACCGTCCATCGTGGAGAAGTTTCCCCCCGTGGAAGATGTCTTGAAAAAGCCGACGAAGACTTTTGAGGCTCCACCTTCTTCCAATGATTTCTACCCTCAAGTTATTAAACGGAGGCGGAGCAGGTGTTGCTCAATTGGGAACGCATATGCCAAAAGATCGCGATGACCCCCCCTTGAACGACTTTTCGAGGTGAGACAAGTTGTTGATGCTTTGATCAAGGAGATGATCGTCTACGTGAAGGACGTATCCCCTTTAGAGAATCACTTGAATGTCTTCTTTGATGGCGCTTCCAATTACGCGAAAACCAAGTTGGAATCCACTCAGAAGATCACGTGAGAGGTTTATGAGAAGTCTCTCTCACTTGCCAAGTGTGATATTTTAGCCACTGAAGCACAAGAGAAGGAGCATGCGGATGAGGTTAAGAGCTTTGAAACCGAGATTCTCCAAGTTATCAACCAACAAAGCGTATTGAACAGGCAACTCGAGGAATTGCAACGCAAGGAGGAGTCCATCAACTCATTACTTCGTGATGCCAAAGGAAACTTAACTGACTTTCAGAGGCAGGTAGTGACCAAGAAGGAGAAGGTTTCAATACTCGAAAATACCCTCATCTTTCCAGAAATGAGGTTGAAGTATTGGAGAAGATGGAAGCACTTCTCTAGGAGTTAAAGAAAGACTTAGCAAGCTTTAGCTTATTTGCTTGAATCTTTAGAATTAGATGTTTGTTTATCTTTATCTTTTCGTCTTTTCGTTCTCCTCAATGTAGACGAATCTCCTTGATGCAATAAAAAGTATTTTTTATGCAATCTCTTTATACACATCTTAAAGCATCCTTTTTTTTTTTGTACTATTCTTTGCCACGAACAATTGCGGCGTGCGTAATGCAATTAATTAAAACTTCAAGACTTTAATTCAGAGGTAAAATTGGATAACATAAAGGTTGCTCCTCGGAAAGGACACGAGACCTTTTTTTTTTTTTTTTTTTTAAGATATGACTGAACTTTACCGAAGCTGCCTACGTACCCCGTGAAGGGATCACGTCAAAACGTACTTCAAAGAAATTTGAATTTTTTTTCCTCTTTTTTTTTATTACAGGAGGTGTGCCGTGCACATTTTATACTTATGCAGGCCAGGAGTAACATGCAGTTTAGGCTCGTGCATCAAGGAGCGACATGCAGTTTAAGCTCGTGCATCATGGAGCATCTTCTTCATGAATTTGTCATCTGTAAGGCCGAGGCCATATCTTCGATTTGAGATGACGGAGGTTTCATGTTCTCCATCTTCAAGTTTTGCATGGGAGTGTCTTGGATCTCATTTTTGGAGATGTCTAAGCCAAAGTCTTCATCAATACTGACGTAGTTGGATGGGCGTAGCTTCATGCTTTCTTCATCCTCCTTATTTGACGTGTTTTCTGGATCATGCAATCATCTGATGAGGTGTCACTTCATTTTGATTGGCTTGTTTGAAGGGATGAGCAGGAATGACGTCATACTTTCTCAGGGCCGAGATACATGTGCTTGATTTCCGCCATTTTCTTTCGGCTTGTTTGGCCTTTGAATTTAGTCATTTTCGTCTTTCTCCACTGCGATGTACTGAGTGGCTATACAAGTGTCTTTATTTTTCATGTGCATCCTTGCAGGTTCGTCTGAAGTGAAGCCTAAGCTAGTGAGCGGTTGGTCGACACCGAAGCCTTGTCTTCTTAACTTGTGTTGTGCCTCAGTCAGTCAATGGATCTTTTCACCAGTCAACTCGGGTTTCAACTTGTTGAGTCAAGATGGAGCGAAAATTTCATACCCCGCTTTCGCCAAGAAGTGGTAAGCTTTGAACTGAATGCCCAAGTATTTCTTCGGGTTGATTTTTCAAAATAGGCGGTTTACTTGAGACCAACGAGTATAGACCGGTGACGGGCTTGATTAGTTCAACCTTAGCACCTTGATGGTTGTTGGATTTCACCTACTTTGTTGTTTGATTTCTTTGGACAGTGGAGTAGCATGGTCTTTTGACAAGCTTTGTTTGTCTTTGGCGTCAGACCGAACCACATAGGGGAATACTGGAGAGTAAGGTGGCCTTTTTCACTCATGATTTTTACTAGTCAACACTTCACCAATGGTCAATTTGTTGAGCTTTTCGTCATTGCTTTCTGAAGGGTTGGATTTGAAGTGCGCTTCCTTGATTGGGTGACAGGCTGGGATCTTTAAAGGCATTGCTTCTTGCATCACGTTTGGGTCGAGGTGGGACTTAGCATCAACAGCATATTTCACTTTGGTGAAGGGCTTCATGTCAGCATCAGAGGCTCCCTTTGTATGGGCTCAAGATTGTCCAATCGAAGTTTCGGTGGCGCTACCGGTAGAGATGGTAGAGCCTTTTCGTTTTCATAAACATGTAAGTCATTTGTTGAAGTGACGCTGGCGACGTTCGTGCCCGCCGTTTCTTTGTAATCCAAAGTAAGCCAACCTTTATTACGTGGCGTTTGTTAGTTTTGAGGCCTTTCACTCATTTTCTCGCTTAGAGGAAATTTGACATGTGTTGTTTTGATGGCCACAGACTCTTTGACTTAGGTATGGCGAAGTCTTCATCCTCTTTGGACTCATTCTTTTGGTAGTCAATTGGGAATTTCAGTTTGTGATTGGCGATGCTTATCTCCATGTTATGGGCATGGGTAACCAACTCTTCAAAGCTTCTTGGCTTGATCCCCTGCAAGATGTAAATAAGACCACAATGCATACTTTGGATGCATATTTCTATCGTCAAGGTCTCCGATAGTTTTTCTTTGAAGACTTACAGCCCGCCAAGGGTTGATGTAGTCGATGATTAACTCGTCCTTCCATTGTCTTGCATTGGTAAGCTCAGCCATGCTCACAGTCCGGGGAGTGCTATAGGAACGGTTTAGGAATTGTCTTTCCATCTCGTCCCAACTGTCAATTGACTCGGGCTGTAGATCGACATACCAATCGAAAGCATTCCCTTTAAGAGATCGGACGAACTGCTTCACCAAGAGGTCACCGTCAGTGCCGGTGTCGTTGCATGTCTTGATGAAGTGGATGCTGTTTTATTTTAGGTTGCCTCTTCCATCGAATTGCCGCAGTTCCGATAGTTGGTATCCCGTCGGCATCCTCAAGGCGTCAATGCGCTTTGTATATGATTTTGAATACGCGGGCGAGCTTTGGGTCATTCCGCCATATTGGGCTTTGATGGTGTTGGCGATCATCTCCGTCAATTGTTGAACAGACCATGTAGCAATAAATGTTTCAGAATGTGTAGACTTTTGCATGAAGTCATGGTCGGTGGTGCTTTATCCACTTGCTTCTCGCTTTCAATATGATTTAAGAATGAGGCATGCTTGTGACTGTCGTTGGTTTCTTCAACATTTGTATGCTCTTGGTTGCTCATCAATTGGGTAATTTGGAGGTCTTTTTCTCAACGATCTTCTGGAGATTAGCTATGGCTTTGGCAATTTGTGCTAGTTGTTCCTCCATTGCAGTTACGTTGGTTATCTTGGCAGGTAGGCCAGCGAAATGTGTGGATTTTGAGTTGATCTCAGTAGGACTTGTCGAGTTTGAACCGTCTGAAGGGGTCATGTCAACAATCTTGCCCCCAGTGGTAGTGGTGTTGACAGTGACTTGATCCTTCATGGGCGCCATTGAGTGTTTCGATGTGATTACTTGAATTTCGACGTAGGAGGAAGTGATGAGGGGCAGAGATTGTCCCACGGGCCTGCTAGAAATTTGTTTACACAAAATTTCGTGTCTACAAAAATAATTACGAGACAAGAAAAATATGGACAAATGATTTTATTGATTTAAAATGAAAAGTGGATACAATCTCTATAGTGAAATATAATCCCCTGATTCTTCTCTCCGAATTTCGATCCAAGGGTTGACGCTTGTTCTTGGATGCGGATATATAATCTCCTTCAAATTTCTGGAGTGAACTACATGTGACCTTGAAATTTGGTATCAAGGCTTGAAAATTTAATACCGTGGAAGACATGAAAACTTCGTGGTCGTGGATCTTCGCCGTGACAAAGAGCTTTTGGACTTGAGTCCTTTTATTTGTTGTAATGTGTGTCGTCTCCAATGTTCTATCGAATTCCTTGACTTGAATGGTGAAGGGCTTTATTTATAGGCATGAGTAGGGGTACAATAGCTTGCGCTTATATCTGTTGGGCTTGATCACCGGGGACATGTACCTGGCCCAATTTAGCTAATCCAAAATAATAGATTTATATGTATTTTGGATTAACTCATAAAAATATATAAAACCCAAATTTAATATGAGTTTATGAATTTAATTTCTTTTACGACAAGTCCAAATTTGTTATGGACTTACATTTTGAAACCCATTGTTAGCCGATTTATTTGGATTTCAATTTGTAATTTATTTTAAATATTTTGACGTGAACACTTACGTCTGACCATGACCCATTAATGTTTGCATGACAGCAGAAGAACAAAACAGGAATTTTCGGACATTCATGCAACTAAAAATATCCGTTCGTACATAGGTAATCATGCATGCAGCATAAAATTAAGGATGGAGAATGTTAATTGCCTGACTAATTAATGGCCAAGATGCATGCATGCATGCAGATAAGCTTGGATGATTTGGTAAGAAATCTGCACCTTTAATTATTATGATGGAGAAGATAAAGAAGAATTTTAAGAGAAGGAATTAGGGACGCGTCAAACATTAGCTGCTGCAGCCCCAATTAATGTCTGGCCATCATTCTCTTGACATTTGTCTTAATCTTCCAAGGAATTACTAATTGGCTGAAATGCATTTTTCTTCGTATATCTTTTGTATTTTGGTGTTTTAGTCATTTATTTTTTTGGGTAGTAAATAAGTCTTGTAATTTTTTAATTTGTCGCGATTTTGATCTTTCAATCACCGGATTTTGCAAATGTTACTGGATTTTATTTTATTTTTTTAATTTTGGGCTTTGTTCCCATTGGCCAAATTCCTGCCAACATGGAATCAAATTTTCACCCTATATGTTTTATATTTTGACGTTTTAGTCCTTTATCTTTCTAGTATAGCAAATAGGTCCTATAACTTATAATTTTTTGCAATTTTGGTCCATTAAATTGACCAATGGGAACAAATGTCCCAAATTTAAAAAAAAAAAAAATCCGTAATATTTGCAAACTCCGGCGACTGAAGGACCAAAATCGTGAAAAATTAAAAAATTATAGGACATATTTGCTACCTAAAAAGATAAAGTACTAAAATGCCAAAGTGCAAAAGATTCGGAACAAAATTATATTTAATCCTTATTAATTTGTTGGCCAGACTCTGAAAATTGAGTCTCACTATGTATCCCGAAATTTCTTATTCGAATCAGATTTGACCAAATCAAACCAACCACAGAACAAGTATAATATATTTGCCATGTGATTGGTCATTTTTTCTGAATTGTACATTAATCACATACAATTAAATTAAAATTTATATATTTATATATTTATATATATCCTAATTACCAGGGTTTTACTATAGACTATTAGTTTCCTCTATTCTAGACCATTTTCTACTCTCATGCCTGCCTTTCGTTTTGATGCAATGCACCATGACATTGATGTTTTATTGAACGAATTATTGTCCATTCTGACTTCATATTATTTTTTTATAAAAATGGTTTTTAAATGGAGAAAGATTTGAAATTTTATAAGTCTTGTAAGTTTCCCATATGCAATCGAGTCATCATATATATATATATATATATAAGAAGAAATTATATATGAAAAATAAAGGGTGGATGAAGTATATTGATTATTAATTAAATAAATGAAGCAAGAAAAATATCCTTATATAAGTTTATTAATGTCTATGAATCATATATAACTATTCTAGCATGAGACAGACATCTCGGAAGTTGTCAGTAGCTTTCGTTAAAATTAATAACGAAAGCAAAAAAGCATTATGGAATGACAAACATCACCCTCACGAATTCCTCTCTTCTTTATTTCATATATATCCAAATTTTGTATACAACATCAATTTTAATTTATATTTAGGGTAAATTACATTGAGACCCCGTGGTTAGTACACCCTTAAGGGGTGTTAGTGTAATATTTTTCAATGGGTATTAGTGTAAGTTTTGCCTTTGAATAGGGAGTGTAGTTGTAATACAATTACAACCTCATAATTTCACAAAAGACAGGAGATGTTTGTGTAATTGGGCCTAACTTCAGGGGGTGTCACTGTAATTTATCCTTATATTTATCTAAAAGAAATATTCATTACATACACATACACATATATAAAAATAAAAATCTAAATGATGAAATATTAATTTAAAAAATAAAATTAATTTGAAGTGGATAAAGATGCATGGGGTGGGGAGGTAGCTGAGGGCCACCCAACTCCCATCATCAAGCCTAAACTCATGAGGCAACCTCATTAATTAAAACATGCCAACTAACTCTTAACACTCTCACATAAATACACCACCACCTAAAAGTAAATGAATTCATCCCATCATCATCCTACCTACCAATACCATACACTACTTCTTCAAATTTCTAACACATACACACTACTTCCCAACCCAATCTTTTCTTTCTACTTCTTTCAATTTTTTGTTCTACAATCAATCAAGAATTTCATTTTGAGGTTGCTTGTTATGATGATGACTAGTGTAATGGAAGAGTTCACCTTCCCTATAATCACTACTAGCAACAACGCCCTACGTCTCGCAGTTCTGCCCCCTCTCTGGAGAATCTCCTCCATCAGCAACCAACCAGATGAGTTCGAGTTCCACGAAAATGGGAGGAAACGGCACGTCTGCAGAAGTTTCTCCGAAGTAGAAGATCAAATCATGCAGAAGGATGCATACGGTCGTACGGCTGCGAGAAATGATGAAACAACACAAACGGAGGAGGCGGAAGAGAAGATGGACATGTTGTGGGAGGATTTCAATGAGGAATTACAAGGTAATGCTAATTCTTATATCGAGAGCAGTGGCTCCGATTCTGAACCCCGTTATTATTATCATCACAAGTATAACAGTAAGAATTTGGAGGAAGGATTTGAAACTGCAGAAGAATACAGTATTAATACAGTGCACCAAGAGACGACTATGCCTAAGAAGAAAAAGAACTTGGAGTTGGTTTTGAAGATGATGAAGAAGCTTGTGTTTCTACAAAACAAGGCTAGGATCAAGAAAAGAGGTCACAAATATTAATTAGGTTATTATTTGTATATTATGGTCTGTCCTTTAATTAGTCTTTTGGTATATAGAAAGAAATTTCAATGTGTAATAATAGTTACTATCATTCTAGTAAAATGATTGAACACAAGAATTATTCACATAATTTTAGATTTATTAGGCCATCAATTTGGGGATATAAGTACATACAAGTACCCATGTTAATAGCCCAACTGGCAAGCAACACAATACGGGTCAACATGCAGCCCGGCCCATACATTACAGCTGCCCTCACGGCCTCACCCTTGTCCCTTGCTTTTTGCTCAAACTAGCTGGCGTTGCATGTTGTTTTTGTGTGTTTATAATAAATATTTTTTTAGAAAATTAATTTAAAGTATTATCGATACAATAAAGAAATTGGTGTAATGGTGTTAAAATAAAAGTTAAATGCAGAAACACCCCAACGTATGGGATCATTTGCACTTTCCCCCAAACCATTTTTTTACACTTTACTCCCCAACTTTTCATTTTGTTGCATTTTGCACTTTTCGAGTAATAATAATAGGATATTTTGAGGAATAATTTTTAAAAAGATAATAATAAATTTTAAAAAATGGAGAAAAATTACAAATAATAGAGAAAAATTAAAGGGCATTTTTGGTAATTTTCCAAACAACGCTGAGGTATTTGTAATTATGTCAAACCTTAAGGGAGGTGGTTGTAATTTTACCCAAAATAAAAGTTTCTTCTGACTTTGAATATTTTGGCAATGAACTTGCGTATAGTACAACCCAACTTGTTAATTTACAATTCTAGATAAACAACTTCACATCACAGATGTGGGCAAAATACATACATTACATGCATAAAAGAGGTAAAATCGAATCCAAAAAAAAAATAAAAAAGAAAAAAAATTGTGTGTATTTTTGTCGGCCCTTCCATCAGACAGATGTGTGTATTTTATAACAAATTTTGATTTTTAGCGCTATCAAACATAATAAATATAAATGCAGTATATAAAAGATACTATCATATTTTTCCTATGATATAAATTGATTTCTCTTAGAAAAAATATATTTTATAATAAATTGTCCCTTTTGCAATCAAGTTTTTGAAAGGAAAAAAAAGACATAGTATACTTTTGATTTCTTCATAAAAAATAAAGTTAGCAGCATTTGAAACTAATAAAAAGGAAAAATATTTATATTTCTAAATTATATGCTAAAAATACATATATACACTAAAAAAATTCAAAATGCTACAAATGTAAGATATAATAGCAATATATAAATAATTAAAAATTTCTAATAGTTGAGTTCATGCACACTAATTATTATAGATATTATAAAATAATTGAATTAATTTTTAATGAATAATTCCTATATTAGTTTGAATTTTCTACCCTGAACTTCTATATTGAAAAATAGGTAGACAATGACAATTATGAAAAAGAAAATAATAGATACTTAAAAATGAAAAGTTAATATGAGACGACATGTAAATGTAGCTAAATATTAAAATGGATGAAGAAAATTTAGTGGAGAAAAAATATCACAGATGTTTTAGGCTATACATATCATTCAGTAAGAGTTTAAATAATTAAATATAAAATTTAATAAACAAAATTTAAAAATTGGAGAATTTTAATACAAATAAAAGTATATAAACGAATTTAAGAAAATATTGACTACTATATCTCCAACCTGAAAAGGGGGGGGGGAGGACAAGAAATGCAGGATTTTAATTAAACTTTTTCCAATTGAAATTGAAAAAGAAAAGTTTTGATGAACTATTATTAGATAAAAATATATGTTCATCTAGTGATCAAGCAGAGAAATCATGACCAATTAATTCAAAGAAATTATGAACTTAAAAAGATAATAATAGGAATGGATTATTGTAGATAAAAGTATATATATAAATAGAAAATGATTAATTAGTGAAACAAACAAAAGTATTCAATGGAACATGAAGGGCAAAAAAGATATTCAAAATAAAAATAAAAAAAAGTTTAAGTATATACTAAAAACTTAATAATAAGACTTTTAGGAAGCAAATATAAAAATATTTCATGGTAGGTTTTGTATTAAAAAATAATATTTAAAAGATGAAGGAAATATGATTAACTAACAAAAAATGGAAAAAAAAGTAAATGATGTGAAATTAGAATAAAAAAAAAAAAAAACCCATTTCGTATTGCATCAGGTAAAGAAGCTAGCACTGGTCAATCAGGTTGTCATTTACATTAACAATAAATATACTATCATGTTATACATTGAGATGCCTTTTTATTTTTTAAAAATAATTATAAACAAAAATTGAAATTATAAAATTCATATTTTATCAAGTATGACTGTCCTTTCTATTACAATAAATTCAAACCTATGAAACTTACAATATTTAATTTTAAAATTTTGATAGAGCAAATTAACAAAAGTTTCTCACTAAGGAGAAAAGAAAATCTACTTCAGAAAAAAAAAAAATGAATATTCATATGGGAGAAGACCCCTCATTTTGTAACATATATGACAGTGGCCTATGATTTTTTAAACATCAATAACAATGGATTATAAAATAGCAAATACAATCAGAAAAAACTAAGAATAAGAAAAAAAAATTATTAATTTGAAGAAAATTAATCAACTCACTTTATCAGTATTGATGAACTAATAAAAATATCAAATATAATATGTTAATGAAAGATATCAATTGTAAAAAAATAATGATTTTACCTAATTAATTAAAAATTTAAAATTTAATGCATGATATATACCAACAGATTGGTATAAGTTTAGTGACTGAAAACTATATGATTAAAATGAAAATAAATAATTAGCGATGAGATAAATATTTTTTATGATAAAAACATAATCCTAAAATTTCAATTTGTTTAAAATAAATACAAATTGAATTAATATCCTAATTTTGAAGGTAGAATCTAATATAGATAAACACTAATCTTGATTATAGGATTTTTTTTTACTTAAATATAAATTTAATTTAAATTTAAAATAGATGACATCTTTTAACCAATAAAATATTTTCTTGACAATTAAAAAATTCAAAATTACCAAAAAATAGTATTAGGTCAAAATTGACTTAATTGTGGTCAACCATTGTTTTGCTATATATATATAGACTAGCATACAACCCGTGCTATCCACAGTTATATATTTTTATTTTTATTAAAGTTATTCAATTTTTCAAGTTTTGTTCCACTAAATTTCATGTTTATTTCTTTAAAACTCTTATTGAATGATTATATAAACTAAAAATTCGTGCGATATTTTCTTCACTAAATTTCTTTCATCCATTTTAGTATTTGGCGATGTTTACTTATAGTTTCATTTTAATTTTTATTCTTATGTACCCATTATTTTCTTTTCATAAACTACATATAAACATAAATATACACTTATATTGTCACTATCATTTATTTTATAATTTAGAAGTCCAGGACAGAGAATTTAACCTGACATGTAGAAGGAATTATCATTGAAAAGTAATTTGATCATTTTACAGTATCTATGATAATTGACGGATACATACCCAACTACAAGAAATTTTTTATTATGTATATTATTGTTATTATATCTTACGTTTGCAGCGTTTTGAATTTCTTATTATATATGTATTCTTAGGATATAATTTAGAAATATAAATATTTTTTACTTTTTATTAGTTTCAAATACGATTAACTTTATTTTTTATGAAAGAAATAAAAAAGTGGTAATTTACTATAAATTGAATTTTTTCAAAGAGAAATCCATTTACATTATAGGAAAAATATGATAGTATATCTTTTATATAATATATTAAAATATTATTAATTTTCATTTTACTAAAATTATATTAATTAAATAAGAAACTATGCATAGTATTCAAAATTTATAAAACAATTTATTTCAATGTCTAAAGTATGATAATTTGCAATGATTATTTTCAAGATGTTCAGTAAATAAACTTAGTAAGAATTAAATTTTAAGTTTTTTATCAATAAGTTTGCACTATTATATATAGTAAGTTATCATTAAAATATATGACATAGTTTTATATTTATTATATTTGATGGCGTGCAAAAAATTAAGATTTGAGAGTAGGCATGTATAGAATTAAAATTTAAGGTTTTACACTTTTGGTCCCTATACTTTGGGTCAAAATCAATTGTGGTATATATGATTTTGGGATATAATAATTACAAATTGTTACGATTTTGGTCTTTAAAATTTTTTAGGCACAATTTTAGTCCCTGATTTTTATAAATTATTATGATTTTGGCCCATGCGGCTCCCTCCTAACTTAATATTTTTAATTTCAATGGTTGGACATAAATATCATAACAATTCGTAAAGATTAATTAGGGACCAAAATCGTGCCTAAAAAGTTTAGGGACCAAAATTGATTTTGACCGAATGTATAGGGACCAAAAGTGTAATTTACTATTAAACTTTATGAGAAAATTATTTGTTTTTATTTGGTCCATCAAAAGAAAATTAAATTGGCAAGAAGCTAAAATAAATTATAGGCAATTAATAAGTATAATATCGAATGAAAATTTGACTTCAGGTGGGAAATTCAACGTTAAAAAGTAATTACTTATTCATTAAAAAGTAGCTCGATTATCATAAAGTATTTATGAAAATTAATGGGCATGCATCCAAGTATTGGAAATTTTTTATTGTGTGTATTATTTCTATTATATGTTATGTTTGTACCCGTTATGAATTTTTTATTGTATATTTGTATTGTTAGCATATAATTTAGAAAATGTGTCTTTATTTATTTATTAGTTTTAGAAATTGTTAATTTTTTTCATGGAGGAAAAAAAAGGTGTTGTTAATACTTTTTTGTTCTTACTTTCAAAAACATTATTAAATGATCATTTATGGTGAATCGTACTTTTTTAGAGGAGTTTATACCACATGGAAATAGGATAAAATCTTTTAAGTTATGTATTTTAATATATTTTGATTTTACTAAAAATATATTAATGAAATAAGAAAATATATATAGTATTCGAAATTATTAAAATTTCTCAATTTGTAAAAATATAATAATATTCTATTGTTATTTTTAAAACTTTCTGTAAATAAAATTAGTAAAGAACTCAATATTGAGTATTGTATAAATAAATTTTCACTATTCTACATAGTAAGATGGTCAAATAAATATGACATATATACCCTTATGCAATTTAGAATTTGTGAAAATATTATTGAATATAAAAATTTCTGTGCATAGCACGGGGTTCATGCTAGAATAGATATATAGCAAAACGATAGTTGACAGCAATTAAGCTAATTTTGACTCAATTCTCAATTCTTAGAATTTTGAATTTTTTAATTGTCAAGAAAAAATCTCATTGGTTGAAGATTTTATTTAATTTAAAATAATTAAAATTTTACTTCGTATTTATCCAAAATCTTATCTCTAGGATTATAATTCAATTTTTAATTGCCCAAAAAAAATCTTATTTGGAAACATCATCTATTTTGAATATTTTAAATATTTATTTCGTCTGTATCCAAAATTTTATCTCCAATACTATAATTGAATTTTTTAGTTTTCAGGAAAACATCACATATTTTGAACATATTTTATATTTCTTTTGTGTTTATATGACGTTTTATCTCTAAGATTATAATTCAATTTTTTAATTGACAAGAAAAGGTCTTTTTGTTAGAACATATCTAATTTAAATATCTTCAATATTTATTTTGTATTTATCCAAAATCTTATCTTCAAGATTAAAATACTAACTTAATTTGTATTCATCTTAAATAATTTTATATGTTCTGATTAAGTTTTATTTGATATTAATTCAACATGTATTCATCTTAAATAAATTTTACTTTTAAGATATAGTTTTATTTATTAACACTAAAAATATCCCAACCAAATCAAAATCTTAATATACAAAATATTTGTGTGTATCCAAACAAAAATTTTCGATAACCTAATGATAGTGGTATCCATCATTTTTGTATTTAAATGGAACAAAGTCTATTTTGCATCTTTTCATTTATGCTTCTATTCTATTCTCCATCAAAGATTTCAAAACTTAATTAATACTTTGTATGTTTTTTTTCATTGCTTTTCTATGGCTGAAGTGATGTCTTTCACTTTTTTTCATGATATTATTTTATATATATTTTTCCGTGATCTTTGAAGTTATGTAATTAATAAATTATATTCTTTACTCAGGTTCTTATGTCTATTAAATTTTATTATTTAAATGTCTTTACACTCATGTTTTATAGCTAAATTGATATTTTTCCTTTATCATGATATCATGTTATTTTTTATATATTATTTTTCATGAAACTTGAAAGTTATTGAATTAATAGTCTTTTATCCTCTTCATATGTTTTTTTATTAAATTTTAATACTTATTTATCTTATGGTCTTTATGTTTTAGATTTATATGGTGATTGCTTGAATCTATTCCACAAGAAGGAACAAATTTATTTAATATTCATAAGTACATATTACGTTTGTAAAATTTATTTATATAATTCTACTTAATTTGTCATTTAATTTTTATTTCTACTAAAATATTCACTCTGTTGTATCTGTTAGACACCAATTTATGTATATATATATATATTATAATTCCATCCAATAAATTTTTATTTTATAGTTTATTTTTGTTGTTCCCTATCAGATTTCACTTTTTTTTAATTTCTATTTTCCAAAAAAAAAATACACAGATTTATTTACTGTTAATCGATACATATTCAATTTAATATTTATTGTATAATTCTACTCAAACTACCATTTAGTCTTTTTTTTTTGTTTAAATATTTACCCCTTCGTATTTTTTATACACCAATTTTTTCTTATATATTATAGTTTCATCCATTGATTTTTCTAAATTTAATTTTTGGTTCTTTTTCAGATTTCTTTTCTGTTTTGCTTTTGTATTTTAACAAAAAGCAACAAATTTGTTTAGTGCTAATAGGTACATATTTCATTTAATATTTATTTGTACAATTCTACTTTAACTGACAATTTGTTTTATTTTTGTTAAATTTTTATCTTTTTTAATCTTTTATACACCTGCTTTATTATATATATTCTAGTTTCATCTATTAGAATTTTATTTTATAGTTTAATTTTTTTGTTCTTTATTATTATTATTATTATTATTATTATTATTATTATTATTATGTCTTCAGGTGATGTTTTACAAGATGTAAAGAATTTTAATTTACGTATAATTTGTTTCTTGAACTATCTAATTATTATACTAAATATATGATCATATTCTTTGTAATTCTTTACATTTACATGTAATTTTTTTTTATTTTCATGTGTTTGCAATTTGAACTATTTTTCAAAAAAAATAATCTTCTTTGAGAAAATCTTACTTTATGCCGATGAAAGTCTTTTTGTTCTTTCATGGCCAATGATAATGTTGCTATATTTATGATTTAATTGAACATATAAGCTATTTTATTTTCCAATTTCATGATATTTTACTCCTTTTTTTTATTCAAAGTGATGAAATGATATTGAGAGTTGAAATTATTTGAATTTTTTTAATAGTCCATCTTTGTTTATATTCTTTTCTTTTTCTTTCAGTTGTCTTTCTTAAATATTATTAAAAATAAGTTTCTATTCTTGCTTTATACATTTTTTTATTTTGTACAAAGTAAGATCATTTAAGATTTATGTATTTTAATATAGATTTTGAAGGAAGATTAATTATATCAAACAATACATTTAACTAATTTTTTTTTTATATTTTTCTATAGAGTTGGATATTTGTAAAAAGTGATCTATATATTTAATAGAATAACATAATTATTTGAAAGTAGTCCTCATAAAATATGAACTTTGGTTAGTAGAATATATCGCGTGTGTATGTAGAAAAATATCAATGATCAAAATAGATTTTTACCCGTTAAAAATGAAAATTATTATTTTACATAAAAGATTCTTCTATTAAGCAATATATTATAAAAGATCTTATGTAATTTAAAAGAAAAAAGAAAAATATTATATAACCGTGGATAGCACAAGTTGTATGCTAGTCTATATGTATATAACAAAACGATGGTTGACCACAATTAAGTCAATTTTGACCTAATACTATTTTTTGGTAATTTTGAATTTTTTAATTGTCAAGAAAATATCTTATTGGTTAAAAGATGTCATCTATTTTAAATTTAAATTAAATTTGTATTTAAGTAAAAAAAATCCTATAATCAAGATTAGTGTTTATCTATACTAGATTCTACCTTCAAAATTAGGATACTAATTCAATTTGTATTTATTTTAAACAAATTGAAATTTTAGGATTATGTTTTTATCATAAAAAATATTTATCTCATCGCTAATCATTTATTTTCATTTTAATCATATAGTTTTCAGTCACTAAACTTATACCAATCTGTTGGTATATATCATGCATTAAATTTTAAATTTTTAATTAATTAGGTAAAATCATTTTTTTTACAATTGATATCTTTCATTATCATATTATATTTGATATTTTTATTAGTTCATCAATACTGATAAAGTGAGTTGATTAATTTTCTTCAAATTAATAATTTTTTTCTTATTCTTAGTGTTTTCTGATTGTATTTGCTATTTTATATTCCATTGTTATTGATGTTTAAAAAATCATAGGCCATTGTTATATATGTTACAAAATGAGCCATCTTCTCCCATATGAATATTCTTTTTTTTTTTTTTCTGAAGTAGATTTTCTTTTCTCCTTAGTGAGAAACTTTTGTTAATTTGCTCTATCAAAATTTTAAAATTAAATATATTGTAAGTTTCATAGGTTTGAATTTATTGTAATAGAAAAGGACAGTCATACTTGATAAAATATGAATTTTATAATTTCAATTTTTGTTTATAATTATTTTTAAAAAATAAAAAGACATCTCAATGTATAACATGATAGTATATTTATTGTTAATGTAAATGGCAACCTGATTGACCAGTGCTAGCTTCTTTACCTGATGCAATACGAAATGGGGTTTTTTTTTATTCTAATTTCACATCACTTACTTTTTTTCCTTTTTTTTTTTTTGTTAGTTAATCATATTTCCTTCATCTTTTAAATATTATTTTTTAATACAAAACCTACCATGAAATATTTTTATATTTGCTTCCTAAAAGTCTTATTATTAAGTTTTTAGTATATACTAAAACTTTTTTTTATTTTTATTTTGAATTATCTTTTTTGCCCTTCATGTTCCATTGAATACTTTTGTTTGTTTCACTAATTAATCATTTTCTATTTATATATATACTTTTATCTACAATAATCCATTCCTATTATTATCTTTTTAATTTCATAATTTCTTTGAATTAATTGGTCATGATTTCTTTGCTTGATCACTAGATGAACATATATTTTTATCTAATAATAGTTCATCAAAACTTTTCTTTTTCAATTTCAATTAGAAAAGGTTTAATTAAAACCCTGCATTTCTTGTCCTCCCCCCCCCTCCCTTTTTCAGGTTGGAGATATAGTCGTCAATATTTTCTTAAATTTGTTTATATACTTTTATTTGTATTAAAGTTCTCCAATTTTTAAATTTTGTTTATTAAATTTCATATTTAATTATTTAAATTCTTACTGAATGATATGTATAGCCTAAAACATCTGTGATATTTTTTCTCCACTAAATTTTCTTCATCCATTTTAGTATTTAGCTACATTTACATGTCGTCTCATATTAACTTTTCATTCTTAAGTATCTATTATTTTCTTTTTCATAATTGTCATTGTCTACCTATTTTTCAATATAGAAGTTCAGGGTAGAAAATTCAAACTAATATAGGAATTATTCATTAAAAAGTAATTCAATTACTTTACAATATCTATAATAATTAGTGTGCATACTCAACTATTAGAAATTTTTAATTATGTATATATTGCTATTATATCTTACATTTGTAGCATTTTGAATTTTTTAGTGTATATATGTATTTTTAACATATAATTTAGAAATATAAATATTTTTCCTTTTTATTAGTTTCAAATGCTGCTAACTTTATTTTTTATGAAGAAATCAAAAGTATACTATGTCTGTTTTTTCCTTTCAAAAACTTGATTGCAAAAGGGACAATTTATTATGAAATATATTTTTTCTAAGAGAAATCAATTTATATCATAGGAAAAATATGATAGTATCTTTTATATACTGCATTTATATTTATTATGTTTGATAGCGCTAAAAATCAAAATTTGTGAGAGTATGTATAGAGATTAAAATTAAATTATAAGTGAAAAATAATGACTTTAGGTTGGAAAACATGATAAAGTATTATTCATTAAAAAATAACTCGATTATCTTATAGTATCTATGATAATTAATGGGTATGAATCCAACTACTAAAAAAATAAGGACTTCAGGTTGAAAATTCAACATGATAAAAAGGAATTATTCATTCAAAAGTAACTCGACTA
The DNA here is from genome assembly GCA_034509735.1 of Sesamum alatum. Taxonomy (NCBI): domain Eukaryota; kingdom Viridiplantae; phylum Streptophyta; class Magnoliopsida; order Lamiales; family Pedaliaceae; genus Sesamum; species Sesamum alatum. The sequence continues at coordinate 28,916,878 of JACGWO010000010.1, read as the reverse complement.
TCTTACAGTATCTATGATAATTAATGGGCATGAACCCAACTACTAGGAAAATTTATTATGTTATGTTAGTACATTTCCAATTTCTTATTGTATATTTTTATTGTTAGCATATGGTTTATTTATTCTTACATTCAAATGTTTTATCAAAAGATCATTTAATATGAATTACATTTTTTTAGAAAATTGATAATATCTTTTGTATAATGTATTTATTAATTGAATAAGATAATATATATAGGTATTGGAACTTATAAAATAATTTTTATTTCTCAATGTTTAAAAATATGATAATATTTATGTGATTTTCAAAATGTTCCATTAGAAAAATTTAGTAAAGAATTAAATATTGAGTTTTGTATAAATAACTTTGTACTACTTTATATAGTAAGATGACCATTAAAATATGACATATCATTATGTCATACTATAAAAATTATAAATTCACGGGGTTCATGCTAGTAGATATATATAGCAAAACGATAGTTGACCAAAATTAAGTTAATTTTGACCAAATGCTAAATTCTGATAATTTTGAATTTTTTAATTATCAACAAAAATTCTTATTGGATAGAAACACCATCAATTTTAAATATATTTAAGTATTTGTTTTCTATTATCCAAAATCCTCTCTCTAAATTATATCTTTTATTTGTTTCACTGATTAATGTTTGTATTTAAATATTTACATATCATTTAGCAACAATTATTCATTTGTATTTTTCCTTTTTAATTCCGTAATTTTTTCAATCAAATACTCATTAATTTTTATTGTATACACTTTTTTTTTTCTTTCAACTTGATTTTGACTTCATAATAAAACTGTATTTTATTTGGATCCAATAAGTGATTTGTCTAGATATATATAGAAAATTTAATTAATTTAAAGTAGATGAAGTTTTTAACCAATAAAAAAATTCTTAATAATAAAAAAAATAAATATAATCCTAAAATATGTATCTATTGAAGATAAATAGAAATTAATTAAGATCTATATCTTGAAGATGAGATTTTAGATAAATATATCTTAAATATTTATTTTGAATTTATATGAATCTTATCTCTAAAATTGTCAGGAAAAAAATTTATTTGTTCGAAAAATAATCTACTTTAAATATATTATATATTTTTTTTGTACTTATCTGAAATCTTACCTTCAAGATTATAATGCTAATTCAATTATTTATCTTAAACTTACCTAATGATCATGGTCTCTACCAAATTTGTATTTAAATAGACAAAATTCACTCTGCATCTCTCATTTATTAAATAGGCTCGATTCTATTCATTACCGATCCTTCTCCACTAAACGATTTAAAAACTTAACACTGCATATGCTTCTTTGTAGTGTTCTTCTATGGCAAATACGAATTTATTTGCTTTTTTCTATGATCTTTGAAGGTTTGTATATTAAACTTTAATATTTATTCGATTTTTACACTCATGTTTTATGGATTGACAAATATTTTGCTCTTTATCATGATATCATTTTATTTTTTATATATTATTTTTTATGATACCTGAGAGTTATTGAATTAATAAATCTCTACTTTATTAAATTTCAATATTTATTTCTTTTCTGGTGTTAGTTTTTTTCAAATTTATATGGTGATTAACACTTGATTTTGTTTTTCTACAAGACGGAATAGATTTATTTAGTATCAATGGTACATATTTCGCTTTAACATTTATTTGCATGATTATACTTAATTTGTTATTTAATTTTATTTATGTTTAAATATTTATTCTTTTGTATCTTTGTATACACCAATTTTTTTTATACATATTATAGTTTCATCCATTAATTTTTTTTAATTAAATTTACCATATTTCATTCTTTTTTGTTTATATTTTTCTTCAAGAAGGAATAGATTTATTTAGTGTTAATAGGTATGTATTTTGTTTAATATTTATTTGTATGATTCTACTTAATCTACTTTAGATTTTATATTTGTTTAAATATTCACCACTTTTAATCATTTTACACACCATTTTTTATATATTATAGTTTCATCCATTAAGGTTTATTTTATAGTTTATTTTTGTTGTTTTTTTCTTTCAGATTTTATTTCATTTTTATTTTTGCTTTGGTTTTGGTTTTCCTACAAGAACGAATAGATTCAGTTATTTAATAGGTATATATTTCGTTTAACATTTATTTCTACGATTCTATACTTAATTTGAGATTTAGTTTTTTTCATATCTAAATATCTACCCTTTTGTAACTATTTAGACACCATTTTTTTTTATATATTATAATTTCATCATTAAATTTTCATTTTATAGTTTACTTTTTTTGTTCTTTTCCAGACTTTATTTTCTTTTTTTTTTTTATCTACTAATGATGTTTTACAAGATGGAAAGAGTCACTCAATTTTAATTTTTGTGTATTAGTACTTTCTCGAACTAATCTAAATATGATTCTACTAAATATATGATCATATATTTTGTAAATCTTTATATTCACATGTAAATATATGTAATTTCATGTTGTGTAATTTGAACTCTTTTTCAGAAGAAGTTCACAATGATCGATTGAATTATGTTTTCTTCTTATTTATATTTTACTTTAATTGAAAATTTTGTAGACATGCATGTGTTAGACTAATAATAAAGACAGAGATTAATTCAATTCCAAACATATCTTAAACACTATTTTCATTTTTTATTTTGTGGTTTTATCTTAAAGCTTATACGATGTACAATACTTTCTTTTATTTTTGGATTTTGTATTCCTTGATTTTTATTTTTATTTTTGGTGATTAAAATGACATGATAATCAAATAATTTTATTCTTTAATATGTGTGCACATATGTTTATCGTAAGGAATTAACATCATATTTTATAATTCCTATTATGACTTTTCTCATCACCAATTTCTCATTAAAAGTACGTAAGTTTCCATTCTTTATATTTTATTTATTTTTAATAAGTAAGATTATTTTAGATATATGTACTTTAATACAAACAATACATTTAAGTAATTTTTTTATATTTTTATATTTTTATATAAGACTGGATATATGTAAAAAATGATCTATATATTTAATAGAATGTCATAATTATTTGAAAGTAATCATCATATACATACAAACTTTGGTATGTAGAAATAGTTGTATGTGTAGGAAATATCATTTTCAATAACAATCGAGATAGAGTAAAAATTCAAAACTACTATATTTTACCTATTAAAAATGAAAGTTCTATTTTACATAAAAGATTTATTTATAGCGGAATTTATTATAAAAAAGTATTTATATTAAAATATATAAATATACGTATAACCGTGCATAGCACAGGTTTTACGCTAGTATATGGATATAGCAAAATGAACTTTGACCGCAATTGAGCTAAATTTGACTCAATACTAATTCCTGGTGATTTTAAATTTTTTATTTACAAAGAAAAAATCTAATTGGTGAGAAATCTCATATATTTTAAATTAAACATAAATTTGTATTTATCTAAAAAATTCTATCTCCAAAATTAGTGTTTGTCTATAATAGATTCTATCCGAATTAGGATACTAATCCAATTTAAATTTATTTTAAACAAATTCAAATTTCAGGATTACTCTTTTATCATAAAATAATATATCTTATCATTAATCATTTATTTTCATTTTAATCATATACTTATTATTCACTAAACTTATATCAATCTCTTGATATATCTCATTCAATAAGTTCCTAATTTAATTAATTAGATAAAATCATTAATTTTTACAATTTATATATTTCATCTATGTTTCTATAATATTTTTTATTGGTTCATTGTTACTGATAAAGTCAGTTATTAATTTTATTCAAAATAATACTTTTTGTATTTCTTAGTTTTTTTATTAGATTTGATTTTTAATATTTAATTGTTATTCAGGTTTGAAAAATCATAACCACTGTTGTTTAAAATTAATGTTATAAAATACATTTTGCCATCTTCTCCCATATGAACATCCTTAGTGAAATAATTTTGTGAATGTTGCTCTATCAAAATTTTAATGTTAAATATATTGCAAGCTTCATAGGTTTGAATTTATTGCAATACAAAAGGGCGGTCATACTTGATGAATATATGAATTTTTTAATTTCAAATTTATGTATAATTGGTTTTAAAAAATAAAGGCTTATAAAAGTATAACATGATATTATATTTTTCATGAATATAAAGGGCAACCTGATATAGCAACACTAGCTTGTTTCCATGATGAATTACATGATGTACTCTTATATTTACTTCTTAAAAATTTTGTAATTCTATAGGCTATTTATTTGCTCTTATTAATGATTTTTCTATTTAAATATTTATCATTAGCTAGAATAATCCGGTCAAATTATTTTATTTTTAATTTCATTAATTGATTTCTCTACTTGATCACTAAATGAATATATATTTTTATCTGATAATAGTTTATCAACATCTTTCTTTTTCCATTTCAATTAGAAGAAGTAAACTAAGATTTTGCATTTATTGCCCTGTTATTTAGTTTATACGTTTTTATTTGTGTTAAAGCTCTCCAATTTTTCAAATCCTGATCTTTAAATTTCATGTTTATTTAATTAAAACTCTTATTGAATGATGGTATAGACTATATATATATATATATATATATATTGTGATATATCCTCCACCAAATTTCCTTCATCCATTTTTTGTATTTAGTGATGTTTTTGTATAGTTTCATATTAATTTTTTATTGTTAATTAGGTATCCGTTCTTCTTTTCATAAACTACGTAAATATATATATATATATATATATATTTACATTGTCACTATCTCCTTATTTTCTAATTTAAAAGTTTATGGTAGAAACTTCAACCTAATAGCATGAATTATTCATTAAAAGTAATTCGATTATTTTAGAGTATTTATCATAATTATGGGCACAAACCCAACTACTAAAAATTCTATTAGGCGTATTATTATTATTATATCTTATATTTGTAACCTATCAAATTTTTTATTGTATATATATATTGTTAGCATAAAATTTAGAAGTATAAATATATTTACTTTTTATTAGTTTCAATGCTAGTTGTTATAAATTAATTATTATGAAGGAAATTAAAAAATGATATAATAATAATCTTTTCTTTTCCTTTAAGAATTTGGATCACAAAAGAGAAAATTTATTGTGAATATTATTTTTTCTAAGAAAATTTCATTTATTTCATAGGACAAATATGATGGTAACTAGATTAAGAAAATAGATACAATATTTGAAACTCATAATTTTTTTTTTCAATATCTAAAATATGATAATATACTATGGTTATTTCAAAAGGGTAAATTACATTTTGTCATTCGAACTATGTCCATTTTTACACTTTACCATCTTTTTTTTTTTTTTTTTGTCAACTTACGATCTCAAGTTTGTGAAATTTGCACTTTGTCATATGTAGTCTTTTTTCATTCAAATTTTCTGCCGAAAAAACATCACGTGCAGTGTACATGCTGGAAAAACAACACTGCATTGCCCTTGAATATCACATGTACACTTCATGTGATGTTTTTCATATAGAAAAATCAACTAAAAAACAATCATATATATCAAAGTACAAAATTTTCAAAGTTGAGATGGTAAGTTGACACGGAAAAAATTTAAATGACAAAATATAAAAATGAACATAATTCGGATGTCAAATTACCCTTTTCAAAATGTTCAATAAATAAACTTAGTAATAATTCAATATTTGAGTTTCGTATAAATAAGTTTGCACTATTATATATAGTAAGGGGTCATTAAAACATGGCATATTTTTATGTTTAATGGCATGCCAGAAAATAAGATTTGTGAGAGTATGTATAGAGATTAAGTAAATTATTTAATTTTATTCTTTGGTCCATCAACAGAAAATGAAACCAACAAAAAGATAAAATAAAATTATAGGCAATTAATAAGTTCAATATCAAGTGAAAATAAATGAGTTGAAGTTGGAAATTCAACATGATAAAAGCAATTATTCGTTAAAAAGTAACTCGATGATCTGACAGTATCTGTAATACTTAATGAGCATGTGTAGCACCCTCTGACGACACTACGACTATATATCCCCTAATTATCACACTTAATGTAAATCCTATTTATATACGTAATCTTGCACATAATTCAATCCCTACTGAGTATAAATACACGTGTCTCATCATCACAACAAGAGTATTTATCATCTCCCCCACAAGATTATATATACATATATCAAGTACGACAAAAATGAGACTATTATAATTAGTTCACATGCCATTCTCGCTTTTAATCCAAAATGAGATGGCCATTTCTATTTACGATGAGGAGAAAACTGCATACTGGCCCGACCTGACTGGAATGCAAAACGTGGACCTAGTTGTCGTGAATAGGCACAATAAAATCTACACCTGAAAAATATTAGCAGAGGGATGAGCCTGCAACTCAATAAGTAAATAGTCGGCACCAACTATATACGTACCTCAAATATAGTTTCAACAAGACAAAACAAACAACGTGTATAAGATATAATCAATTTGATCAAGCACATTTCATTTCATTACTCCACGTATCCATCTCATGATTAGATAACCAATCAAAACCGTATTTTTCTAGTTGGCTTACCAAAAAGGTGGTATAGTGTTTTTCCTCCACCAACTCAACCTCACTATTCATTCATATATATACATGAATCTCTTTGACATGCCACACAGACTCATCAATCTCATTTCGCATCATAGCTCTTTCATTTCACATCAAAGCTCTTTTCATTTCGCATCATAGCTCTTTTCACATCGCATCATAGCTCTTTTCATTTTATTTTGCCACATAGGCTATTCAACAACATCAAGGGGTATTCATGTCACAATTACGTTTAATTTCCATCATTCCCGTCGATTCCACATATCACCGTTCTTGTAAGCCAACTAGTCAAGTAATAGCCCATCCCAGCACATTATCATTGACAAGCACCAACAACACATCATTCAACAATAAAACATCTCAATACATTTCGTCATTTCACTTTCACCACATTAATCAAATCAAATGAAGAATAACTCATAAAATTCAAAATAGATCAATTTTAGCACGAATCATAAACTTTCATAAAGGTAGTATCACAAGGAAAAAAACACATATATAGATAGTATTAATTATTTACTTACCTCGACTTACAACGATCTACATGTACGTAGGGAGTTGCTCAATCATTCACCTTATCCGCCTTATCCTATAATAAGTTATAATACGTATAATCAACATATCAAAAGTATCGTAATTTCTAAATAAAATTATTAAATATTATTCGTATGATTCCCAATAATATTTTAATATTTCATTAAACCCCTCATCTCATGATAACTACCACTCTTAATAACAATTTTACATTTAATTATCTCAAAACATACTCATCTTTAGTAAATATAACATTTTTAAATATATTCTATAATATTTCTTAAATATAATTTTCAACCCAATTAAACTAAGCCAATCAATTATAGAAATTATTAATTCTAGTAAATTAAGCAATTTAAGCCATTAATTATAACACCCCTAATTCGATTGAGACATTTAACCAGACACTAATTATAAATACTCAAATTCATAAAAATTTTCGGTTAAATACTAAATCAAATAGTATAAATAATATTTAATAAATGCACTTATCAAATAATATAATTATATAAATTAAAACTAATTAAATTAAAAATTATTTCTTATCGAGTTTTTCTCGCCAAACTCTGTTCGAATTTGTGTGTTTAGAGTATATGTGTGTTAAATTAATAGTGTGTGTTTATAGAAAGTAAACTGATGGATGCGTCAGCCCCATCTTTATCCACCTTTTCTTAATTTCTTTTTTTGAATTTTAATAAACATTTTCAAAATATCCATTACGTCTTTTCTAATTTCTTAATTAATATAATTTGCTCCCAAATATTATATAAAGCTCCAATTCACTCTGTTCAAGTCTTAATATAATCACAATTTAATTTATAATATATCTACTAATTAACTATATTTTCTTAAATAATTACAAATTAACCCCATAATTATGTATAAAAATTTGTGGGCGTCACAACATGAATATCTAGAAATTTATAATTATATATGTTATGTTTGTATTGTTTCAAATTTCTTATTGTATATTTGTATTGTTAGTATATAATTTATATATATGTATATATTTGTTTTTTTATTAGTTTAAGATATTGTTAACTTTTTTCATTGTTACTAATTTTTTTTATTATTATGTAGAAACTTTATTAAAGGATTATTTAATTCGAATCGTATTCTTTCAGGGAAATTTATATCACAAAAATAATATGATAATAATTTAACATAATGGATTTAATACTAATATTTTTATTTTACTAAAAAGTTAATTAATTGAATAAAAAAATATATATTGTATTTGAATCTTGTAAGATTTTTTTTTATCAATGTGGAAACATATTATAATATTCTATTGTTATTTTCAAAATTTTCCATAAATAAACTTATAAAGAATTTAACATTGATTTTTATATAAATAACACTATTGTACTATATAGTAAGGCGATTATTAAAAATATTACATATAATTATAAGATTTAGAATTTATGAAAATACTATAGAATTTAAAATCTTCCGTGCATAGCACGGGATTCATGCTAGTCTATATATATATATATATATATATATATATATAGCAAAACGATAGTTGACCACATTAAGCCAATTGTGACCAAATTCTGAATTCTTAGAATTTTAAATTTTTAAATTACTAAGAAAAATTCGAATTGATTGGTTTAATTTTAGTTGGAATTTTAGTTTTTTTTATTTAAAAAAACACTTAACAAACTAAATCCCAAAATTTTTTTAGCATGGAAATAGGAAAACCCTCATGGAGATATACGAATAGTACTTCTTCTTAGAGTTGCATTCAATTCAAACACTTAAAAATCACATCAAATATAAATATAAATATTAGTTAAAATTTTGGAATAAACAAAAAGTTGAATCCATTATGCACTACGAATTATTTGTTGTTGTGCTCAAGCTCAACCCCTCTAAATGCTTGAATGGATGTTTTCTATCAAAATGCATATTTGTCAGCTACGTAACTTACATATATTATTTTGCATATGATGATCATCACATTTTGTCTTTTTATTTTTTTTTTTTAATTATTCGGCTTCATCTTTTTATTACTAGAACTTTCTTTTTTATATGTTATTTTTTTTCTCTTTTGATGTTCTTTGGACGTGTTCAAATTTTAGAGTAATATATCCCACAAATTCATTATTTTGATTGATGGTTTATTTCTTTACAGTTTACATTCACACACATTATTCATTTGTCAAAGTTTCATTTTCGCAATAAAAAAATTGTAATACTTCAATCGTCTATTATCATGTGCTCTAATTTTACTTTTATATTAGTTTTGAGTAATTTCTTTACTTTTCATTACATTTCTTAAATTTATATTTTCTTCAATTATTTCTATGATTTGGTTGTGTTCACTCATTCAATTTTTATTTGTATAGTTTTATTATTTCGATTTGCATAATGTCCTTCTGGTTTTTCTTTTTGTATAATTCTACTTAATCTGCATTTAGTTTTTATTTGACATGTAGCTCTTTTTATCTTTTTATACATCATTCCTATATTTTGTAGTTTCATCCATTAAATTTTTATTTTATAGTTTACTTGGTTGTTCGTTTTCATGTTTTATGAATGCTTTTTGTTTTTTTTCCTACAAGAAGGAACAAATTTGTCTATTGCTAATAGCCATATATTTTCTTCGATATTTATTTGTATGATTCTACTTAATCTGATATTTAATTTTTATTTATATTAATATTTATCTTTTTTTATCGTTTTATAAATCAATTTCTTTTTATAAATTATAACTTCATCCATCAAATTTTTTTTTTTTTTTTTAAATTCTAGTAATGATGTTTTACAAGATGAAAAGGATGACCTAATTTTAACTTTTATGTGATTGGTGGTTTCTCGAACAATCTAATAGGATTATATTATATCTATGATCATATTCTTTGTAAATTTTTATATTTACATGAAAATATATGTATTTTTATGTGCAAGTAATTCAGGCTCTTTTTCTAGGAAAAAATCTACACATGGTTGTTTGAATTTTATTTCTTCTTTTATATATTAATTTATAATTTTGTACATATGCATTAACTTAATAATAAATGCAGAGGTTAATTCCATTCCTTATATATCTTAATTATTGTTTTCAATTTTTCATTTTATGGTTAATTCTCTCTTTTCTTTATATATAGTATCATATAATATTACTATATTCATAATATTTATAAATTATATTATAATTTATACATTTTTGTAGCATAATCTAGGTGTTTGATAAATATTGAAAGCAAACTCTCTACCTATCTATTCAGAGGTGAAAGTTGGAAAAACTCATAAAATAAGAAAAAATCCAAGGTATGTATCTTTTGTTGCTTTTATTTTTCTCATTATCAATTAATTTATTTCACGAGTTCGTCAAATACATGAATATTTTTGTTAATTATCATTTTTTTTATTAGTTTGATTATTTTTATTGATAGTTTTTTGGCAAAAGAGATTGGACTTTGCAGATACCATTTTTTAGTAAGCATTTGTAGTGATGTTGTTCTTTTATTTTTTATTTTCAATTAATTATTTTTATAGAATTGAGTTCATGAATTATGTGATATGTCATATATACATTTTTTTCCTTATGAGCAATGTCTTTTCTTATTTTATAAGTTCTAACAACTTTTTCACTTGCTATAGCATAAAAAAAATATGAAAGTCTTATATATATATATATATATATATATATCTATATATATTCTAAATCAATTATATAATTTTGTTCTTATAATAGTTTCTCATCACAATTATATGTTTCACTCTTTAATACACAATTTGTGAAAAATGAAATCTAGATTTTCAATTCATAAATTTTTGTGAACTAATCCTTTATCACAATGTTTATATTTCTAAATTCACAATTTTACTATTTAAAAGTTATGAGATTCTTAATTGATGTTGAACATCTATAAACAATAGAATTTTGTTCCCCATTGCTATTAATTTTTTATCTTTTGATTTTATGAATTATGTCATATCCACGTACAATTGGGTTTATAATAAAAGAAAATATGAACTTTGTTTAAAGAAAAAGATTGGATGCAAACTTCATATCTATCTATTTATGGGTGAAGTTCGAATAAAGTTAACTTATTAAATAAGAAAAGACCCATTAGTTTCTTTTTAATCTTTTTCATTATGAATTAGTTTATGCTTAATATCATGTTTTTATTTATTTATATTTACTATCATACTTATTTCGATTATTTATTGACAGTTTTGTGCAAACCAGATTTACATATACTTCTTATTGGTGAATATTCAACTTTTGTTGCTTTTATTTTTTTTATCAATACATTTATTGAGTTCATGAATTATGTGATATATACATTAAGTTTGTTTTTTCATTTTCCTTATGATCAAGGTTTTTCCTTATTTTATATATGAGTTCTCAAATTATAAAGTCATTTTACCAATTTTTTTTAATCACAAACCAACCCATAATTTTTATTAAATATTAAGCTTCAAGGTTTTGTTATAGAAAGAGGTAGCTGAACAATTAACATATATAGTTACATAGATCCCCTTGAACAAAAGGTGTCAAAAAGGGTGGTATTAATAAAAAATCATTATTCATCATACATTCTGCTGCGTTATTAAAAAAGGGTGCCGCTTGAAAGTTGTAAGCTTTATTTGATGAAAAGCTTTGATTTTATTTTTTGAATTATATTTGTCATCTATTTTCTAAATTATCATCATCAAAATATTCAATGAGATACTTCATAAGCATACTGAACCAATACTTAAATTTTAGTAACTTTTCTTTAAATAATGAAGATGGTTTTTATTCAATTTATAAAAATAAAACATAGCTTCATTTGAACTTAATCTTCTTCGCTTATGTTCTTATAATTGTACTTTTTTATGAATTTTATTGATGTTGATGCATGAAATTTGAAAAAAAATAATTATTTAAAATACTATTTTCAATTTCCTTTCACATAATAAAAAAATTAATAAAATATAAGGCTAATCAAATTTATATTATGCCCGTGCATAGCACGGGTCACATACTAGTATGTATATATAGCAAAACCAAGTTTGACCGCAATTGAGCTAATTTTGACTCAATACTAATTTCTGATGATTTTGAATTTTTTAATTACAAAGAAAAAATCTAATTGGTTAGAAATCTCATATATTTTAAATTGAAAATAAATTTGTATTTATCTAAAAAATCATATCTCCAAATATAATAGATTCTATCCAAATTAGGATACTAAACAAATTCAAATTTCAGGATTACTCTTTTATCATAAAATATATATATCTTATCACTAATCATTTATTTTAATCATATACTTATTATTCACTAAACATATATCAATCTCTTGATATATCTCATTCAATAAATTCTTAATTTAATTAATTAGGTAAAATCATTAATTTTTACAATTTATATATTTCATCTATATTTCTATAATATTTTTTTATTGGTTTATTATTACTGATAAAGTCAGTCATTAATTTTATTCAAAATAATATTTTTTGTATTTCTTAGTTTTTTTATTAGATTTGATTTTTAATGTTTAATTGTTATTCAGGTTTGAAAAATCATAGACCACTGTAGTTTAAAATTTATGTTATAAAATACATTTTGCCATCTTCTCCCATATGAACATCCTTAGTGAAATAATTTTGTGAATGTTGCTCTATCAAAATTTTAATGTTAAATATATTGCAAGCTTCATAGGCTTGAATTTATTGCAATACAAAAGGGTGGTCATACTTGATAAATATATGAATTTTTTAATTCAAATTTATATATAATTTTTTTAAAAAAATAAAGGCCTCAAAGTATAACATGATATTATATTTTTCATGAATGTAAGGGCAACCTGATATAGCAGCACTAGCTTATTTCCCTGATGCATTACCATTTTTTTTTTATCGTTTTGCTTTTTTATATCCAATTTCACATTACTTATGTATTTTTCGTTTGTATTTTAGTTAATTTTCTTTTCTTCATCTCTTAAATATTACATGATGGAGAATTACATGATGTATTCTTATATTTACTTCTTAAAAGTTTTATAATTCTATAGTCTATTTATTTGCTCTTATTAATGATTTTAAAATTTAAATATTCATCATTAGCTAGGATAATCTGGTCATATTATTTTATTTTTATTTCATAATTTCATTGAATCAAAATCATGATTTCTCTACTTGATCACTACATGAATATATATTTTTATCTGATAATAGTTTATCAACATCTTTCTTTTCCAATTTCAATTAGAATAAGTAAACCAAGATTTTGCATTTTTATTGCCATGTTATTTAGTTTATACGTTTTTATTTGTATTAAAGTTCTCCATTTTTTCAAATCCTGATCATTAAATTTCATTTTTATTATTTAAAACTCTTATTGAATAATGGTATAGACTATATATATTTATATGATATATCCTCCACCAAATTTCCTTCACCCACTTTTTGTATTTAGTGATGTTTTTGTATAGTTTCATATTAATTTTTCATTGTTAATTAGGTACCCGTTATCTTCTTTTCATAAACTACGTAAATATATATATATATATATATATTTACATTGTCACTATCTACTTATTTTCTAATTTAGAAGTTCATGGTAGGAACTTCAACCTAATAGCATGAATTATTCATCAAAAAGTAATTCGATTATTTTAGAGTATTTATCATAATTATGGGCACAAACCCAACTACTAAAAATTCTATTAGGTGTATTATTACTTTTATATCTTACATTTGTAGCCTATCAAATTTTTTATTTTATATATGTATTGTTAGCATAAAATTCAAAAGTATAAATATATTTACTTTTTATTAGTTTCAATGCTTGCTGTTACAAAATAATTTTTATGAAGGAAAGTAAAAAATCATATAATAATAATCTTTTCTTTTCCATTAAGAAATTGGATCACAAAAGAGAAAATCTATTGTGAATATTATTTTTTCTAAGAAAATTTCATTTATTTCATAGGACAAATATGATGGTAACTTATACAGAAAATATACTAATTGATTAAGAAAATAGATATAGTAATTGAAATTCATAAAAGATTTTATTTTCAATATGTAAAATATGATAATATGCTATGGTTATTTTCGAAAAAGGTAAATTACATTTTGTCATTAAAATTATGCCCGTTTTTACACTTTGCCATATATATTTTTTTTTGTCAACTTACGATCTCAACTTTGTGAAATTTGCACTTTGTCATATATAGTCTTTTTTCATTCAAAAAATTTTCTGCCGAGAAAACATCACTTGCAGTGCACATGCTAGAAAAACATCACATGTACACTTCATGTGCTGTTTTTCATATAGAAAAATCAACTAGAAAACGATCATATATATCAAAGAGCAAAATTTTCAAAGTTGAGATGGTAAGTTGACACGGAAAAAATTTAAATTATAAAGTGTAAAAATGAACATAATTCGGATGTCAAATTACCCTTTTCAAAATGTTTAGTAGATAAACTTAGTAATAATTCAATATTTGAGTTTTGTATAAATAAGTTTGCACTATTATATATAGTAAGGGTTCATTAAAACATGACATATTTTTATGTTTAATGGCATGCCAAAAAATAAGATTTGTGAGAGTATGTATAGAGATTAAGTAAATTATTTAATTTTATTTTTTGGTCCATCAATAGAAAATGAAACCAACAAAAAGATAAAATAAACTTATAGGCAATTAATAAGTTCAATATCAAGTGAAAATAAATGAGTTGAAGTTGGAAATTCAACATGATAAAAGCAATTATTCGTTAAAAGTAACTCGATGATCTCACAGTATCTGTAATACTTAAGCATGAACCCAATTACTAGAAATTTATAATTATATATGTTATGTTTGTATTGTTTCAAATTTCTTATTGTATATTTGTATTGTTAGCATATAATTTAGAGATATATATATATATATGTATATACTTATTTTTTTATTAGTTTAAGATATTGTTAACTTTTTCCATTGTTACTAATTTTTTGTATTATTATCTAGAAACTTTATTAAAGGATCATTTAATTCGAATCGTATTCTTTTAGGGGAGCTTATATCACAAAATAATATGATAAAAATTTAACATAATGTATTTAATACTAATATTTTTATTTCATTAAAAGTATATTAATTGAATAAAAAAATATATATTGTATTTGAATCTTATAAGATATTTTTTATCAATGTGTAACCATATTATAATATTCTATTGTTATTTTTAAAATATTCCATAAATAAACTTATAAAGAATTTAACATTGATTTTTATATAACTAACAGTACTGTACTATACAGTAAGGCGATTATTAAAATATTACATATAATTATAAGATTTAGAAATTATGAAAATACTATAGAATTTAAAATTTTCCGTGCATAGCACGGGATTCATGCTAATTTTATTATTATTCACCAAAAAGTACAAAGTGCAATAAAAAGAAAAGTTGGGGCTTGTAATAAGAAAAAAAGAATTGTATTAATATTTAAAATTATTTAATTAGAAATATAATTGTCATTTTAAGAATTCATACAATTTATGGATTGTCGCTAACTTCTATTTGTAAATGTAGCGAGCTTTTTTTTTTTTTTTTAATATTAACTAGCAGTCAAATATTAATTTATATTAATCAATGTGTTTAAATTATGTACTTTGGTCAATTTTGGTACATATATGATCTATTTTAGATTAAAGTTTAATTAGATCATTAACCATATATTTGTTAATTGCGTGATCTAAAATGATATTACGTAGAATAATTAAGTAGATATTTTATAAAATTAATTTACAAAAACACTTGATGGATGAGCGTAATATATCTTTTCTAAAATAAAAGGTTGTTTGCGTATAATAAACAGTGGCTATCTCATATTTCTACCACCCTTTTTCAAAATTTGTCCTGCAAATCAAAATTGAATTTTAAGTTGAATAAGTATATTTATGAGGATTTCAAGGATAACTACACATTTTCAACTTATATTTCAATTTTGTTTTGGAGGCCAAAATTTGAAAGAATTGGTAAAAATATGAGATAACCACCATTTATTAGAAGAAAACAACTTTTTCTTTTATAATAGTACATATATATATATATATATATATATCATTAGAAGACCTTTAAAATTATTAATAATTTATTTTAACATGCTAGAAACACATGATTATACAACAATTTCTGCTTTGAAAATTCAATATTCGACATATGTTTGGCTTAAAATAAAATATGTTTTCAAAAATTAGATATCACCAACCAGAGTGCATTGATCTCATACCAAAAACTCCTGATTAATTTCAAAATGAGACTTCATGTTGCATAAATTGGATAAAGTACATACAAATTTAAATTAGTAAATTGACTTAGTATTTGATAGAAATCTTAACAATTAAAAAAGCAAGTCTCAATATGTAGAAAAATTCAAATATATATCAAAATCAGTAGTAACATTAAAAAGCAAGTTTCAATTTGTATTTAAAGCCACTTACTATTACATAAAATGTTTAAAGTTGATAAACTGATAAATTCTAAATAAAAATAAGATGGTGAGAAATAAAATACTTCAAAGTAAGTCTAATTAAGTCATTGTACATATAGCCAATGAAAATGCACTAAAAATGGTGGTTGATACTACATGAAAAATAATATGTAGCTTTTTTTGTTAACGACAGAGGGCGTTTAAGAGTAAAAAAAAAAAAAAAAAGAATCACAACTTCATCTTTATATGAAGCACATCAGTAGTACCATTAAAAAAATAAGCTTCAATCTGTATTAAAAGTCAGTTACTATTACATAAAATATTCAGAGCTGATAAATTGGTAAATTCCAAATAAGAATAAGATTGTACGAAATAAAATACTTCAAATTTTGTCATCTTAACAGAAAGTTTGAAACTTTTTCTGATTAAGTGATTGTACATATAGCCAATGAGAATGTATTAAAGAATTATGTTGATACTACATTGAGAATAATATGCAATTTTTTGTTAACGACATAGAAAGTTTAAGAGTAAAAAAAAAAAAAGAATGACAACAACATCTTATTATTGTTAACTTGATATTTTTAACTTTTGTACTTAGCATCTTCAATCTTTACATATTAAAATACAAATCAATGGCCTATGAGTTTATATATATATATATATATATATATAGAAGATAGCAGAAAAGAAAAGAAAAAAAAAAGAACATATTAATTAAATATTTCTTATTAAGTTTTTATTAGTTTGTGAGAGATGTTTTAAACTTTGAATTGAGATTTAATTTGTAGAGAGAAAGGACAAGAAAATAAAAAGTTGGTGTGAGAACATGGGTGGTTATGGCAAGAGGACATATTTAGAGATGACAATTTCAATCCGGACCCGAAAAACCCACCCCGAACCCGTCCCGTATGGGGCGGGTCTGGGACCCGATTCTTCAGGGCCAGGGCGGGTCTGGGGTCAAAAAAATTGCCCAGGCCGGGTCCGGGGCGGGGTACGGGTCCTGTCGCCGCCCTGCCCCGGCCCGCCATGACCCCATCCCAATTTTATTATATATTTATAATATATATATTATAAATAAAAAATTATAATATTATATATAAATTCAAATAAGTTTTGAATGTACCCAACTCTATATAAGAAATAAAAAAATACAAATTTAGTTGATAAGAAACTTAATAATTATTTTAAATTTTAAATTGAAAAATATATAGTTTATATTAAGTTATTTAAATTTAAATTGATATTATTTATTAAAAAATAAAATATTAGTTTAATGTATTCTTTGTATAATATAATTCTTTGTAAATTATAAAATGATATTACTTGAAGAGAAGATTAATAATTTAGATAAACATATTATTTGTCTTATACAATTCATTTTAGATATATATTATATTATATAATGACATCAAAAAGTTTAATTAATAATTACGATATCTTAAAATCCAGCTACCAGGATTCATACTAAATTTTAATATATATATATTTATATATATATAAGTATGTGTACATTAGATCATATGAGACGGTACGATTTAAAATCACATGGTCTGATTCAACGATACACCGTCTTATATGATTACTCTTTTGTTACGAGTACAATATCTCAACATCCGTATACCCAATAAGTCTAAAATTTTACCAAATGTATTTTTCTGTAAGTTTGATCATATCTAACGGTTTGATCTGAATTTTAACGGTCCGATTAACCTATTTTGTTCAACAATATAAGATGATAGTTACATCAATGTAATACTAACATATCTAACGGTTCTTGTGAATTTTAGTACTGATGGAGTACGTTTTATTATGATGGATTTTTTATTTTTATTTGTTTGTAATAATTTAGGAATGTTATGTATGAAAGCATGTTTTAATTTTTTGTGTTTAAGAAATGAAAAAATGAACACAATAACATATTGATAATTTGGGGCGGGTCGGGGCGGGGTATGGGGCTGAAATTTTTTAACCGGGGCGGGTCTTGGGTCCGGGCGGATCCGTACCAGACCCGCCCCGTTGCCATCTCTAGGCATATTTAGTAGTTTGTAAATTTGGTATGAGAACTACCAATAAGATGGTGAATTTTCATTTTTGTCCTCCACAAATAATTAATTCATCTTATAGAAAGAAATCAACAAATGTATTTTAAGAAAAACAAAGGAAAATTATTATAAAAATACATAAATAACTTTCACATTAGATACAAAACGAGGTTTCTTTTTATAATTAGTATAGATAATTAGTATAGATATACATAAAATAAAATAATAATAAAAAAATTATTTTAATTTGGTAAGACGTAAGCCACGGGTGGGGCTGTAAAGCTTGATCAAAGAGATTATTATTGCACTCCCTCTTACATTAAATTATTATATCTACGTACCAAATAACAATGACATAATCAGGATGAGGTAATCAAGATTCCATGGACACGAAAATCAAAACAAAATGAATCACTATGTTTATTTTTATTTTTAAAATATTTTGTTTTGTTTTGTGGAGATAAAAGATAAAAACAGAAATAAATAAATATGATGAGGAGAAAATATTATTTATAGAAAAGATCCTCCAACTTATGGGAAATTACACAAGCACCCCCAAAGGGAAGTTGAAGAGGAAGTTGAAGGAAGTTAAGATATGGAGGTTAAAAAAGGAGTCGGCGCGTGAAATGACCATCATGCCCTCGGCAAATCAATTTTAGGCCGTAGGATCAAAGGGTTAAATTGTAATTTCACCCCCAAAAAATTACTACAAATAGGGGGTGAATCCATTTGTAACCTTACTTTTTATATATGAGAATTACACTTTACACATTTTCTTTATTTTCTCTAAGCTTTTCGTGCTATTTTGGTGATAACGTGCATAGGCTCTACTCTTTCCAAAATATACACCATCAGCTTGACGCCGTCTGTGGGAACGGAGTCTAGGCATCGAAGATGAACACCAGATCAAGGGCGAGAAGCGTGACCGTAGGGCAAGAGGACCCTGGCAGACGAGAGGAAGTGGAGCAGGGCCACGCCCTGGCGAATCCACCAGCACCAGTTCAGAGGATGGAGGACCAAGGGGAGGAGCAAGGCCGCGCCCTGGAGAGTCCTCCACCACAAAGCCGAGAGGAAGCAAGGCACGAGGAGGTTGAGGTCCCGCCACCTCAACCAGTCATCCAGATTACCCAAGAGGCCCTTCAACAGATGATAGAAGAGGCATCAGCTCAGGCTGCCGCGAGGGCCGTGGCTCAGTATATCGCTGGACAAGCAGCACCCCCACAACCCCTTCGCCATCTTGGGAGGGGACATGAGGCACACGCAAGAGAGCAGAGGCCTGAGGAGGCTTTTGAAGGCATGGACTTCGAGGAAGAGGTCAACAGCAGGGCCATGCAGCCCGAGGACGTCTTTTATCCTTCACCCCCACGGGGAGCGGGAGGAGATGAAAATTATTTCCTTCATCCATCACGTGGAGGGCAAGAAGACAATTTTGTCCCCCCTCGAGGGAGGAGGCCGCCAGCACAAGGAGGGGGATATGACGAGAGAGAAGCCCCTCCCCTGCACACCTTCCCTGACTCGCCGAGGCATACGGGCTATCCGGCGTGACCTTTGGCAGTGGCGCCTCCTCGAAGGAGCCCATTCGCTCCCCACATCTTGGCGAAAGCTATTCATCCGGGAGTGAAGATTTCAAGTTTGACCGAGTACAGCGGAGTAGGAGACCCTCAGGATCACCTCGACCGCTTTATGGCCAGAGCCGACCTGCTGGACATCAGCGACGCCGCATATTGCAAGTTATTTCGCACTACCCTTTCAGGAAAAGCCATGGCATGGTTTAACCAGCTGCCACCCGGGACTATCGAGTCATTTGAATAGCTTTCGCAGCGCTTCTTGCACCACTTCTCGATCAACAGGCGGTACCCAAAGACCGCATCATACTTGTTTACTATAGTCCAACGGGAGAATGAAAGTTTGAGGGAATATGTGCAGCGCTTCTCAGAAGCAGTGCTAGAAGTCCCGCACGTCAATCCTGAGCTCTTGGCCAGCATTATGCAGCAAAACCTAAGAAGAGGGCGTTTCAAGGAATCGATAGCAGGGAAGCCCCCAACGACTCAGGAGGAGCTATTGCTTCGTGCAGAGAAGTACATCCGGATTGAGAAAACAGTGGGGTTGTGACCGGCAAATCCCCTTAAAAGGAAAGCTGATGAAGAAGAAAGGAGATTTCCTCCCAAGTCGGAGGGAATCCGGCGAGAAAGGAAGCCACCGATATCGGGGGAGTTAGTGAAGTATACCCCATTGACGCCCCGCGAGTCCAGATTCTCGCAATAGCTGAACAACAAGGGCTTGTGAGATGGCCCAATCCGATGAAGGATAATCCCCATAGAATGAAGTCTGAGGAGTACTGTCACTTCCATAAGGATCGAGGCCATAGCACAGAGGAATGTCGCCATTTGAAAATAGAGATTGAGAAACTCATCCGACGCGGATACCTGAAGGAGTTCATGGCCAAAATGAAACAGGGACCTCGAGAGGTCACCCGAGAAAATAAGCGGTCAGCGCCCCGCCTTGAGATAAGGGATAAGGAAGAAGAGGATCATGAGAAAAAAGATAACCTCCTGACAGCTGGAGTCATTGGAGTCATTTCTGGAGGCCCGGCGGGGGGAGATTCAGGACGAGCTAGGAAGGCGGCCGCCAGAGCAGCAGGAAACGTTTCTAATCAAGTAGCCTGCAGCGAGCTCAAGGGAGTACCTCGAGCACGTCTCGAGGGAGAAATAACATTTAATGATCAGGACTTGGAGGGGAATCTTCCCTCCTGCAACGAGGCAATTGTGGTGGCAGCGTCAGTATCGAACTTCTGGGTGAGGAAAATTCTGGTTGACAGCGGGAGTTCAGCTGACATCCTGTTTTACAAGGCTTTTTCCCAGATGAGGATTGACAACATACAGCTCACGCCCGTCAATACCCCCTTGACCAGCTTCAGCGGAGATGTGGTCGTGCCTTTAGGGGAAGCCACTTTTCCAATTTCGATTGGGTCATATCCCAAGCGTGTGACCAGGTTTGTAAAATTCTTAGTGGTGGATGCACCTTCGGCCTACAATGCTATCTTGGGGAGGCCAAGCTTGAATCTCTTCCAAGCCGTGATATCTACTTATCACATGAAAGTGAAATTCCCCACACCAAAAGGAGTGGGAGAGATGGTGGGAGACAGAAAACAAGCCCGGGAGTGTTATGCCAACACATTGAAATCATCAGTGGAATGCCGTGATAGGAATGGCGAAGGAAGCAGTGCTGGGTTGACCGAAAAGGAAACTCGAGAGAGAAAGTTGGGAAAGAGGAGCTCCATGGAGGAGCAAATAGAAGAAACCAGGAGAGAAGCCAAAAAGAAGAAGGTGGAGGAAGAGAGAATAGAAGCTTTTGAGGAGATCAAGATGGTTGAGCCCTGGGTGACCTACGAAGGCGTTAAAGGTAGGGTCGCTGCTAAGCGAGCAAATAGAACATGTCATTGTCGATTTTTTGCAAAGATCAGTAGACGCGTTTGCATGGAAGTTGTCCGATATGAAAGGAATAGACCTTGAAGTAATGGTCCATAGACTCAACGTGGATCCAAAAGCAAAGCCGGTGAAATAGAAGAGGAGAGCATTTGGGGTAGAGAGGAACAAGATCATAAGCGAAGAGGTCGAGAAGCTTCTCCAAGTAGACTACATTCGATCAGTGCACTACCCCGAATGGTTGGCCAACGTGGTCCTTGTCCCAAAGAGCAACGGGAAGTGGAGGATGTGCATAGACTTCACCGATTTAAATCGAGCTTGCCCCAAGGACTCATATCCCTTGCTGAGGATTGATGCGCTAATTGACTCGACTTCAGGATGTGAGTTGATGAGCTTCTTGGACGCGTTTCAGGGCTATAATCAAATTCGACTAGCGCCCGAAGATCAAGAAAAGACGAGCTTTGTGACGGAGCAGGGCACGTACTGCTATAGAGTGATGCCCTTCGGGCTGAAAAATGCGGGAGCTACATACCAGAGATTAGTAAATAGCATGTTCAAAAAGCAAATAGGGTGGAACATGGAGGTGTACATAGATGACATGCTAGTCAAAAGCCGTAAGAAGGAAGATCACGTAGCTGACCTCGAGGAATGCTTTCGCACATTGGGAAGCTATGGGATGAAGCTGAACCCCGCCGAAGTGCACCTTTGGAGTTCAGGGAGGAAAGTTCCTTGGATACATGGTTTCTCAGAGGGGGATAGAGCCTAATCCAGAGAAAATTGAGGCCATTATGACTATGCAGCCTCCCCGGACGATAAAAGAAGTACAGAAACTGACAGGACGAATGGCAGCACTTAATCGCTTCATTTCGAGATCCTCAGAACGAGAACTCCCATTCTTCAAGGTGTTAAGGAAGTTGGATGTCTTTACTTGGACGGAGCAGTGTCAAGTTGCCTTTGAAGAGTTGAAGAAGTATCTTACCTCGCCACCCCCGCTGACACAGCCCGAGCCCGGGGAGACCTTGTTTATATACCTATCCGTTTCGGAAGGAGCGGTCAGTTCGGTCCTCGTGAGGGAAGAAGGGCGTAACAATCGCCCCATATATTATGCCAGCAAGGCACTGCAAGGACCAGAACAGAGGTATGCACAGATTGATAAGGTGGCTTTGGCCCTAGTTACCGCGGCGAGGAAGCTGCATCCCTATTTTCAATCACATCCTATAGCAGTACAAACAAATCAACCCTTGAAGAGGGTATTAGCGGATCCCAACACATCCGGAAGAATGGTGAAATGGTCGGTAGAGTTGAGTGAGCATGGAATCACGTATCAGCCTAGACCTGCGATAAAGGCACAAGCATTGGCAGATTTCATCCCCGAATTGACGGAGGAAGAGGGCATCCAAGAGTAGAGGTGTTGGAAGATGTTTGTGGATGGCTCTTCCACATCCCAGGGAGGCGGAGCAGGAATATTACTCAAGAGCCCATATCAGGACACAATGCGCTACGCGATCCGCCTTAGGTTCGCCGCCTCAAATAATGAAGCAGAATACGAAGCACTCATCGCAGGAGGGAAGTTGGCCTTCGCGGCAGGGGCAAAACATGTGAAAGTATACAGTGATTCCCAGCTGGTCGTCAAGCAGGTAAATGGGGAGTTTGAGGCCAAGGGAGAGCAGATGGCTAAGTACTTGGCAAAAATCCAAGAAGTAAGGAAGAAGTTTGACACATTCACTTTGGAGCAGATTCCAAGGACTGAGAATGAAGAAGCAGATCAGTTGGCTAAGCTAGCCAGTTCATTGGCTCCCCTGAAGAGCAGGAAGATAACGTTGTTGAACCAAGAGCACCCGGATGTAAACGAAGAGGGGAGTGAAGTCCTGATGACACAAGGAGCTCCATCTGAGTGGATGGAGGAGCTGGAAGCATATCTAAAATTTGGGAAAGTACCCTAGGATCCCAAGCAAGTTAGGACACTCCGTGCAAGAGCAGCTAGGTTTACCTGATTGGCGGGGAGTTGTATAAAAGAGGATTCTCGCACCATACCTTAAGTGCATAAATAAGGACAAGGCAGAGTACGTTTTGAGGGAAATCCACGAGGGAAGCTGCGGCAACCACTCAGGGGGTAGATCCCTAGCGCAGAAGGCCCTGAGGCAAGGGTATTTTTGGCCAACCATGCAAGCAAGCGCCAGGGATTTAGTGAGGAAGTGCCGAAAGTGTCAAGAACACGCAAATATTGCTCACGTCCCAGCTGCGGACATGCAACCCCTGCAGAGTCCTTGCCCTTTCGACCAGTGGGGGATGGATATAGTAGGGAAGCTTCCCCGAGCAACTGGCTAGCGAGAATACTTGCTAGTAGCAGTGGATTATTTTTCAAAGTGGGTGGAAGCAGAGGCACTAAGCAGGATTACAGAGAAGGAAGTCATCAGATTCGTCTGGAAAAATATCATATGTCGCTTCGGCATCCCCAGAGCCTTCGTAATGGTCAATGGCACGCAGTTTCAAGGATCTAAATTTCGCCAATGGTGTCAAGAATTGAAGATAAAGCAGTACTTCACGTCAGTGGCAACACCGCAATCCAATGGCCAAGCTGAAGTGACCAATCAGATAATCCTCCAGAATTTGAAGACAAGACTGGAAGAGGCCAAGGGCAATTGGGTCGAAGAGCTTCCAGGAGTACTTTGGGCATACCGAACCACCCCGCGCCGGAGCACTGGGGAAACTCCCTTCAGTCTAGTTTATGGGTCGGAAGCCGTCATCCCAGTGGAGATTGGGGAAGAGACATTCCGAGTGAAGTATTACGAGCCGACGAGCAACGAAGATGAAAGGAGAGCCGACCTCGACTTTTTGAAGGAACTAAGGAGTAGCGCGAATGTCAGAATTGAAGCATACAAGACGTTGATGGCAAGAGCCTACAACAGTAAAGTCAGACATCGAGATTTCCAAGTAGGCGACCTCGTTCTACGGAGGGCTGATGCTACAGGAAACATTGGGAAGCTAGACGCCAAATGGACCGGGCCATATCAAGTGATTGAGATTCTGGGGAAAGGAACATACCGCCTGCAAAGAGTAGATGGAAAAGAAGTACCACGTACATGGAATGTGGTTAACTTGAAAAAGTATTTTGTGTAAAACGTTTTTCTGCTTTAAGTTGTATGAAAATTGTCATTTAATGTTCCCTTGTACTTCAAGTATGGTAATGAAATTTTTCTTTTTCGCGAATTTTTACCGCCTATATGTTTTAATTTGTTACAAAAAATAAAAACAAAAAAAAAAAAGAGAAAGTAAGAGAGGGACTGCCTCTCACGGGGACTGCCCCGAGACAGAAAAGAGAGGGACTGCTCTCACTGGGGACTGCCCCGAGACAATAAGGAGAAGGACTGCTTCTCACGGGGGACTACCCCGATATTACAAAGAGAGGGACTGCCTCTCACCGGGGGACTGCCCCGAGACAATAAGGAGAAGGACTGCTTCTCACCGGGGGACTGCCCCGATATTACAAAGGGAGGGACTGCCTCCCTAACTTTAAATAAAAAACGCAAACACAATCTAAACAAGGTTCGCCTCACAAAGATATTGAAATATGATAAACATAAGATTCTTTATTTAAAGTTTAATGGGGGAAAGAAGCAAACAATACTGGAAACTAGGTTCATAAAGATAAAGTACTAATAAAAATAATAAACCCTAAACAAATTTGAAATCTACGAAAAGGAATTCAAGTAACTAAATCCTAAGAATTGACTAATTTCTTCTCTATGACTGAAGGCAGGTTTCCACCCGACAGGAGCCTCGTCGACCATATCATCAACATTCTCGCCATCACCTTCCTCATCCCCTTCCTCATCAGGAACCTTGGGGTCAAGAAACATGAAGTCTTCATTCACCAAACCGGCCGCTGCTCCTCAAGTGGCGCGACACTGCCGGATTACTGATCATACACCTTGCTGGCCTTGCTAAGAACAGCTTGGTGGAATTCATCTGAGTCCACATATTTCTCCTTGAAGTCTCCACGCACACGCTCCAAGTATGCCTTGCCGGCATCTGACTTCAGGAAGGTCTTTCCCGAGGTAACCTCGCGGTTAAAGCTTTCCTTCCACTGAGTTCTTCAGAAGAAGCAGCTTTGAGCTTCTCTTGGCAGCGCTCCAAATTTTTTTCGCGCTTCGTCGAAGGCATCCTTCAGACGATCTATCTCCTTCTCATAGTTATTCAACCGTAGCTCAGTAGCTTCTGCTAAGTTGAGAAACCTGAAAGAGATGTACCTCAGTGAGACACGTGAAGACAGAGAATGGAAAATCAACGGAAATTATAAACAACATACCCTGGCAGCTTCGCCTTGCATAAGATGAGTGAGGGTGACTGTTGGGGAGGCACCAAGCAGTGTCACATCATAGGGACTCACTAGATCCCTGTATCTTTTATGAGCAAGATCCACATCTGCCGCATCCCAAAAAGAGGAGATATCTCCCTGTCTGTTTCGTCCCATAGGTGAAGAGACCTTTTCCTGCTCCATGACGAGGGGACCTGCTTCGCCTTCCCGGGGACGTTTGGAGGCATTGCCTTCAGGAGGGGGGAAGAGCGCCCTTCATGACGAGTTTGAGGCCCCGGGGATCCCGGGCCCCGGGCAGGAGGCGAGCGACGACGACTGCCCTTTCCCCTCCTTGGGGGGGAGGAGGAGGTTGACGGGACCTTGAGGCATTCTCGTTGTCACGGAAACGATGGACGTTGCGGAGGGAGATCTTCTTTCCTCCTGCAGACAAATCAACACAGGAAAAAGTGAGAAAACATAAAAAAAAAATAAAAAAATTTCAAGGCAAGTAAAAACAGGAAAGTTAAATACCGGCAGGCCCTAAACTTTTGACGTCAAAGAGTTGGTCAAACAGCCCAACCCCGATGAAGGAGAGACGAAGATCAGGAATGGGGTCGGGTACAGAACATGATTCCCCCCAAGGGGCAGTCAATCCCCAAGAGGAGTCCTTTACAAACAAAAACTTCTCTTTCCAAGGACCCTTAGAAGAAACATTACCCCCAAGAATCTTGCAATTTCCCCGAGGATAAGAAATAGAAGTAAGAAGAATCGTTGGGAACCTTCCTGACAGTGAATAAAGTGAAAAAGGCTTCGAGTGACGGGGTCAAATCAAGCTCCTCAAAACGTTGAAAGGAACCTCTAAAACTTACAAAGGAGTTTGGTGTAAAACTGACTAATGCTCAGGTGGTACAGGTGATGATTTGGAGTAGCAGAGGATGAGGTGGAAGAGTGAAACCCGAGGAAAAAATGACAAATATACGGTAAATATACCCAGGAGGAGGAAATTTGATCCTATCATCAATACTAGGCAGCAGGAGGGCAAACTCGGAGGAAGCGTTGACACTAGCTTCTAGAGAGCGGAATTCTTCAAAGCTCACACGACAGAGGCAACTATCAACATCCATTATACGGCAACGAGATTTTGAGTGGGGGCTGAAGAGGACTCAGTTCCATCTAGACCAGAGTCAACAAGGTCAATTGCAAGTGGGGACAAGAGTGGGGGAGTATCTCGGGAACTTGATTCAAAAGACGGATTTGGAGAAAGCGACGGACAAGCAGGAAGGTTCCGAATCGCTTCAATCACCTCGTGATCAAAGTCCACGACATTCGGACCCAAGTGAGAAGCTGAAGGAGGAGAGGAATCTAGATTTATAACGGGAACAGCAGGAGCAACCGAAACGGAAGGAGCAGGGGGCGCCCCTCGGGCGGGATCCGGCCGAGGCACCTCGCCTCGACCTGAGCCTGGTCGAGGCGCTCCGCCTCGACCAGCGCCGCGCTGGGGCAATCCCCGGCCCCGGCTCGGCGGCGTTGGAAGTCCTCCCCCACGGGACCCCGACGTTGTTCGAATTGTTCGACATAAAGGTAGATATTTTTTAAAGAAAAAGGAGGAAGAAAAAAGGATCGAGACCTCATTTTTTTTTGGATGAATAAAATGAGTATTTTTTGAAAGAATATTTTTGGAGACACCAGTGCGGAGAACAGAAAATTAAATGAAGCAGTGGGAAGGTGAAAAGACTAAATACCCGAGTTAAAGCGTTTCGGCATTCTTATTTTTTCTTTTTCTTTTGAGGAGACGACGGAGGGAAGAGGATGCACAATAAAAAAATTGGGGATATGTTGCCTCCTATTTATATAGGACGGAAGAGTCCAAGTTGAAGAAGGAGTAATAAATGAGAAGAGTCCTATCAGAAATACAATTCGTTTAAAGAAAGAGAGTTAGAAGAGAAGAAGGAGTCCCAGACAGAATGAGAAGAGTAAAAAGAAGTCTGTTCCAAAGAGAAGTTGATTCAAAATCGGATTGCTACTTGGGACTTTCAGGTTTCTAAGGAAATTCCTGAAAGTCCGGGGGGCTACTGATGAGGAGAAAAATTATTATTTACAGAAAAGATCCTCGAACTTATGGAAATTACACAAGCACCCCCAAAGGGAAGTTGAAGAGGAAGTTGAAGGAAGTTAAGATATGGAGGTTAAAAAAGGAGTGGGCGCGTGAAATGGCCATCATGCCCTCGGCAGATCAATTTTAGCCGTAGGATCAAAAGGGTTAAATTGTAATTTCACCCCGAAAAATTACTATAAATAGGCGGTGAATCCATTTGTAACCTTACTTTTTATATATGAGAATTACACTTTACACATTTTCTTTATTTTCTCTAAGCTTTTCGTGCTATTTTGGTGATAACGTGCATAGGCTCTACTCTTTCCAAAATATACACCATCAAAATATATGCTAAAAATAATGTATACGTTTGGATTTATTTTTGGAGATAAGTTAAAATAATATAAAATTGTTTGATTTTAATTCTTGGGAAACAAAATTTACTATTTATCGTCAAATCATATATCTTTTATATGTATTTATAATTATATATATGTATATTATTTTAATTTGACTTTTTTCATTACAAAATTCACTATTAATTGTCAAATCATGTTTATTTTATATATATTCATAATTATATATACATATATATTATTTTGATTGAAAAATAAGCCACGATGAGTAAAAAACACCCAATTAAAGTGTTCAAATCAAAAACAAATATTGAGTATGTTTCGATCCATTTTGAAGATAAGTCGAAAATAAAAACGTGAATAATTTGGGAGTGATGGGTGTAAGGCTCTCCAGATTTGGAGAAGACGTCCTGAGATTGAAGATTGAAGAGTCAAAGGAGTGTTTGCCAGTTGAGAGAGTGAAGTTTATTGTCATCTGCTCCTTTTATAATAATGCATTACCCGTACATGACATATTCTATGTGTGTATCAAAGTATTTAAAAATTATAAAAATTAATTTTTTATTGATGGATTAGTTATCAATTTGGGATAGTAATTTCAAAATATAAAATGTGTAAAACGTTGAGTGGTGTGCAAGTTTGAGTATTTTAATAAAGGGATCATTATACTGTCATCTTTTGAGGATTTGTGTAATTACACGTATATCTCATGTGATTTAAAAAATTACATTCAGTACTCTTGAGTTTTGCTTTCGTCTAATGAATGGGTCTCTCTATTAGTAAAAAATTATCGAATTTGTTGATATTAATAAAAAAACTAAACGAAAATCGATATTTACCCTCGATTGATTTACTGTTGACTTATTATAAGTCAAACAAATCTTTTCTGACTAAACTACCATGATAAAGGTGATGATATACTTCCTTACATGCATTAAAACATGAAGATGTATAAAAGTAGTTTGGTCCTAAAAAGATTTGTTTCACCTGCAATAAATGAGTAATAAGTCAACCGGGATAAATATACATTTTCATCCAATATTTTGTTAATATAAGCAAATTCGATGAATTTTGACCGACGGTGTGACTTATTTGTTAGATGAAAATAAATCTCAAGGGTACCAAATATAAAATTCCAAACAACAGGAGGTCTTCGTGTAATTACTCTAAACCTCATGGAAGGACAGTGCAATTTTTCCTTTAATAAATTCATGACAAAACATTGAATTACTATTATGAGCAAATATTGTTAAAATAATGTGATGAATTAAATAATAAATTTAAATATTCAAAAGTTAGTACGACGATAGAATTATCTTTTATAATAGGATAAATTATAACCACCTCTTCTGAGATTTAACATAATTATAAATACCTCTTCTTGTTTGAAAAATTATAAATACCCCCTGAGTTTGAAAAATTACAAATACCCCCTGAAAAATCAACTGAGGCAAATTGCATTATTGTTTGTCTGTGTAAAAAACTTAAAAAAATCTCTACCTGCACATTGTAGTCTAAAAAAATTCAAAAAAATTTAAGAATAATTCAGTTTGCATAAGGGCATTTTGATCAGTTCATGCATAAAAATGAATAAAAATGAGTTATTTGTTAGACGATTATAAATTTCAGATGAATATTCATAATTTTTTAAATAACAATGAATATTTATAATTATCTTAAATTTTATGGAAAGTTGTTACAACACACTCTCTACTACGTCAGCCTGAGTGCTCTCCAACTGGAAAATTAAAAATGATAACGCGCTTTCAGGCAGCTTCTTCGTCTTTGTCCAATCATATGTACTGTATTAATCTACAGGGCCAAAAAGTAATATCGCATGTTGCAATAAGTGGTAGATATTAGTTTGGTTTTCCACATCATAAACTACTTTTATGATTATGTTCATTCATACATTGCAAGAAATTGCAACTCTAAATTAATTATTACATCTTCAAAAATTAATCTAAATCAAGAATATTCTTTAATTTCTTTAAAATTGAATTAAATCTGTGAGAATAGCAAGGGAAAAACTCCATAACTTTAATATTAATTTTGAGCGCACAATCGATTCAAATTATAATAATAAAAAGGGATAATTACACTCTCCTCCCCTAATGTTTGGTGTAATTACATGTAGATCCCCTGAGGTTTGATAAATTACATCTACTACTTCTGAGGTTTGCTTTTGTCTAACAAATAGGTCTATTCGTTAGTCAAAATTCACCGAATTTGTTGATATTAGCAAAAGAAATTGCATTAAAGGTGAGATTTGTCGTCGATTAACTTATTATTGATTTATTATAGGTCAAACGAATTTTTTTATGATCAAACTACCCTTATATATCGTCACACGTTAATGCATGAGGGGAGGTATATCTTCACCGTTATAAGAGTAATTTAGTCATAAAAAATTTGTTTGGCCTGCATTAAGTCATTAATAAGTCAATCGAGGGAAAACATCGATTTTCATTCAGTTTTTTTGTAAATATCAACAAATTCAGTGAATTTTAACTAACGGAGGGACCTATTTGTTAGACAGAAGCAAATCTTAGGGGTATTAAATGTAATTTTTCAAACCACAGGGGGTCTGCGTGTAATTATACCGAACATCAGGGGAGGGGAGTGTAATTATCTAATAAAAAGGATAATTACAACTACATCTTTTGAAGTTTGACATAATTACAAATAATCTCTCGTTGTTTGAAAATTACTAATACCCCCCCTGAGGTTTGTAACCGTTTGACAAATAACTCATGTTCATCCATTTTTATGGGTGAACTGACCGAAATGCTCTTATGCGCTAAATTATTTTTATTTAATTCTTAAACTTTTTTTGAACTATCATGCAGAGGGAGAGGTTTCTTAAGTTTTTTACACAGATGAACAATAATGCAATTTGCCTCGGCTGATTTTTCTACGATTTTAATAAAAATAATCAAGAACAAAATGATCAATTTCAAACCTTTAGTTAAAAGTGACAAACCTTAGAGGTATTTGTAATTATATTATATTTCAGGAAAGGTGGCTATAATTTACCCTAAAAAATACAATTTTAGTCTTTTAATGATAGAATGATGAAATTTTGAGCTTGTAATTCAAACAAATTGAGTCTCGATAATCTCAATAACTGGATCAGACTAAAGAATCCAATAGAATTTTAAACGAGACAAACAAAAGGAGGTAAAGACCACTCAATAAATGAAATTGACTAAAGATTTTTCTTTTGAGCTATTTGAGAGTTGTCCAACTAAGAGCGCGAAAAATTGAGCGTTTCTTATCACAACCCTTTTTTGTAGCCGAAGTATTACCGGTTCTCCAGGGAAATATGTTGGTCTAGCAGAAACCATTAGAGGGTTTCAATTGATCCTTTCCGGAGAATTAGATGGTCTTCCTGAACAGGCCTTTTATTTGGTAGTAATATCGATGAAGCTACCACCAAGGCTTTTTTTTTTTTTTTTTTTTTTTTTTTTTTTTGTAATTTTAGAAAAATCCTGACCAATTTTCGTCGAAATGCCTAATTCAATAGAATTAAAATTGCCACACTCTATAATTATAAGACTAAAAATTTCATTTTTTTTTCTGCTCAAATGATAATTGGGTCGGACCCAAATCAACATCAAAGGATTCAAATATATATATAGATTTTTATGAATGAATGATACAAATTAAATAGTAAGATGGGCGGTGGAGCAATTTTTATGTATTCTATTTGTATATAAAAATTTAAGAGTCGAGACTGACTAAAAGTCTAAAAGTCATCCTGAATATGATTGTTTATCTGCTCGATATCACTTTTATTAGAAAAACGAAAACGAAAGAAAAGGTTTATGTCATTAATTAATTAATTAATTTCGAGATAATTCGAAAATCAGTAGTAATTGCTGTGGGAAAAATGATTTTGATCTATTTTACGACGAACATATATAATCTCAACGCCTTTTAATTATTTTTTATTTCTTTAATTATTTGCTTTTACGTTTCACCTAAACATATATATATATATATGTATAATAATTTATGTTTCTGGAGTTGGTATTTTCTTAGGCCGTCAGCATGCGGTAAAATTCATTTTAATTTCCAATATTATTTAGTTTTAATTTTAAAATAGTCTTATTTTTTCAACGTACTTTAAATCAACTTATTCAATAGCCATTTTTGCATATTACCCTTATGAATTATTATTTTTTACAAAGAAAATCATTCTAGAAGAATTTACCATTGAAAAATTGTTTAGATAATAACTTGATGAATGACGTATAAATATATTATTGTGAGTTTCATGAATTTCAAATTTTCAAATAAAAGAGTACTTGACTAAATATGTTAGAGAAAAAAAATAAATTACAAAATATATCAAAATTGTTTAAAAAAATATCTTCTAAAATCAATTAAAACATAAATAACAAAATGAATATGTTAATTAAAATGTTGAAGAATGAGGTATATTTTTAAAGATTTTTTGTTAAAAGAATGTTATTCTATTTTTTATTTAAAATTTTTATTTGAAAATTGCAAGAAGTTCGTTATATCCACAAAAATTATGATTATATATATTGATCATATTATTATTTAAATAATTATCCAATTGTAACTACTTCCAATTAACAATGATTATATATTTAAAAAATTATATGTGAGGGACGATTGAAAATAAAAGGTGAGGGATTAATATAATATTTTTGTAAATAATTAAAATTTTATAAGGATAATATGAAAAAATTACTCATCGAAGAGACCAATTTAAAATGAATTGAAAAGATAAGTATTATTTTAAAGTTAAACACAAATATTGGGAACAAAATGATTTACCCATCAGCAAATTCAGCATGATGTAGGTACAACCATGTCAGCATGACGTAGGTACATTCATAAAGCTTATTTATTGTGTATATTTGAATAATATTCTGTATACGAATAAAAATTAAATAAGGATAAAAAGAATTATTATTTTATCCACTGACAAAAATCAAGAGGGTTGTACCTTAGCTAAAACAAGTTAAGAATATATCTAATTTAGGTGACTTTATAAGTTTTGCAATTCTTTTTTAATATGCTTGAAAACTTATAAGATTATTGAAAATATTTGATAATTTTTCTTAAAAATGAGCATATTATATGATTCAAAAATAAAATTTTAAGGGCCTATAAGCTATTTAAAAAAAATGGTAAGGAGTTTCCAACTTATTATTGAGATTTTTATCAAACTCCTTCAATCTTGATGATATTAATTATTATTAACATTTTATAAGTTTCATAATCTTAATTAAAATTTTATCCCAATACTTAAAAAAACTTATTTCTAAAATAAGAATTCACATTTTAATAAATTTTTAAAAACATCTTATAAGATATATAGCTTATAAATATTTTTAAATAAATTTAGCCAAACACCCTTTTAACATTGCTACGCCTACTTTTATGAGAAAAGTGACTTTCTTTCCCCATATTAACATTAATAACAACATAAATAGTGCACATATATGTGTATATATATACATGCAATAAAGTGTAGAATTAATATCAATTCAAATAAAATAAAATATGCAATAAAGTGTAGAATTAATATCAATTCAAATAAAATAAAATATTAAAATTGCTATTTAGCCACCTATATAAAAATAAATTAATTTGAGGATTAGAAGGTCATTTTTGCATTGTTTTTCTAAGTCAACAATGGGGTGCTGATAGTCTATTGGTGAGTCTCACCCAGTCACTTTCGCCACATCTGCTTGACTAAAAACATAAAATACATAGCAAAAACAAAATACTAACATCACATTTGTCTACACGCCCACAAGTCGTCTTCTTTCCTTCCTTGTCTTTTCTCTTTTTCTTGCACATTCACACGTTACAAAGATAGGAAATTTCTAATTCTTTTTGGAGCTGAACTAATCATGTAATAAATATATTATATTTATTTTGTAATTGATTTGATTAGCTAAATCAGATTTGGATAGAAAATTTTCTTAGAGGCCTACATCAGGATACTGAATCGAAAATTTCTTGCCCACGTAAAATTCTAATCTTGATTGAGTTAAGCACTACTAGAAAAAAAAAAAATTCAGTATCGACTACAAATTTATTGGCAACTTATGATAAATAATTATTAACCATGGTTAAACAAAAATTGTTGCAAAAAATAACCTATATTATCCATTGAAAACTCTTTTTGCCATGGTTAAGCCATGGCAAATATTGCAGTCACACTCGTATATATCATGGTCAATAACCGTTGTATGACCGCGATGAATGATTATTCATTACGACTATTTATTTTTAGGGTAAATTATAACTACCTCCCCTGAGGTTTGGTATAATTACAAATATCCATTCATTATTGAAAAATTACAAATACCTCATTGAGGTTTGTAACTGTCTAACAAATAACTTATTTTCATCCATTTTTATGAGTGAACTGACCAAAATGACCTTATCCACTGAATTATTTTTTATTTAATTGTTATCTTTTTTTTTACTACAATGCGTAGGGAGAGGTTTCTTACATTTTTTACACAGATGAGCAATAATGCAATTTGTCTCAATTGATTTTTCTACAATTTTAATAAAAAATTCAAGGGCAAAATGGTCAATTTTAGGCCTTTGGTTAAAAATTATAAATTTCAAGAGGCTATTTATAATTTTTCAAATAAGAGAATATTTGCAATTACACCAAACTTCAGGAAAAGTGATTGTATTTACCTTATTTTTAATTATAACAATTAATTATAATTAAATATTATTTTGTTTTTATAGTGCACCCATCAGTTCTCTTCTTTCCACGTCTCTTCCATAAAAAACCTTGTCCTCTAAGATTCAATTCCTCAAACTTTTACTATATAAATACTCACACACACACACTACAATCAAGAATTCACACACTCACAAGCAATCAAAAGATGTCACCCTTACCCCCCATGGCTGAGATGATGACCCAAGTGGGCTCTGCAATTGCAGGCCTAATGGTCGCTTACGCCATGTTCCAAAACTATTTCCCTTACGAACTTCGGGGTCCCATCAAACGTTACACCCAAAAATTCATCAGTTTGCTCTACCCTTACATCCAGATCACCTTCCCGGAGTACCAAGGCGACGGTTTCGAGCGGAGCAAAGCCTTCGCCGCCATCGAGAGGTACTTGAATGCTACTTCCACCAAACAGGCTAAGCGCCTCCAGGCCAATGTCATCCGCGACAGCGAGGCCATCGTGCTTAGCATGGCCGACCACGAGGAGGTCACCGACGAGTACGAGGGCGTCAAGCTATGGTGGGCTTCCACCCAAACCACCCCTAATCGACAGTCGATCTCGTTCTATCCTAGAGAAGATGAGAAGAGGTACTTCAAGCTCACTTTCCACAAAAGATATCGAGATATGATCACCAACAACTACTTGAAGCACGTTCTTGACGAAGGAAAGGCAATCACCGTGAGGGAAAGGCGGAGAAAACTCTACACCAACAACAAGAGTGAGGGCTGGCACGGCTACCGCCGGAGCATGTGGAGCCATGTGATTTTCGAGCATCCAGCGAGCTTCGATACTTTAGCCATGGACCCTGGCAAGAAGCAAGAAATCATAGACGATCTCATTAACTTCACCAGATCGAAGGACTACTACGCCAAGATTGGCAAGGCCTGGAAGCGTGGATACCTCCTCTATGGCCCCCCTGGAACCGGCAAGTCCACCATGATCGCCGCCATGGCTAATCTCTTGAAGTACGACGTCTACGACCTGGAACTGACGGCGGTTAAGGACAACACAGAGTTGAGGAAATTGCTGATCGACACTGCGAGCAAGTCCATTGTTGTTGATCGAAGACATTGACTGCTCGTTGGAACCTGACGGGCAGAGGAGAAGAAAAAGGCAGACAAGAAGGACGGGGAGAATGGTAAGAAGAAAGATGAAGAGAAGGATGAGGTTAAGGAGAAGTTGAATAAATTGGAGGAGGAGAAGAATAAGACAAGCCAGGTTACGTTGTCCGGGCTTCTCAACTTCATTGACGGGCTCTGGTCGGCCTGTGGGAGCGAGAGAATCATCGTCTTCACGACGAATTACATTGAGAAACTTGACCCTGCTCTCATTCGGAGAGGGAGGATGGACAAGCACATAGAGCTCTCCTACTGTGGATTTGAAGCGTTCAAGGTTTTAGCCAAGAACTATTTGGACATTGATTCACACGAGTTGTTTGCGACGGTCAGGCGACAGTTGGAGGAGACGAAAATGACTCCGGCTGATGTTGCTGAGAATTTAATGCCTAAATCAGGCAGCGACGATGAGGAGATTTGCCTGAGGAGACTGATCAAAGCCCTGGAGGAGGCAAAGGAAGAAGAGAAGCGGAAGGCGGAAGAAGAAGAGAAGCGAAAGGCAGAGGAAGAAGAGAAGCAGAAGGCTGAGAAATTGGCAAAAGAAGAAGAAGAAAGAAAGAAAAAAGAGACGGAAAATGGTGCAGATCATCAATCAGACAGTAAACATGAAAAATTGGAGAATGGAGTGAAGGAAAATGGTGAAGCAGATGAGAATTTGGAGAATGGGGTTAAAGAAAATGGCAAATGATGATCATACTGTAGCATGCTCTCTACTACTACTAGTGTTTATTCATGATAGTCTAAATAATTTCAACCTTTAGGAATTACTAAAAGAATATATTGGATGATGCGAAAATTATATTTGTATTGATTTGATTAGGTGAATTAATTTCCAGGTGGGGGGTTGTTTGTAGTATAATTTTCGGGTGTGATGAATTGAATTGTCGACTGTGAATTTGTGTTTATGTTGATGATTGCAGTGTAAATTAAATCTAGTAGCTGTTATTCCAAGCTTCTCTTCAATTAATATCCAATTTGCATGGTGTAAACCAGCATACATATATATGCATACAATCCAAAGCAAATAGAGGTTTATGTGGAAAAGAAAACCTCTTCTGGGGTTATGATTGGGATCTTCTTCATTTCAATGTTTAGCTATAATATTATAATTATTGGAAAATGGTGAATGATAAATTAAAGGATAAATCGTGACAAGTGATTGGTTACGATATGTGACACATAACGAGCTCGTGATAGCTTGTGACAACTCGTGACACATAAATGATGGTTGATGGGCCCCAATCATCATCCGGTCGTGTCTGATCAACCTAATGGGTGTATCCTTTGGTTGAAATGATATGTCCATTGGGTGAAATCCTTTGGATGAAATGATGTGTCCATTTGTGTGAAATGGTATGTCCTTTGGATAAAAGGATGCATCCATTTGAGTTAAATGGTATGTCCTTTGGATGAAAGGATGCATCCATTTGAGTTAAATGGTATGTCCTTTGGGTGAAATGATGCATCCATTCGGTTGAAAGGTCATAACTTTTCAAAGGCATCTTTTCTGATTGGACGTATCCATACGAAACACCTTTCCAACTCCTATAAATAGATCTCACCATTTTCATTTCATGGATTCAAAGCATTCAACTATTCATAGCATTCTTAAGCATACAAAGCATTTTAGAGTTTAGCAAGAGAGTTTCAAGATATCGTTTGGTTCGCCGTTTCTCAAAGTTTGCAGTGCTGCTACTTTGAGATATAAAGTCGTTGTATCTTGGGAGACAAATTGCCAATTCCGTGAGCACCAGAGCGGGGGCAATAATTGTCTTAAAGATAAAGAGTCTAACTCTTGCCTCGACTTTGTAATACACAATTTCCCGTACTATCTAACTCATTCATTCCTACAAGTTTAAGACAATTATTTGTCATTGTGTATTATGGCGAGTGAGTCTGCTGCTACCAATCCAGCTATGGCAACTGGATTTGCTGTTGCTAATCCGGCTACTATGGTTGTCCAAACACATGTGCCACAACCGATTGCTGCCCAAGGAGAAAGGCCGGAGAAATTCTCAGGTAATGACTTTAAGAGATGGCATCAAAAGATGTTGTTCTATCTCACTACGTTGAACCTAGCGAGGTTCTTAAGTGAGGAAGCCCCCGTTGTTTCTGAGGAGGATAATGATACCCAACAAAGGATTGCTTTTGATGCATGGGGTCATGGGGATTTTCTATGCAGAAATTATATCCTCAATGGCTTGAGCGATACTTTATACAACGTGTATAGCTCAGCCAAGACTGCAAAAACCCTTTGGAAATCCTTGAAAAAGAAATACCGAACGGAGGATGCCGGCTTGAAGAAATTCATAGTCGGCAAGTTCTTGGAATTCAAAATGGTGGATTCCAAAACGGTAATGAGCCAAGTCCAAGAATTCCAAATGATCTTGCATGATCTACATGCGGAAGGAATGAGGCTCAGTGAATCCTTCCAAGTAGCTGTTATGATTGAATAGCTACCTCCGCTATGGAAGGAATTCAAAAATTACTTGAAGCACAAGCGGAAGGAAATGGGGCTTGAGGATTTGATTGTCAGACTGAGGATAGAAGAAGACAATCGATTGTCTGAAGTGAAATCTAAAAGGCTACCAATTGAGGCCAAGACAAATTTGATGGAATCAAATGGAAATGCTAGCAACAAACGAAAGCGCGCTGATTATAAGTCGAAAAAGGGGAAGGCCAAAATGATAAAAGGAAATTGCTACAACTGTGGCAAACCTAATCATATGGCTAAGGATTGTCGACTCCCTAAGAGAAATCAAGCGCATGTTTCTGAGGTCAAGTCTGTACCTATAGATTTGGGAGAACTTAGCCTCTCGGCCATGGTGTTTTGAAGCCAATTTGGTAGATAACCCGAGAGAGTGGTGGATTGATACTGGCGCTACCCGCCACATTTGCTCTGACAAGAGTATGTTCTCCACTTACACACCAGTCAATGGGAGGAAGTTGTTTATGGGAAATGCAATGACTTCCGACATTGTTGGGCTCGGCAAGGTGGTACTAAAGATGACCTCAGGAAAGGAACTCACTCTGATCGATGTGCTGCACGTTCCAGACATCCGAAAGAACTTAGTGTCTGGATCACTATTAGTTAAGAGTGGGTTTAGAGTAGTGTTTGAGTCCAACAAATTTGTACTTACAAAGAACGGCCAGTTTATAGGAAAAGGATATGCCGAGAATGGGTTGTTCAAGATGAATGTAATGACTGTAATGTGTAATTTTGAAAGCAATAAAATTACGGCTTCTACTTACTTGATTGAGTGTTGTGACTTATGGCATGTCAGATTAGGACATGTTAATTTTAACACTCTACGAAGATTAGTAAGTTTGAATTTATTGCCTTCGTTTGCAATAAATACTGAACACAAATGTGAAATTTGTGTTGAAGCGAAAATGACCAAGGTGCCATTTCCATCTGTCGAAAGAAAGACATCACCTCTAGAATTAATTCACACTGATATATGTGATTTAAAATTTGTGCAAACTAGAGGTGGGAAAAAGTATTTTATTACTTTTATTGATGATTGCACAAGATACTGTTATGTATACTTGTTGAGAAGTAAAGATGAGGCGTTGGAGGCCTTTAAACTTTATAAGAATGAGGTTGAAAATCAACTTAGCAGAACTATAAAAGCCATACGCAGTGATAGAGGTGGCGAATATGGAGCTCCATTTGATGAATTTTGTTCAGAATTTGGCATAATTCATCAGACTACTGCTCCTTATTCACCTCAATCGAATGGCGTTGCTGAAAGAAAGAATCGTACTCTCAAGGAAATGATGAATACTGTGTTGATAAGTTCAGGCTTACCCCAAAACCTGTGGGGGGAAGCGATTCTTTCAGCAAATCACATTCTTAATAAAGTACCACACAGAGATAGAAATGAAACTCCTTATGAACTTTGGAAAGGTTATAAACCTTCCTACAAGTATCTTAAAGTGTGGGGGTGCTTGGCTAAGGTAGAAGTACCAAAGCCTAAACAAGTAAAAATAGGCCCAAAGACCGTTGATTGCATATTCATTGGATATGCAAATAACAGTAGTGCATATCGCTTTCTAGTGCACAAGTCAACGATCCTTGATATACATGAAATACAATCATTGAATCAAGGAATGCTGTGTTTTTTGAAAATATCTTTCCTTGCAATGAGAGGAAAGAAGAAGAGAGTTCTAGGAAAAGAACCTATGAAGATGCAAATGGTGATCTTCAAAAGGATGAAGAACCTAGACGCAGCAAGAGGGCTAAAATAGCCAAATCATTTGGTCCCGATTTTTTAACTTATTTGTTAGAAAATGAACCAAAGACAATCAATGAGGCATTGTCAAGTCCAGAAGCACCATTCTGGAAAGAGGCTATCAATAATGAAATTGAATCCATTATGCAAAACCATACTTGGGAGTTGGAGGATCTCCCTCCTGGTTGCAAACTGTTAGGATGTAAATGGATTCTGAAAAGGAAGTACAAGACTGATGGATCTATAGATAAATACAAAGCAAGGTTGGTAGCTAAAGGATTCAAACAAAAAGAAGGCCTTGACTTCTTTGATACATGTTCACCAGTTACTAGAATGACGTCAATTCGAGTGCTTATAGCTATTGCTGCACTGTATGATTTGGAAATACATCAAATGGATGTTAAAACGGCATTCTTGAATGGCGAATTAGATGAAGAGATCTACATGGAATAACCTGAAGGGTTTGTCGTTCCTGACCAAGAGAAGAAAGTCTGTAGACTCGTCAAATCATTGTATGGGCTTAAACAAGCTCCTAAGCAATGGCATGAAAAATTTGACCAAACGATGTTGTCAAATGGTTTCAAAATCAACGAGTGTGATAAATGTGTATATGTGAAAAGCACTCACAACTCCTTTATCATAGTATGTCTATGTGTAGATGACATGTTGATAATGGGAAGTAGTCGTGACATCATTTTGACTACCAAAGGAATGTTAACAAAACATTTTGATATGAAAGACATGGGTTTAGCAGACGTGATACTAGGGATTAAGATCTCTAAAACGTCTGACGGACTGGTCTTATCACAGTCTCATTTTATAGAGACTGTTCTTAGAAAGTTCAAGGCTTACGACGGTCCACCTGCTAAGACTCCTGTAGATCTAAGTCTACACTTAGCCAAGAACAAAGGTGAACCCGAATGTCAAGTTGAATACTCAAGAATAATTGGTAGTTTGATGTATATCATGAATTGCACTCGTCCTGATATTGCGCACTCAGTAAACAAACTGAGTAGATTTACGAGTAACCCTAACAAAGGTCATTGGAAGGGGTTAATTAGGGTCCTTCGATACCTAAAATACACTT
Source organism: Sesamum alatum (assembly GCA_034509735.1). NCBI lineage: Eukaryota > Viridiplantae > Streptophyta > Magnoliopsida > Lamiales > Pedaliaceae > Sesamum > Sesamum alatum. The sequence continues at coordinate 28,874,913 of JACGWO010000010.1, read as the reverse complement.
CCAACTATGGGCTACATTATACGAGATATCCAGCGGTGTTGGAAGGATATAGTGATGCCAATTGGATATCCGATACTAAAGATACTAAGTCCACAAGTGGCTATGTATTCACCATTGGAGGTGGTGCAGTGTCTTGGAAGTCCTCAAAACAAACGTGTATAGCTCGTTCCACAATGGAATCTGAGTTTATCGCTTTAGATAAAGCTGGAGAAGAAGCGGAATGGCTTCGTAATTTCTTGGAGGACATTCCTTGTTGGACTAAACCAGTGACTGCAGTTGTGATACATTGTGATAGTCAGTCGGCCATTGGAAGGGCACAAAGCAGTAAGTCTAGACATATACGTCGAAGACATAATACCATAAGACAGTTGATCTCTAATGGAATTATATCTATTGACTATATAAAGTCAAAGGATAATTTAGCGGATCCATTAACAAAAGGCCTTTCTCGAGATCAAGTATACTGTTCGTCGAGGGGAATGGGATTAAAACCCGCCAATTAAATCTTTATAGCCCAACCTTGTTGACTGGAGATCCCAAGATCTTGGTTCAATGGGACAACTAAGTTATAAAGATTGTGGAAAGCACTTGGAGTTTTACTCCTTCCCATTCCTATGACAAAAGTGCTGTCAGTAAAGGGTAGAGGTTAAGCTATAAGCTTTTAATGATTCCTATTCTAAGTCAAGAACATTATAGGAGATCCCCTATATAAGTGTGAAGACGGGCCGCTTCAAATGTAAAACACTTATGAGCTGAACAGTTCAAGACATCATGTTCACTGATTAGCCAAGTAAATCCGATGGTATTCTCCTAAGGAAGGTTCAAAGCCACCAACTACCTATCCTGATGCAATGACTTCTCGGTTGAAACTCTCTTGAGTGTCTGCATGCTCATATGCATTAATTTTCATTCATGTGGGGGATTATTGGAAAATGGTGAATGATAAATTAAAGGATAAATCGTGACAAGTGATTGGTTACGATGTGTGACACATAACGAGCTCGTGATAGCTTGTGACAGCTCGTGACACGTAGATGATGGTTGATGGGCCCCAATCATCATCCGGTCGTGTCTGATCAACCTAATGGGTGTATCCTTTGGTTGAAATGATATGTCCATTGGGTGAAACCCTTTGGATGAAATGATGTGTCCATTTGTGTGAAATGGTATGTCCTTTGGATAAAAGGATGCATGATTCATCCATTTGAGTTAAATGGTATGTCCTTTGGATGAAAGGATGCATCCATTTGAGTTAAATAGTATGTCCTTTAGGTGAAATAATGTATCCATTCGGTTGAAAGGTCATAACTTTTCAAAGGCATCTTTTCTGATTGGACATATCCATACGAAACACCTTTCCAACTCCTATAAATAGATCTCCCATTTTCATTTCATGGATTCAAGCATTCAACTATTCATAGCATTCTTAAGCATACAAAGCATTTTAGAGTTTAGCAAGAGAGTTTCAAGATATCGTTTGGTTCGCCGTTTCTCAAAGTTTGCAGTGCTGCTACTTTGAGATATAAAGTCGTTGTATCTTGGGAGATAAATTGCCAATTCCGTGAGCACCAGAGCGGGGCAATAATTGTCTTAAAGATAAAGAGTCTAACTCTTGCCTCGACCTTGTAATACATAATTTCCCGCACTATCTAACTCATTCATTCCTACAATAATTAATAAATACGGGTGCATACAATCCACAGACGGCGCCAACTGATCCAGGTGGCAGGTAGCGATTCTTGGTAAGGTCAATGCTCACGATCTCGATCTATCACCTAAAATGTAGTGGTACCTGAGAAGAGAAAGCACGTCAGGCTAGCCGGGATGGTCTAGAGCGAAAACCCTCCGATGCTTAAGTCAGCTCATGTCTGAGATGGTAAAAGTGTGATTTAAGTAAAGTAGTAGATCGAACACAATCAATAAGTCTTACCATATATGAAGTGGGATAGGTGTATTTATAGGGCCAAACGTATGCACTTGCTTGGTCCACATGGCTTCACCTCAAGACTTAAGCTGTCAGACGACAAATGATTTAGATTTCGGGTCTTCCAGGGCGGGTCTCGATCTGGGTCGCGAGTAGCAACCTGTCTGTCCTGTTTGTGGATCCTAAGGCCCATATGTAAATTTAGCACCTTTTCATGGTTATTTGTGTCTTTTCTATATACTAGAAAGCATGACGTGCGATACACGTGTACAAATATATTTTTAGAAGTAAATATATCATTTATGTTAAGTTCATGATATTATTCATTTTTTTTTTCATTGAAACATTAGTATTATACAATTTTATTTTCAAACAAATTGATAATAATTATTTAAATTGATAATGAAACTATCCAATTCTATTATTTGTAATTCACTTTCTAAATTTAATTGGCACTATTGAATAAAAAGATATTCCCAAAAATGGAAATTTTGTATTTCGTATATTCACTAATGATTATTTCATTATTATATATCAAACCAATTAATATGAAAATATAAAATAATGATATTCAAAAAATTAATATTAAAATAAAAATAATTAGTCAAAGCTCCTTAACTTGGATAGAAGAAATTCCAGTTTAATAAAATAAATTGATCAGTTTTATTTGTAGGTTTTATTATGCCTATTTTTTGTTGTTTAATTTTGTTTTACTTTTTGTTACATTTTGTATGTGTGTGTTGTTTGTTTTCTTTTACTACTATATTTTAATGTCATTTATTTTTAATTTATCGACACTATTACAAACTAATTATTTATTGACTATTGTTATAAAGCTATAATCAAATTGGACCATAGTATCAAGATTTGTATTGTAAGATCCTATAATGTATGTTAATCATATTTCAGCGCCGACTTTTTTATATTGTCAAAGCATTATTTACATGCTTTATTAGCTTTTAAAATTTAAAATTTTTATTGTATAAAATTTTATTTTTTACCTTTATAAAAGAAAAAATAGATTTAAAAGTAAAACATTCAGGATTATCTAATACTTAAAAAAAATCAAGTGCTAAGAGATTCACTCAATAGTTAAATTTTCATAAGCAATTTCAATTTAATAATATTCTATTCATAATCAATTTTTATTCTCTTTAGTACTCATGCTTTTTAAACCTTTAAGTTAATTTTATAATTTTATTACTGGAAAAATATATTAATCTCATTGGCTTATTTATTTATTTATTTATCATATTTTTTTTCTAATTTCAACATAATTAACTCAGTTTTTTATTTATTATTTTATTGTACTAAGTTTATTCTCAAAATTTATTAATTTTCTTAATATGAAAATGTAATTGTACTAATGTGTTAGTATATAATTATTTTAAATTTTATAATTTTAATTGTTATTGTGTTAATATTTACTCATGATTTAACTTTTCTTATTTTCATAAGGTGAAATAGTATTTTTCAGTCCGTAACTTAGGTCCTTTCCATTTTAATTTGGTCCATTGATTTTGAGATTCTCACTTTCGGTCCCGTAAATATTAGAAAGTAGCAATTTTAGTTCCATGACACCTTTCCCTCTGGTTACAAGGGGACCAAATATTACAACTTTTATGCACCTTTTAAAGCATAAAAATAGTTAAATATATCTCGTTAGGACTTACAATTATGTTAGTTAATTTACTACTCAATAAGATAAGGTCTTTAATTAAATTATTTATTATATTACTATTTATACTCTTCTTCAATGTCAATGTCTTGGGGGTGCAGGGGGAGGGAGACATGGTATTTTTAGCCTATTAATATTGAAATAAAATCAATTAGTTAGCTCTTTTTAAAATTTTCAATAGCACTTCTAATTTAATCATATTGATAATTTTTATTTGTAACTGAATTTTGATAATTATCCGTTATTCCATTTTACAAGAAATTCCATTTTAATAAAATTGATCAATTTTTATTCATAGGTTTTATTGTGCCTCTTTGTTATTGTTTGATTTTTCTATATTATGTCTGTGTATGTAATACGTTTTCTTTTACTATAATTTGAATGTCGTTGATTTTTAATTTATTGACACTAAATGATTACAAACTAATTATTTATTGACTATTATTATAAAAATACAATTTAATTGGACAATATTACCAATATTTTGTATTGTAAGATCCTAATATTAATTATATTTCAGTATCAACTTTTAAATATTGTCAAAGTATTATTTACATGCTTTATTACCTTCTAAATTTTAAAATATTATTGTATAAAATTTTATTTTATTTTCCTTGATATTGTAATTTTTAATTCTATATGTTTTTAGTTTAACTTCTTAATCTTCTTTTCATATGCACTGATTGGTAGTTTAAGTTTATATTAGTATTTTATATATTATTCATGTGTAGTTTATTTTAAATTTTAATGTGTAATGGTAGATTAAAACTTTCTTAATATAATTAAGATTTCTTCTAGCAAAGTAATTGTGTTGAAATATTATTTGGCATATTCATTTTTTTAGTTGAATATGTTATTCATTCTCTAAGTAGTTTAGAGTAATTGAGACTCTTAAATATTTTTCTTATAGAATTTTATTTTTTCTATAACTAATTTTATAATATATTTTTTTGTGAATGTTATTAAAATTTAATGCGTGACAGGTCTATGCATGATTCACGATTAGAAGCAGGTTTATTAAAATTCTGTGTAATTGGATTCATTCATGATTCACGATTATGTTTTTTTATCCTAAATTTATATAGAGGAGGTTTAGAATATTTAAAATTCTAAATTATTAAAAATTCCAGAATCTATAATATAATAATTAATAATATTTAAATAAGGTTATATTTGTCTTTCCACAATGGGAACAAACAACTTGAGTATTCACACATTTATATAGAGTATAGATATGGGGTACAATCCCTATCATTAGTCCCCCACTTTCTCTAGTGCAAGCAAGTTATTGCACTGGAAGAAGTTGAACAGGCATCATGTGATCAGTTGTGTCTTCTTGCCATTATGACAATCTTGTCATTTCTGATAACTTGGGAAGTCATTTGCCTATTTTGCCAAAACCTTCTACCTTGACCTCTTATGGCGGAGTTCAACTCGAAAAATCGTCTTTGTATTTATTCTACCTCGACCTCTTGGAGTCGAGCTTAACTTGGAGAAAGCTTTCACAGATAATAACGCGACCTCACGGGAGGTACGCGACCTTCTTGAAGATAAATCTCTTTTCAAATGATAACGCGACCTCACAGGAGGTACGCAACCTCCTTGACGATAAATATTTTCAGATAATAATGTGACCTCGCAGGATGTAAGCGACCTTGAAGATAATTCTTTTTCAAATAATAATGCGACCTCGCGGGAGGCATGCGACCTTCTTGAAGGTAAATATTTTTTCAGATAATAACGCAACCTCGCGGGAGGTACGCGACCTTGAACATAATTTTTTTCTGATAATAACGCGACCTTCTTGAAGGTAAAGCTTTTTCAGATAATAACGCGATCTCGTGGGAGGTATGCTACCTTGAAGATAAAACCTTTTCAGATAATAACGCAACCTCGCAGGAGGTATGCACCTTCTTGAAGGTAAATTGTTTTTTCAGATAATAACGCGACCTCGCAGGAGGTACGCGACCTTGAAGGTAAATCATTTTTCAGATAATAACGTGACCTCGTGGGAAGTATGATACCTTGAAGATGAATCTTTTTTCAGATAATAACGCGACCTCGCGGACGTACGCGACCTTGAACATAAATCTTTTTCAGATAATAACACGCCTCGCAGGAGGTACTCGACCTTGTTGGAGAAATCCGTTTCCGATAATATCGCGACCTCACGGGAGGTACGCGACCTTGCTCTTTCACAAATCATTTGAGACGATTTTTTTTTTTCAGATCTTTCACAGATCACTTGAGACGATCTTTGTCAGATCGTTTTGAGGTGATCTTTCACAGACCATTTAGGGTAATCTTTTTCAGATTACTTGGGGTGATCTTTCAGAGATCATTTGAGACGATCTTTTTCAAATCGTTTTGATGTGATCTTTTCTAGATCGTTTTGAGATGATCTTTTTCAGATCGTTTTGAGGTGACCTTTTTCAGATCATTTTGAGATGATCTTTTTCAGATCGTTTTGAGGTGATCTTTTTGAAATCTTTTTGAGACGATCTTTTTCATATCATTTTGAGGTGATATTTTTTAATCGTTTTGATGTGATCTTTCACAGATCACTTGAGACGATCTTTTCATATCATTTTGAGGTGATCTTTTTCTGATCATCTTAATGATGTCACGTAACCCACAGGAGTAAATGACTGCGCACATGAAATTAAGTAGCCCAATTGTATTTAAATGATCTTTCAGAGATCCTTACACTTGGTAAACTTTTCAAGTTTGAGCTAATCACAAAAAGGTGATGAGAACACCGAGGGCTTCCAACGAGCTAAAGAAATTCAAGATCAATTGCACCAAGACTTAACCATTGGAAGTGGGCGAATGACAAGAGGAAGGTTGAAGAGAATGCAAGAAGCAATTCAAGCCCAATCCAACTTAATATTTGCTAATGGGATCAAGTCACAATTGGAGGCCCAACATGAGTGCTTAATTTCAATAATTCAAGCCCAAGGAAGCCCATATTAAGAGCCCAAATTCGTCCAAGTGCAGCCAAGTGGTCAAAGAAGACTTCTTAATCACATTCAAAGTGCATTTATCACATACAATGCACCATTTTTCGGATTCATATGGAAGACCATAACTTTTACTCGTTTTTTGATCAAGAATGCATAGTTTTTAGTCATATTTTGACTAATTATTGAATGTACATCCACCAAGGAGTCACTTGGGGATATGTGTGGTCAATCTAGAAGTGTTTTAGGCCTATAAAAGGCATGTATCAGCATGCAAACGGGCACAACCAAGAAGATATCCAAGTTTAAGAAATATTGAGAGAGTTATCATATTTTCGAGAGTTTATATCCTATTTTCAGCTTTAGTGAAACCTTGCTTTGTCAATCTAGCATATTAGGTTGGTGATTCAAATTCACAAAGCCCCCGAATTCGTGCTCGACCCAAGTGTGTCGTTGTGTGGATTGGTTTGCTCGTGCTCGTGGTTGGTTGAATGTTCTAAGTAGCAGGTCACGTTTATATAACGTTGGTTGGCTATTTGCATTCCTCAGGTCATGGACCTTTTTATCCATTGCAAGCCTACGTCGTGAAGATCGGGCCACCTATGGTCAATACCATATCATGTGGTATCAGAGCCTTCGGTTAACACGGTAGGTTCCCAAGTTCCACCTATCTTTGATCTTACACCACCAAGCTTCCGTACCCCATTGTTATCTTTAGTTTTATCTCTATAAAAGAAAACAAAAAAAAAAGAAGAGAAAAGCTCAAAAAAAAAAAAAAAAACGAGCAGCAAAAAAAGAAGAAGAAAAATTCGTTCAAAAAAAAGAAGGCCAAAAAAAAAGTACAAAAGTGAAAAAAGGGGCCATTTGAAAGGAAAAAAAAAAACAAAAGAAAGAAAAATCAAATTGTGTTATTGTTTTCTAGCTATACTTTGCTACTATCCTTGTAAGCCAACCGATCTTGATTTCCCAAGTTGTACCTAGCTTCTTTAGACCATTCTCTTGGTACGGGTAAGTTTGAATCGTCCATCTACACAAAGTGGTTGAGAAAATAATTGGCATTTGGTTTGAGTCGCTAGATAAAAGCATCGCGTTTCATAAGTTTTAGCTTAGAGAGTGTTGAGTGTAGTGAGACTATCATTGAGAGTCAAGAGTTGAGAGCTTATTAACTGAGGAGTGAAACACGAGTGGAAAAATGAAAGAGTGAAACACGAGTGGAAAAATAAAAGAGAGAAAAAAAAGAGTGTGGCAAGGATTTGATGAGGTTCCTATAATTTTACTAAATGGCAGAAAATCGAGATAAAGGAGTTGTTGAAGCAAGTGATGACAACAACTCGGGAGAAACACTACGAGGCGGAGTCGATGCATTCCATATGCAAGCCTTGGTGAGCCACCTTGAGAAGTTGCTTGACCGTAAGTTGGAAAGTCTTCATGAAAGATTGGATCAAGTAGAGGATCAAGTTGCCGGTCCAAGAGCTACAAATCAAAGACAAACTCCCAATCCACGACCTCAACATCATGATGAGTATTTGGAGGATCCAAGTGGTGAAGATGAATATGAGGACATCCGGCCGAGGAGAGTGAATAGACCAAGAGATAGATCGAGACGGCCTAGAGATGAAGATGGTGGCCTAGGAGGAGTTAAGGTCACAATTCCTTCATTTAAAGGAAAGAGTGATCCCGAAGCGTATTTGGAATGGGAGATACGTGTTGAGCAAATCTTTTCATGCCACAACTACTCAGAGACTAAAAAGGTCAAACTCGCAGCCCTTGAGTTTACCGATTATGCTCTTGTTTGGTGGGATCAGATGCAAAAGGAACGGGTTAGGAATGGTGAACGTCCTATCACAACATGGGAAGAGATGAGAGCAATCATGAGGAGGAGGTTTGTTCCATCTTATTATCGTCGTGAGCTTCACAACCAGCTCCAGCGTCTTACTCAGGGTTCTAAAAGTGTTGATGAGTACTACAAAGAGATGGAGATTGCCATGATTCGAATTAACATCATAGAGGACAATGAAGCAACTATGGCTCGTTTCTTGCATGGGCTCAATCGTAACATTGCTGATGTTGTGGAGATGCACCACTATGTAGAACTTGAAGAGATGGTACACCAATCCATCAAGGTTGAACAACAACTCAAGTGGAGAGGACTTATGCTGAGGAGTTCTAACTCGTCTACATTCAGTCCGTGGAAGAACAACCCCAAGAAAGACACCCCTTCCGCATCAAAATTCAAGGAGGCCGATCCTAAACATGGTGACAAAGTTGCTGCCAAAAAGGTACAACCCGAGTCTAATTCTTCAAGAAACCGTGATATAAAGTGTTTCAAGTGCCAAGGGAGAGGGCACATAGCAAGTGAGTGTCCTAACCGACGTACAATGATCTTCAACAACCATGGAGAGTTGGAAATCGAAGAAGAAAGCACCGAGAAAGAGGAATCATCACATGAAGATGGTGATGGAAAGTATTCCGAAGAAGGAGAGTTGCTTGTTACTAGAAGATCTCTTAGTGCCCATATGATGGAGGAAGGCAATTGCCAAAGAGAAAACTTGTTCCATACACGCTGCCAAGTTCAAGGAAAGGTATGTAGCATGATTACTGATGGTAGTAGTTGTTGCAATGTGGCAAGTACTGAATTGGTTCAAAAATTAAGTCTACCTACTATCAAGCATCACCGTCCATACAAGCTTCAATGGTTGAATGAGTGTGGCGAGTTGAAGGTGACCAAGCAAGTGAAGGTATTGTTTTCAATTGGAGGGTACAAAGATGAGGTTATTTGTGATATTGTGCCAATGAAAGCATGCCACATATTGCTGGGGAGGCCATGGCAGTTTGATAGGCATGTAACACATGATGGATTCCAAAATCGTTACTCTTTTGTGCTACGAGGGGAATCCATAACTCTCAATCCGATGACACCAAAGCAGATTTTGCAAGATCAGATTTTGAGAGAAAACAAAAGAGAGTGTGAGAAAAAGAAAGAGAAACAGAAAGAAGAGAGTGAAAATGAGAGTGACAAGAAAATGAGTGATTCAAAAGATGGAGAGAAGAAAAGCAAAAGAGGAAAGAAAAAGGTGAGGGAAAAAGATGAAGAGAAAGAGAGTTTACTAGTTGCTAAAAAGAGTGAGATCAAGGAAGCTTTGTTTTCCCAACAAAACCTCATAGTACTTGTGTACAAAGAGGCTATGTTGAACTCTAACGACCTAACATCTTATTTGCCTAGTGTTGTTACATCTCTTTTGCAGGATTATGAAGATGTCTTTCCGGATGAGATACCACCAGGTTTACCACCAATTCGTGGGATTGAGCATCAAATTGACTTCATGCCAGGAGCATCCTTACCAAACCGTCCAGCATACCGTACCAATCCCGAGGAGACTAAGGAGATTCAAAGGCAAATCCAAGAGTTGATGGCCAAAGGTTATGTAAGGGAGAGCCTTAGTCCTTGTGCAATTCCGGTGTTGCTCGTGCCTAAGAAGGATGGCACATGGCGGATGTGTGTTGATTGCCGAGCCATTAACAACATAATGATAAGATATCGTCACCCTATTCCTAGGATAGATGATATGCTTGACGAGTTAAATGGTTCAACTATCTTTTCTAAAATTGATTTAAAAAGTGGTTATCATCAAATTAGAATGAAAGAAGGAGATGAGTGGAAAACCGCTTTCAAAACAAAACATGGGCTTTATGAGTGGTTAGTTATGCCTTTTGGTCTTAGTAATGCACCTAGCACATTTATGAGATTGATGAATCATGTTTTGCGTGCGTTTCTAGGCAAATTTGTGATAGTTTACTTTGATGATATTCGTGTTTATAGTAGGATTTTGGAAGAACATGTAACACATCTAAATCAAGTCCTAGAGGTTCTAAGAAAAGAAAAGTTATTTGGAAATCTGAAAAAGTGTGACTTTTGCACTAACAAAGTTGTTTTCCTTGGTTTTGTTGTGAGTAGTGAAGGAATCACAGTTGATGAAGAAAAGGTCAAAGCTATTAAAGATTGACCAACCCCCACCACTATTGGAGAAGTGAGGAGCTTTCATGGACTTGCAAGCTTTTATAAGCGATTTGTGAAGGACTTTAGCACCATGGCAGCCCCATTGAATGAGTTAACAAAGAAGAATGTTCCATTCAAGTGGGGAAAAACACAAGAGAAAGCCTTTCAAACCATAAAACAGAAGCTTACTCATGCACCTCTGCTAGCCCTTCCCGACTTTGGTAAGGCTTTTGAAATTGAGTGTGATGCAAGTGGGATTGGCATAGGAGGAGTTCTTTTGCAAGGAGGTAGACCGATTGCATATTTCAGCGAGAAGCTAAGTGGGCCGACACTTAACTACCCCACATATGACAAGGAGCTTTATGCATTGGTTAGAGTATTAGAAACTTGGCAACATTATTTGTGGCCAAAAGAGTTTGTGATACATTCTGATCATGAAGCACTCAAGTATATTAACAGTCAAAGCAAGCTTAGCCGTCGACATGCCAAGTGGATAGAGTTTATTGAGTCGTTTCCATATGTGATCAAACACAAGAAAGGTAAGGAGAACATTGTTGCTAATGCACTTTCAAGAAGGTATGTTTTACTTTCAACGTTAGATGCTAAAATTCTTGGGTTTGAGTTCATCAAAGATCTGTATACTAATGATGTTGATTTTGGTGAAGCATTTGGAAACTGCAGCCCAAGCAACGGATGGGACAAATTCTATTTGCATGATGGGTTTTTATTTCGAGCCAACCAGCTTTGTGTTCCTAATTGTTCTACTCGTTTGTTATTGTTAAAGGAAACACATTCTGGGGGTTTGATGGGTCACTTTGGTATTTCTAAGACTTTGGGAGTCTTGAGTGAACACTTTTATTGGCTAAAGATGCGTAGAGATGTTGAGAAGTTTGTGGGGAAATGCATAGTTTGTCATAAGGCAAAATCAAAGCTTAATTCTCATGGATTGTACATGCCCCTCCCTATTCCTAGTGTATCTTGGGAAGATATTTCAATGGACTTTGTTTTGGGATTGCCTAAGTCTAAGAGGGGAGAGATTCTATTTTTGTTGTTGTTGACAGATTTTCCAAAATGGCACACTTCATTGCATGCCATAAAGTTGATGATGCCTCTAATATTGCTAATCTTTTCTTTCAGGAAGTTGTGAGGCTCCATGGTATGCCAAGAACTATAGTGTCTGATCGGGATGTCAAGTTCCTTAGCTACTTTTGGAAAACTTTGTGGGGCAAGCTTGGAACTAAGTTATTTTTCTCTACTACTTGTCATCCTCAAACCGACGGGCAAACCGAGGTGGTCACTAGGACACTTTCAACTTTGTTGCGAATAATTGTGAAGAAGAACTTGAGGAGTTGGGAAGAGTGTCTACCGCACGTCGAGTTTGCTTACAATAGGGCTGTCCATTCTACTACTAAGTTTTCGCCCTTTCAAATTGTTTATGGTTTTAATCCTCTTGCACCTATTGATTTAACTCCTTTGCCTTTGCAGGAGAGAGTAAACATGGATGGAAAGAAACGTGCTGAATTTGTTAAGAAAATCCATGAAAAGGCCAAAAGTAATATTGAGAGGATGACTCAACAGTACGTGAACCGTGCGAACAAGGGAAGGAAACGAGTTATCTTTGAACCAATGGACTTAGTATGGTTGCATCTTAGAAAAGAGAGGTTTCCGGACAAAAGGAAGTCCAAGATCATGCCAAGAGGGGATGGACCATTTCGAGTCCTTGAAAGGATCAATGACAATGCTTACAAGCTTGAATTGCCCGGTGAGTATGGAGTAAGTGCTACTTTTAATGTTTCTGATCTTTCTCCTTTTTATGATGCAGATAATGAAGAGTCGAGGACGACTCCTTTTCAATAGGGGGAGGATGATGGGAACACCGAGGGTTTCCAACGAGCTAAAGAAATTCAAGATCAATTGCACCAAGACTTAACCATTGGAAGTGGGCGAATGACAAGAGAAAGGTTGAAGAGAATACAAAAAGCAATTCAAGCCCAATCCAACTTAATATTTGCTAATGGGATCAAGTCACAATTGGAGGCCCAACATGAGTGCTTAATTTCAATAATTCAAGCCCAAGGAAGCCCATATTAAGAGACCAAATTCGTCCAAGTGCAGCCAAGTGGTCAAAGAAGACTTCTTAATCACATTCAAAGTGAATTTATCACATACAATGCACCAATTTTCGGATTCACATGGAAGACCATAACTTTTACTCGTTTTTTTACCAAGAATGCATAGTTTTTCGTCATATTTTGACTAATTATTGAATGTACATCCACCAAGGAGTCACTTGGGGATATGTGTGGTCAATTTGAAAGTGTTTTAGGCTTATAAAAGGCATGTATCAGCATGCAAACGGGCACAACCAAGAAAATATCCAAGTTTAAGAAATATTGAGAGAGTTATCATATTTTGGAGAGTTTATATCCTATTTTCAGCTTTAGTGAAACCTTGCTTTGTCAATCTAGCATATTAGGTTGGTGATTCAAATTCACAAAGCCCCCGAATTCGTGCTCGACCCAAGTGTGTCGTTGTGTGGATTGGTTTACTCGTGCTCGTGGTTGGTTGAATGTTCTAAGTAGTAGGTCACGTTCATATAACGTTGGTTGGCTATTTGCATTCCTCAGGTCACGAACCTTTTTATCCATTGCAAGCCTACGTCGTGAAGATCGGGCCACCTATGGTCAATACCATATCAAAAGGGACCCTTTCCCAGATCCTACTATTCTAGATCTTTCGAAGGTCGTTTACATGGCTTCCATAAGCGTCTCAAAAACTTAGCCCAAAAGTGGTCTTTCACAGACCATATATTTTCTGGTCGCATGTCACCCACAAGCGTCTTGAGACTTCACAAAAAGTGGTCTTTATCAGACCATCTACTTTCTAATCGCGTGTCTTCCGAAAGTGTCTCAAAACTTAGCACTAAAGTGGTCTTTCATAGACCATCTATTTTCTGGTCGCATGTCACCCACAAGCGTCTTTAGACTTAGCACAAAAAGTGGTATTTCTTAGGCCATCTGCCTTCTGACCGTGTGTCTTCAGAAAGCGTCTCAAAACTTGGCACAAAAGTGGTCTTTCACAGACCATCTGCTTCTTGGTCGCATGGCACCCAATAGCGTCTTTAGACTTAGCACAAAAGTGGTCCTTTTCATACCATCTTCCTTCTAATTGTGCCTCTTCCGAAAGCGTATCAAAACTTAGCAGAAAAGTGGTCTTCCACAGATTATCTGTTTCCTGATCGCATGGCACCCAAAAACGTCTTGAGACTTAGCACAAAAGTGGTCTTTCACAAACCATCTAGCTTACTGATTGATGCTACGCCTACGCGTAAAATTTCTTCCAAGTTATGAATGTTCCATGGTCGAGGGAGGTCTTTTCCTTCCAGATCTTGCAGCCTGTAAGCCTTTGGTAGATAGCGCCTGCATTTTTCATGTCTAACGACATTTCATTATAACAGTAAATACCATTTCGATTATGAAAGACATCTTATCTCTATCTTCTTCCGCCATAAACATTTGGTGGTATCCTTGGTATGCATCCATCTTGCTGAACAACACGCACCCTACGGTAGAGTCTACCAACAAGTTGATTTAAGGTAGCGGGTAGGGGTTCTTAGGGCACGCTTTGTTTAAGTCCGTGAAGTCCATGCACATTCACCACTTTCCTGATGCCTTTGCCACAATCGCCATGTTTGATAACCATTTGGTGTATTGTACCTCTGTCGCATAGCCGGCTTCTAGTAATTTATTCACCTCCACCTCAATGATCTTGTTCCACTTGACCCCAAACATCCTCTTCTTCTTTTTGACTGGCCTAACCTATGTTCTCCCTGAGAAACTCGATCACCATCGTCTCCAAGATTGAGGTCATACGCGACCCAATTCTGGTTGTCTTACTTGCTTCTCTTTGTACCAGTTCAATCATGTTATGCTCTCTTACTGGTTCTATCCACTCGGGCTTAGACTTCTTTACAGTGTCCATCTTCTCAACTGTGTGCCCGATCACTATCTTTCTTTTGGTCTTTCTGTCATCACCTTCACTTGAACTATCTAAACCCATTTTCCTCAATGCTCCCATGAACAAAATGTCCACAGAGCTACCCTTGTCAACCAACACCTTGTGCACCAAAAAATTTGCAATGTCCATCTTGATCACCATTTGGTTGTTCTGCGATCCTGTCTCTGATAACAAGTCCTTTCTGCTAGAGGTGATCTCGTCTTCCTGCTCAACCTTCAAAACCATCTCACTTTCTCTTTTCAAAACAACTGCTTCCGGCGTACCTCTTTCGCAACCTCGCGAGTCTCCTCCTACAATTGTATGAATGACTCCTTTCACATGAGCATTATCACCTGCCTTGTCACTTTTTTCCTCTGTGTTCTCTCCTGAGAAATCGTTCCCCGCTCCTTGACCCACTTCTCGATCTCTCCTTATCTCTTTCCTCGACTCTCGCTCAGGGTCGCGAGATTCCTCATTCTTCGAAGAATCCCTATCTGTCTCTTCCGCGATCTCGAAACCATGTCCCTTTCGTAGTCTTGACCCCTGTTGGGACCTCTACTCGCCCACTCTCCATCTTTCATTGTGTTCATCACCTCCTCGTCTATGTATTTTTGTGACATTTTCATCAACTAGTCCACGTCTTCAGGTGGGTCCCTCGCGAGTGCTGATGCGAACGGCCCTTTCTTCAACCCATGTATAAGAATACTTATCATCACATCGATACTAAGATCCTAGACATCTAAGGTCTCATTATTGAACCTTCCTACAAAACTTTTCAGCGACTCGTCTTCCTTTTACCTTATGGTGAACAAGTAGGTGGCCAACCTCTTTTGTTTTTTCTTGCTTGCAAAGTGAAAGGGGAATTTCTGAATCGATTGCTTATATGAATCGATCGTACCCACTCGGCAGGTTGGTGAACCATTCTTGCGCTTTTCCTTAGTGTAGTCACAAAGAGTTTAGCATTAGTCGAATCAGATTGATCATACAAGTTCATTACCAGGTCGAATGCCGCGATGTGCTCCTGTGGATCCTTGGTACCATCATACTTAGGCAAATCTGGCATCCTGAAGTGGGGATCCACGATCTCAGTTAGAATCTTGTTAGAGAAAGGCGAATTCTTGTTTTGAGCGCTATCTCCCCCTTTCGTTTAAGTTCACTTATCTATGCACCAAGTTTTTTCTATCTGGCGACCTACGTCCTCAACCTCGGTCTTTGATATCCCTGGTTTTCTTCTTCTGGCCTTCCCCTTTTGGCTAGATGCTGCATCAAATACTTCTATTGCCGCGTCTTTTCCAGGCATCCCTTTACTAGTCACCTTCTTTGGGTCACCTTCCACCTTCTTTCCTTTGAACAACTGTCGCTTCATTGAATTATACACACACGGGGTCGCGGTTCGTCTTTCGTATTCGACTATAGCATTTCTAGTTGCATTCAGGTAGCTTCATCGATCATCCGTTGTAATTCGTTTATTGTAATCTGGAGAATTTGCTCTCCAGGTGGCAGAATAGCTTCATTAAATTTGCCTGGTGTTTGTTCGCCTCCTAATGGTCCTTCCATCACGAATCTTAAGTGGTTCTCTCAGACTTCCCACAGACGGCGCCAACTGATCCGGGTGGCAGGTAGTGATTCTTGGTGAGGTCAATGCTCGCAATCTCGATCTATCACCCAGAACGTAGTGGTACCTAAGAAGAGAAAACACGTCAGGCTAGCCAGGATAGTCCCCGACAAAGACCCTCCGATGCTTAAGTCAACTCAAGTCCGAGATGGTAAAAGTGCAATCTAGGTAAAGTAGTAGATCGAACGCTATTAATAAGTCTTACTATAAATACAGTGGGATAGGTGTATTTATAGGGCCAAACGTATGTACTTGCTTGATACACGTGGCTTCATCTCAAGACTTGAGCTGTCAGACGACAAAGAGTCTAGATTTCGGGTCTTTCGGGGCGGGTCTTGATCCGGGTCGCGGGTAGCGACCTCTCTGTCTTGTGCGCAGATCCTAAGGCCCATTTGTAATAATACCTTTTTAGGATTATTTGTGTATTTTCCATATATATGGAGTACCACCCTTATGACTATATAAATACATATAATTTATTACACTGGAGTGCAATCCACTCTCACTTCTTAAAATTATTAATTTTGTAAGCTAGAGTTTTTCTGATGCACTATTAGGACTTATAAATTGTTTTGTTAGATGATAATGATACTTGTACGGCTAAAATGCTCATAAAGGTCATGAGTCCAATCTCAGGGTCTTTAGGTATGGATTTTGCAAGTTTTTGGAGGGAACTTATAGAAAATATATTAGCACTCTAACGCCCAAGTTAATAAAAAAAAATGAGAAAAAAAAATTATGAATAATTTAACAATAATGATGAGTAGTAGAATAATTGTGAGAATAATGCTAAGCTCGAGTGTGTGTATCAACTTCTCGTGTCCAAGTGTAAGCGCAAAATGTTACCTCTGAAAGTGAGGGAGTATTGATAATATTTATAGTGGCTTCCTTCAGGCCCAGGGGATGAGCCTAACCCTACTGGACTCGGAGAGAGGTTATCCCTTGATTTGATCGAATCCCCCCTTCCTTTGAGGAAGCAACTCCCTACAGATAGGTGTCCCTCCAACGGATAGGGTTGTCCCTCCAGTAGATAAGAATGTTCCCCCATCCCAGGCGAGACAATTTGAGCAAACTCCTTACGATCAGGCTTCATAGATACCTCGGTGGCCTAGCTGGCAGTGGTTGGGTGCCTCGCCTGAGTTGGGGTGGTCAACAAAATTACGGGTCGCCCCAATCTCGCTTCAATCTAAACCGTACTGTAGTTAGCGGGTTAAGGGTACTGGGTGGGATTGGTCTTTAGCTACTAGGAAAAAAAAACGCAATTTAACAATCGAGTGTAAGTTTATTTATATTTATTTGTATATATGCTTCTTTAACAAATATATAGTCAATGCATAAGTATTTATTTTACAGACAATGTAATTGGTATATCTCATATCTTTGCTATCACTACAAAACAAAAAAAAAAAATGCATTAATTATGACAGAATAATGGTAACTAAAGCATAAGTTGTGACCAAAAAATGTTTTTCCAAGAAGTTTGCTTAGTCATTGTTACAATAAAGTTGAATTTTGTAATGAGTGTATTAATTCGTATCAAGAAACTGAATTTCCATACAAAAAATTATACTTTCATAATGAAAGAAAAAAATATACTGTGCACACTAAAACATATCATGAATAAAGTTTAAGTGACAAATGGACTATTTTTCGTGTAACAATATTTTGAATTTTCAAAAAGTCACATTGATAAGAACAATGATAGTTACAATAAATATAGAAATATTAATAATTATTTTTATCTAAGTCAGTTAGTAATATTAATTTGAATTTATTTCTACATCTCTTTTATTATTAATAATTATTAATTAAACCTTGATTATTTATGAATTTTCAATTTTACATTTCAACTATTTGAATTATTTTTTTTATTAATTTGTTTAGAAAAAATAATCTTACCATGCCTTAATGGGATATTAACTAATTTATAAAATAAATAAATAATTGAATAAAACCAACAATAGCGTATAAGAAAAGAGTCTCTCTCTTCAACGAAAAAAGAAAATCCAGCCTTCAAACTCTAACCCCTAAATTTTTAATAGTTGGTATTTATAATTTATATTGTAAATGCTTCTTGAAATTTGAGACACACTACAAAAGAATAGGCTCATTGCACGATTTTTTTTGCCACAAACATTTCGTGGCAAATGTGCCAAAGGACTTTGCAACAGAATTTCAAAATTTGGATATTCGTGGCTAATTTCATATGAAAAAAATGATAAACTTTTGCAAGGGGTGTTTGGTCAATTATGTGTCGCCCATTTTCAGCGCAAGTTGTTGTAAAAATTAAGACAAAATTTTGCCAAGGAACACATCTGTTGCTAATTTTGCAACTGTTCAATTTCTTTCGTTTTTTTTTTAATTAAGCCTCTTGTGCCGTGGCGGGAGGTTTGGCAGGACCCCTACCTATTTACTAGAATAAATGATAATTAAGTCCCTACACAAGGCTATAAGCTAATAAACGAGAAGTACTTATTCCCTTTACAAAAGAATGTATGCACAAGAAACTTTAGCTTAATGATGACCTAACTCAAGGAAAACGAAAGTTAGGGAATATAGTGTCAAGGTGCACAAGTGAAGCCAGGCACCCTAGAGATCACCCACTCCGAGTACCTTCCAGCCTTTCGTATCACACGCCTCATTCACAAGCATGTTTACCACCGCATTCCCTTCCCTGAAAATATGTGTGAACTCCACCCTTATGTCTCTACATATCCGTTGTAGCCTTGTGAGTGAAGCCTGAAGACTCTAGTCCCCTGCCCCCTTGCGGATAATGCTTAGCACAATCTGAGAATCCACCTCAACCCAGAATTGGCGGAATCCCCGTTCGACCGCCAGCTCCAGGCCATCCACGATTGCGTCGATTCTACAAAATTGTTAGTGTGCCAGCCATAGTATCGGTAGAAGGCAAAGACACCCGCACTGGTCTCATTTCTAAGAATTTCGCCGCCCCACATGCACCCGGGGTTCTTTCTCGAAGCTCCATCACAACTAGCTTTATCCATCCTGAATCTAGGCGTGCACCACTGGACCATAATCGGACAAGGGGAGGGTGCCTTACGATAGTGGGATCCTAACCTCGCCACCACGGACAAATCACCTTTCCAATGGAGCGCTCGCAGTGTGCCCGATCGCTGCAAGCACCATAAAATAGTTCATTGCATTGCGTATAATTTTTGTAGGCCGAAAGCGGGTATAAATCCTGATGCTTAGAGTTATTCCTCATTCGCCTAATGAAACCAAAGGATCAAAATGGGGATGAGTAGGCAAACATGGCCTTTTGCAACTGTTCAATTTCAAGGTAACATTTGTAATGAATTTTTAAGTTATATACTTTGCAAACGATTTGCAACAGATATTGCACCAAAAAAAAAGTCATTGCGATAAAATTAAACTTTTGCAATGGATTTTGCAATGACCTTCAAATTATATAATTATTTAAACAATATAGCAACAATTTTTGCCACATTAAATTTTAGTTTATTTTTTTATTAATTACTTTTTGGTATGTTATCAGATTGATATATTATATCTTGTAGGCACACTACACATGCAATTCAATTGATGCATCTGGAATTCACAATAATTTTAATTTTAGGGTCTGGAAATGGATTAGGGAGATGATGGGGCGATATAGGAGAAACAGTAGAAAGCCTATTGGATGTCCGATGAAGTATAGGCGGGACTGCAGAGTGCATGCACTAGTGGAAAATTTCAGGTGGAAAATTTCAGGCCATCTTATAAATTAATAAGATGAACCGCCAAAGAAACATTGCATCTGCATCTGCATCTACCGTCTACCAAGTTGGTTCTGCTTCTTTTTCAAATCAAAAATGGAAGTTGGTAAGATATAAATATTTCTTTTTATTTTTTAATTATAGTTGATTTTCGTACTCATGATTAATATTTATTCTTTTAAAACTTTATTAAGAGGAACTCTCGGTCACACACATTTACTTACTGAGCAGTTAGAGAAGTGTTGGAAACAAAATAAGACAATTGGGTTGGCCCAGGAACTAAGGATGCAGTGGAACATTTATACTATTTAATATGAAATCAAAGTAAATAATTTAAATTATAGAAAAATTTTCGAAAGTTGATTGACAGTTAGAACATGTTTCTCAATGGTTGCCCGAGTCATCATCGAGCACTTCAGTTAATGATCAGCATTGTGATTGGAGGCAATTGGAGGAGTAAAAAAGGGAAGAATCTGGGGTATGGGGCTCAAAGGCGAGGTTATTCACTTGTTTTACCTCCACTAACACTACCACTCTCAATCCAGTACCAAAACTCGGTGGATAAGAGTTAGTGCACAAGTTGCTTCATGAAAACAAAACAATGCGTTGGGAAATCATGCACACAAGTAAAGGTATGCGATTAAGGATGAAATTGACGGATAAATTTGGTACGACGTTGGAATATGTGAGTGAATCAAAAGATAACTCTAGTTACAATGATACGCCATCCCGATCTGGCCACCCACCTTTAGATGATTGTAAAAATGATAACGATCCCCCTTATTAAATTTGAATATTTAAAACTTTACATTTTTATGTTGAAATTGATACAACAGTGGTGATGTCTTGGTTGCTCGTTCATGTGATCCTGGATGATGAGTGAGAAGATTTAAGCAAGAGTAAATGTTGATGGAGGAAGAAAAGTAACACCTTCCATAAACATTTTGCTTAGTGTATTAGCGATTTTTTAGTTTTAAGAAACTGAGTGTATGGCAGCACATGTGGGCACACGTCGTCAATGACGTGTACAGAGTCGCAAGGTTGTTACTTGACTAACTAAATTTCCTGCCGAATGACTTGTATTTAAGCTCATCTTCAGTTGAACATTTGGTATGATGGCTTTCTTCTCTTCATTTGTTCATTCGCCGATTCAACATGATATCAGACCCTTCTATTTAAGGTCTTTGGATACTACTTGTGATTTATATAGCTTGATCAAGCGTGTTGGCCGTGTTCATGGCGTCTTAAGATTCAGGAGATGAAACGGGAGATAGTGTGATCTGTAAGCGTGCAGATCGGCCAGGAGTAGCGCGTCGGAAGCGCGGGAAAGCAATAAAGATGCATAAACGGAATTTAAAACCGGATCAAGGGGTGTTCCTTTGATTCTTCCGAGCGTTCTGTGTATCTCATGAACAAAAGAAATACAAACAAGATTCATGGAGGCCTAAGGTGAAAGCCTGGGAAAGGCGTGTGGATCGTCCCGGGAGAAGCGCGAATGCGGAAGCGTGATATAATAAAATTTTGCAAGAATTTAAAACATGCCATAAACAACAATTAAATATAAACGTTCAAGGGGTGTTCCCTTGAATCTCCCGGGCATTCAGTGTATCTCATGAATAAAAACATAGAAAGAAAATCATGGAGGCCATAGGGTTTGAAAAATGGTATTAACAAAACGAAAAACCTACCCGGTTGTCGTTTTGTCTTCGAGCCGCTACTCGCGTTGTTCCCCAATTTGCTCCAAGATCTCGTGTTGAGACCCTCTAATTCGTACACGCAATCCGCTCACGTATCTTGATCCTCGTGCTAGTGAAAAACCAAGTGTATATTATTTGGAGAGGACAGATTGATCAAACGCTATCAATTAACGTGATCAAACCTCCTTTAGTTCATTGTATAAAACAAAAGAACAAAGAGAATTTCTTGGGAAAAGAGGGAGAGTGGCCGAGAGAGGAGAGAGGGAGACGTGTGATGTGTGTGTGTGTGTGTGTGTGTTCTTGAATTTTATCATCTCTCACAAGTGAAGGACTAGGAGTTTATATAGGAGGAATCCATTCCTCTTCAACTCCTACTCTTGGAAGACTATTTTGACTTGGTCAACCAATCCTAGCCATCCATCTCTCCTTTTGATCTCAACCATCTATTTAATTTATGAAATATTTAAATCTAATTTAAATGATCCATAGGGAAAGAATAATAAATAAAAATAATAATATTTATTTCAAGCCCATTAAATAAATTTCAATAAATCTAATTTATTAGATAAATTTCTTTTCATCCAATTAAAGGAATTAATTTTCCCAAGACAAGAAAGACCCGATTAAATCTAATTTAATCGTCTCATCTCTCTCCAAATATTTAATTCTAAATTAAATACGTTATGTGTGTGGATTGTGTGTGACTCTTTAGGCTCACCTTCAGCTAGACTTGGTCGGATTCCTAGAATCCGTCCGTTACCATGGGTGGTCCGTCTAGCAACGGTCCATGGCACTAGAGACTAGGTGAATATGCGTGTGGGTGAACATTTAGGCTCTATAGTACATCTATCCTTCTGTCTACGGTCTCACTACTTTAGGGTCCTAACGCAACGGATACATAGGTACCGCATTTTGGACCTAAGTGTCGGCTTGTCCTACACTAAATGCCACAGGGAATCCTTTTTTCTGTTCAGTTACTGTGGCCACAGATTTTAGGGACAAGACTCAGAGTACAGTGAGACGCTACTGTCAACGGCCTTGACAGGAGACAGATCCTTTTTTGGAAACTACTGTCACATTGCACATCATGGTTGCACTAGATATGGCTTATGGCTACTCAGCAACAATGACTTGGTAATCTCTCACCATACCTAAGATACAGAGACGGTGTACAGGTAAACTCAGTCATTCCTCAAGTCAAAGGATTGACCAGTACCGTTGGAACCGGGAACTCAAGTCATACCTATCCGACATAAACTCAAGGTCCTCCGTAAGACGGTTCCCGCGAGTCACCATCAGTCAGCTGCTCCATAGCAAGCTGACTCACTAACACTGCATAGACGACCCTCGTCACCCGTCGATGAAACACGACAGCAGATGTTTAGTGCAAGCCTCAAGTTGATTCTCGATACCCATTTCCCGAGATTCCTTGACTTGGAGATTTTCAAACTGATTCGGCGAAACTGATTTCATGAACCTACCTCCAAACGTAGTTCCAGTCCCCGAAATGTGATCTCAGTCTGTGGGCTTTGTTTGTTCAGTGAACAGTTATAAAGCAATAAAAGTGAACACAGACAAAGTATGAGCCAGATGAACATTATCACTTTTCTTATTCATCAAGGTTTTATTAAAACTCTAAAATTGTTTGCAGACATAGGTTACAATTCGCCTAATAAAATTGGGCTTCATGGTCACCTATTCTAACATAAGGTAGAAGAGAAGAACAAGAAACGTAACAAGGATACTCACCCTTGTAGCTTTCTTCGTTCGGTACATGCGTTGTTCCCCGATTTGCCACCAAGATCCCAACATAGAGATCATCTAAAACGTCTACGCAACTCACCAGAATGCTTGATACTCTCATGCTAGCAAGATATCAAAAGGGAGATAACAATTAACCAAACGTTATTGATTAACGAGATCAATTGTTCCTATGTCCCCTTGTTAATAACAAGAAGACAAAGAAAATACTTTTGGAGGAGGAGAGGATGGCCGAGAGAAAGGGGGTCGGTCAAGAGAGAGAGTGAGCTAGGAGAGTTGTGATGAGAGTTGTGTGTGATTGTGTGTGTTTTGAGTATTTATATGATTAGTACTCCTAATCCTACTCAACCTCTTCCAAAGAGACACACCCTAATCAACTTACTTTGACCTAGTCAATCCTAGTTAACTTAGGACTTGACCTAGTCAAACTTCATCCTAGCCATCCATCTCAATATACCCTAGATTGAATCTCGTCCATCCATTTTGGATGGGCTTTATGGAATGGACCTATTAAATCTAATTTAAATGGCACAAAGTCCAATGGGCTTTATGTATTAAATCTAATTCATACTTAAGCCCATAATAATAATTTCCATCTTTTGATCTAATTAAAAAAGGGAAAGCCCAACTTCTAATTTCATAAATCCAATTTATGAATCAAGTCCGATTAATCTAATTAATCAACAATGGCTCGTCACTCCAAAAGGGGAGCAATTTAATCCAATTAAATTATTTCATCTCTCATAATTAATTCCAAATTAATTCATTTACTTCCACTGAATTGTGTGTGACTCTTTAGGTTCACCTTCAGTTAGACTTGGGTCAATCCCCGATTATATCATAATCGTAATTCACCCAGCCGTCACCATGGGTGGTCGTCTAGCAACGATCCATTGCACTAGAGACTAAGTGGGAACATGGCGTGAACATTTAGGCACACGAATGCATACAAGTACAATCCTTCCGTCCACCATCTCACAACTATAATCTAGGGTATGGAATTTAGACGTCGGCCCCCATCCTTGACTTAAGCAGCTACTCGTTCACGCACTGAAACTTCACTGCTATCCCATCCCACTGTTTAGTCACTGTGGCCACAGATTTTATAGGGAACCAGCCTAAGAGTGTACATGAGACACTACTATCAAACATTGATAGGAGATGGATTCTATTTTGGAACGCACCGTCCTCAATGCACATTCTGACTGCACTAGGTAGGGCTTATAGCAACCAAGTCTTTCAACATGTAGCCTTTCGCCAAACCTAAGATGCATAGTGTGCATGTGACTATCATGGTTCCTCAAGTCCAAGGACTAATCTCGTACTATTGGAGTCGGGAATGCCAGTCATACCGACCAAGCCACTTAAAGCTTTCATATGACGATTCCCGTGAGTCACCTTAGTTAGTCGGTCCAAGCCGACTGACCCACTAATAGTGCATAGATGACCCTCGTCACTTGTCGATGAAACACGACTGCGATCCTTATTGCAAGTCTTACTCGTACCCTCAATACCCAATCTCGAGGTCCTTGTGCAGTGTCATTCTCAGGTACTTAAGAATGGTCTTTACCGCAATCCAATGTGCCTGACCTGCGCAGGCCTGATATCTACTGGTTACACTTAAAGCGTAAGCGATGTTAGGCTTAGTGAAGTGTTACGGCGTATTGGATGTTGCCTACGGCGGAGGCATATGGGATGTCTTCATCCGTTCAAGCTCCTTATCATCTTGGGTGACTACTTCTTGAATAACTTCACCCGTGCCTCATGGGAAGGAAGCCTCGTTTGGAGTTATCCATCTTGAATCTTTTCAAGACTTTCTCAACATGCGAGTTTGGGTCATTCCTAAACTCCATCTAGATCTATCCTTGAAGATCTTGATGCCTAGGATGTAGGAAGCTTCACTTAAACCTTTATGGAGAATTAAGTTGACAACCATGCTTTTGTGTCACCTAACATCCTGACATCATTCCAATAAGTAGGATGTCTTCCATATAAAGCACTAGGAACACTATTAATCTCCCACTGACCTTTTTGTATATACAAGGGTCACAGTCGTTCTTGATGAAATCATATCCCCGTATGACTTCATTAAACGAATATTCCAACCTGGGATGCTTGTTTGAGGCCAATAAATGGACTTTTGGAGATCGCAGACCTTTTACTCTTCTCCAATGACAGTGAATCCCTTCCACCTGATCTATATAGATCTCTTCCTCAACGAGCCGTTAAGAAAAGCCGTTTTCACGTCCATCTACCATATTTCATAGTCATACCATGCAGCTATGGTGACCATAATCCGAATGGACTTAGCCATGGCTACTGGCGAATAAGTCTCCTGAAAGTCGACCCCAGGCCGCTGAGTATAACCTTTCCCAACAAGCCTAGCCTTAAAGGTAGTTTCCCATCAGCTCCAAGTTTGCGCTTGTAGACCCATTTACACCCGACAAGTTTAACGCCTTTGGGAGGGTCCACCAGCATCCATACTTGGTTCGAGCTCATGGAGTCCATTTCGATTTTCATGGCCTCAAGCCACTTCTCTGAATCGATATCCGACATCGCGTCCCCGTATGTTTTTGGATCATTGTCCAATTGACCAATCACGCCTAAGAAGCCATATCTCTCGGGAGACAAGGCACTATTGCTAACCTACGGAGGACTGGAATACTACTATTTGGGAACATCGGGCGCAGACATTGCAGGAGCTGGCGGTTGTGGCACCTTAGTTGGCCCCTCAGGGTTACTCAACATGCTGGGCCTTGAAGAGACTACTCAACACGTTGAGCCTCAACGAGGTCTGCTCAACTCGCCGGGTTACTCAACCGAAAACCCTTTAATACAGGGTCTGCAACTCTGATGTTGATGACTGAGATGCCTCTCTTCATTCTTCAATGAGCAGCTCATCGCGCTGGGAATCCGACAAAAAGCCCTTTTTCCAAGAAGACTGCATTCCTCGAAACAAATGTATTTTGCTCAGAGGGGTTATAAAAGTAATAACCTGTAGTTTCTTTCGGATAGCCAACGAACCTGCACAAGCTAGACCTTGATTCTAGCTTGTCTCCCACTAATCTCTTGACATATGCAGGGATACCCCACACTCTCAAGTATTTGTAGGATGCAAGCTTGTCGTGCCATATCTGATATGGTGTGGCCATAGCTTTGGACGGCGCTATGTTTAGTAACTTAGTCGTTGTCTCAAGCCGTAACCGTCGAAAGACAAGGGCAGATCGATAAATCTCATCATGGATCGAACCATGTCCAACAGAGTTCGATTCCTCCTCTTAGAGACCCCGTTTAACTGAGGTGTCCATTGAGAGATAATACCGTTTTCTTTTAGATAATCGAGGAACTCACCACTCAAATACTCGCCACCTCGGTCTGACCGTAGGACTTTAATTTTGCAGCCAGTTTGGTTCTCGACTCAAGTCTGAATTTCTTTAAACCTCACAAGAGCTTCAGACTTGTACCTGATTAGGTAAACATAATCATAGCGTGAATGATCATGGTAAAGGTTATGAAGTAAGAGAAACCACCTCTAGCTTGAGTATTCAATGGCCCACACACATCCATATGGATTAAATCCAATAGACCAGCGGCAAGCGTGCTTTGTCCAACAAACGGCTTTTTGGTCATTTTCTCTTTTGGGCAGGATTCACAGGCTGGTAGGTCATCCAAACGGCTATTTCTAAACTCTTTGTATCTACCAACCTTCTAATCCTGTCTTGAGATATGTGACCTACCCTAGCATGTCAGAACTGAGTGTTCTCAAGATTGTCTATTTTTACGTTTGTTTTGAGCAGTCAAGATTCAATTAGACTTTTGCAGAATATAATGACCATTGTTAAGTTTGCCTAGCAGATGATAAGGTCCATATTTCATCAAATAAAAGTGATTTTTTATTGATAAGAAATTCAAAGCCACTATTGTCTAACGATGGAATGGAAATGATATTTTTTTGTTCATGCTAGTACATAATAACAATTCTTTAATTCTAGCCTAACATGATCACTAACTACAAAGCTAACGGTTCCTACAGCTTCAGCAGCAATGGCCTTTGTCATCACCAAGCCTTAGGACCGACCTCGTCTTTACTTCGTCTTCTGATTTTGTTCAGCACCTGCAAGTCATTGCAGATGTGAGCTCCACAGCCAGTATCTAATACTTCAAGAAGCAGAGTTAGTGACCATATGAACCTCAACGACGAACATACCTTGCTCAAAAAGGAATTTAGGGCACTCCCTCTTCCAATGCCCTTTCTTGCAATGAATGCATATGTCATTTGCCATCAACTGTTACTTCAAACCAACCTTCCTCTTTCTGTTGCCTTTCCCCACTTTGGCAACGGGAGTGCTCTTAGTAGTAGCTATGACGGCTTTTCCCTTACCCTTCTTCCTCCTTCAGCGTCCAGCACCCTTACCTTCGCCTTAGAAGTTGAAGCCTCTCCTATCAATACCGATGGCGCAGACTTTTTGGTCGTTGCCTCGTATTGGACCAACATACTTATCAACTCATGTATACCCTTCTCAAGTGCTTTCATGTTGTAGTTAATAATGAATTGGTCAAAGGAAGGGGGAAGAGACTGAAGGATCACATCAATGTACGTCTCGGTATCGAGCCCTGCTTTGAGGTCCTCGAGCTTTTCCACAAGGGTAAGCATCTTGGCCTATGCACATGTACATAAGATCCTTCGATCATCTTAATTCCAAAGAATGCCTTTGTAACAACATATCTAGTATGCAGGTCCGAGACTGCATAGTAATCCTTCATACGAGCCATTATGAAGGGAACATCGTCCAACCTCTCATACTGCTTTTGCATCTTATTTGTCATTGAGGCGAGTATGAGGCTTCGGACTTTGCGGTTATCCTGTTTCCATATCTCAAACGTCTCACGTTCTTCAGGCGAGGATCCTCCGGCAAAGTCCATGGAAGTGGCTTATCCATGACATAACCTTGGTTCTTATAATCGAGGACTATCCTCAGATTGCGCAACCAGTCGTTATAGTTTGTTCCAGTGAATTTTTTTGTCTCAAGTATGCAGGATAGTGGATTCTTAGACATAATTAAATCTACATTTAAAACGAAAGCAGATAATCAACAGAAAATAATGGTTTTTAACAACAAATTAAAGACTCGGACTTTAGTCATTAATCTTCCCACTATTTCTACGAAAACACACATCACTCTCTAAACGCCATTTTTGGGAAACCCTTTCCTAGTGGGCTTGGGGTCCACAAGCGAAATTCTCCAAACCCCGCTTTTACGATTCGTATGGAAAATAAACCTTGTGGGAGGTATTTCATACCATTCTCGTTCCAACGAGATCCCCAAGTTGTTTTTGCGTCACCTTTTCACGTGATCCCAAGGACTCCAAGCAAATCACATTACTAGGCATTAGACCTAACCCATCAACCGAATCATAGCACTCACTATCGCTCTCCACGACTCGTGAGACAGGAAAACAGGAGTGTATTCACTTCGTTCACAACCGTGCAGCTTAATTTCAGTCCAAGAGAAGTGCCACGACTCGTGAGACCACACAATTGGGTGAAATTAGCTTCCTCACTTTTTTCATGGATGGAAGGCATGGACGAACAATGTATGCTCAAGTCCATTTATAGGGGCCTAAAATTTAACTTGGTCCAACCAAGTGAGAATTTTGTTTAATTGACCGAGACCTCATCACATATAAAAATACTTTGCATGATAATGAAAATATGATAAATAAACCAATCATTCCACATGCAAAATAAAATCCTAGCACGCCCCTATTGGATGATCACAAGCCCAGAACCTATGCGACCCACTGAGGCTGCAGTGGATCTATGGTCAATCTAAGTGTTGGCCCTACCCTATTACAAATATATGTAGAAACCCATCAACACCCTGATGGGCCTTGCCTCTTTATCCACCATGCTTTGGGACACCAAGTCGTTGGACCTCAATGGGCTCTTCTTTCTTGGGCTTCCTTGGTCTCCTCCTTCTTGGCCTTCTTTGATCTCCTTCATTTAATAAAAAAAAAAAAAAATTACCTCACCACTACCTACTCTCATTACAACTGAAATAGAAATCCCGACGAACACCCGAGGGGAGTACATAAAGAGGGAGGAAGAATGTCTTATTATTCTAAAGCAAAAACCGAAAGATAAAAAAGTAAATAAAAGAGGCACACAAGCCCAACGGAAAAATAAACCATACATTCGGCTAAGCGCTTTGTGATCATCAACTCGTCAATCCCATTAACGCAAATAGCACTATTACACATTCCAAGTAAATATGCTACCAATCTATATACATAATAACCAATATCATAGATAGCAGAAAATAAATGCAAAATCCCACACAAGAAAACTGATCATCGGTGCAACCATTGCAATATTTCTTGCAAGGAAAACCCCTTCCTCATCATCAAAACAGTATTGAATTTTAGGAGGTTCCCAACAACAAACAAATAAAATATTTAATGTTTTAAGAAAAGAAAATGTGCAGAAAAATAATTGGTAACTATTCAAAAGATTTTCACAAAAATAACACAAAACAGAAAACAGCCACAGCGGCCGCCATCCGCGGCCTAAGCCTGGCCGGGCGCACACAGGCATCCCTTGCCTACGTGTTGTGCGTGCGCGCCCCCAAGCCAGGGCACCAGGCCCCCAATGGCGGGTGTTGTCTGTGTGCTTGGCGCCGAGCACCTGACGGCCGTGCGCGCGCATAGCGGCCCAGCCTATCACCCGCGCACGCTGGGCGTCTTGGTTGGGCGCCTGCGACAGGCTTCCCTTGCCCCCGCGCGCATAGGCCGCCCCTGTCGCTCGCGCGCGCTGGGCGCACTGGCCGGGCAACTGCGCGCTAGGCTCCCTTGCCTGCGCGCGCGCCTTGCCGCATACCCTGCGACTGCAGCCAACAAGCCGTATCTGTCGTTCGCACACGCTGGGCATGCTAGCCGAGCGGCAACGCGCATGCTCCCCTGCATGCGCGCGTGCTTAGCCGCTCTCCCTGTGCACGCGATCAATAGACTCCACCTGCCGGGTGCATACACTGTGCGTGCTGGCAGCGCGGCCGTTGCCTGCACGCGCACCTGGCCGTGCACCTTGTCCGCGCGATCGGAAGACAAGTATCATTTTTATAATTTTTTGTTCGCGCCAGTGTATTTCTGCACCCTTTTCCTAAACAAACAAGAAAATAGTTCAAGAAACACAAGAACTCTATGATCAACTATTCATGGTCAAAATTAACGCAAGCATCCCTACAATTAACAAGATGCTTCAATATAAAAATTTAAATCATGTAGAGTATGATAAAACACATATAGCACGTAAAACCCTAGGCCTATACACCGAATCGGGCTCTGATACTACTGTAAGCGTGCGGATCGATTCGGGAGTAGCGCGGCGGAAGCGCGGGAAAGCAGTAAACATGTATAAATAAAATTTAAAATGAAATTTAAAACTGGATCAAGGGGTGTTCCCTTAATTCTCCTAGGCATTTGGTGTATCTCATGAACAAAAGAAATACAAACAAGATTCATGGAGGCCTAGAGTAGAAGAGAAAAACAAGAAACGTAACAAGGATACTCACCCTCGTAGCTTTCTTCGTTCGGCTACACGTGTTGTTCCCGAATTTGCCACCAAGATCGCAATGTAGAGATCCTCTAAAACGTCCACACAACTCACCGGAATGCTTGATACTCTCATGCTAGCAAGATATCAAAAGGGAGAGAATAATTAACAAAATGTTATTGAATAACGAGACCAATTGTTCATGTGTCCCCTTGTATTAAACAAGAAGACAAAGAAAGCACTTTTGGAGGAGGAGAGGATGGCCGAGAGAGAGGGGGTCGCTCGAGAGAGAGAGAGAGAGAGAGAGAGAGAGAGAGAGAGAGAGAGAGAGCTAGGAGAGTTGTGATGAGATTTGTGTGTGATTGTGTGGTTTGAGTATTTATATGATTAGTACTCCTAATCCTACTCAACCTCTTCCAAAGAGACACGCCCTAATCAACTTAGGACTTTGACCTAGTCAATCCTAGTCAACTTAGGACTTGACCTAGTCAAACTTCATCCTAGCCATCCATCTCAATATACCCTAGATCGAATCTTGTCCATCCATTCTAGATAGCCTTTATGGAATGGACCTATTAAATCTAATTTAAATGGCCCAAAGTCCAATGGGCTTTATGTATTAAATCTAATTCATACTTAAGCCTACAATAATAATTTCCACCTTTTGATCTAATTAAAAAGGGAAACCTCAACCTCTAATTTCATAAATTCAATTTATGAATCAAGCCCAATTAATCTAATTAATCCACAATGGCTCGTCACTCCAAAAGGGGATCAATTTAATCTAATTAAATTATTTCATCTCCCGAAATTAATTCCAAATTAATTCTTTTACTTCCAGCGAATTGTGTGTGACTCTTTAGGTTCACCTTCAACTAGACTTGGGCCAATCCCCGATTGTATCATAATCGGAATTCACCCGTCACCATGGGTCGCCGTCTAGCAATGGTCCATGGTACTAGAGACTAGGTGAAAACATGGCGTGAACATTTAGGCTCACGAATGCATATAAGTACAGTCCTTCCATCTACCATCTCACAGCTATAGTCTAGGGTATGGAATTTGGACGCCGGCCCCCATCCTTAACTTAAGCAACTACTCGTTCACCCACTGAAACTTCACTGGGATCCCATCCCACCGTTTAGTCGGTATGGTCACAGATTTTATACGGAACGAGCCTCAAAGTGTACATGAGATACTACTGTCAAACATTGACAGGAGACGGATTCTATCTTGGAACGCACTGTCCTCAATGCACATTCTGACTGCACTAGGTAGGGCTTATAGCAACCAAGTCTTTCGACATAGTAGTCTTTTGCCAAACCCAAGATGCATAGTGTGCATGTGACTATCGTGGTTCCTCAAGTTCAAGGACTAATCTCATACTATCAGAGCCAGGGAATGCCAGTCATACCGACCAAGCCACTCAAAGCATCCATATGACGATTCCCACGAGTCACCTCAGTCAGTCGACCTTAAGCCGACTGACCCACTAGTATTGCATGGACGACCCTCGTCACTTGTTGATGAAACACGAATGCAATCCTTAGTGCAAGTCTTACTCGGACCCTCGATACCCAATCTCGAGGTCCTTAACTTGGAGGGTTTCTGACCGATCCACAGAGGCTGGATTCATGACTGCCAACCTATGCCCATTCTAGCCTCATGGATTTACATACCCGGTCTGTGGGCTTTGTTTGTGCAATGAACAGTAATATAAGTGAACACAACAAAGTATAACATGCCAAGAACTGAACATCGTTTTTATTCAGAATATCTTATTATACCATTATTATCATAATTTGGCTACGTAAGCCTAATGAGATTGGCTTTATGGTCACCTATTCTAACATGATCAATCGGTCGGGCAACAAGCGCGATCAATCAATCATCCTCAGATTGGGATTCTATGCACCTTGAAGCATTAGATCACTCTGGTATGGTGTTTGTTTCTGCATTGTTAACTGGCCACAACTACCTAGCTTGGAATAGAGCAGTGAGACGATCTCTTGCTACAAAAATGTAGCTTGACTTCATTGATGGTATTGTTGTGAGACGGGCAGTAGGTACGGAGGATTTCAAATAATTTACTGCACTTATTCTATGGTTACTACCTGGATTCTTAACTCCATTTCGAAAGAAATAGTGGAGGCTTTTATGTATGTTAGCTCAACTCGAGCGTTATGGATGGAACTTGAAGTAAGGTAAGGTGAAAGTAATAGACCGTTGGTGTTTCAATTGCACTGCAAGATCAATTCAATTTCGTGAGGAAATATGTACATTACTAAATACTACACGAAAATAAAGAAGCTCTGGGACGAGTTGATGGACTTCGCGAGGAAATAATTTCCACCTTTTGATCTAATTAAAAAGGGAAACCTCAACCTCTAATTTCATAAATTCAATTTATGAATCAAGCCCAATTAATCTAATTAATCCACAATGGCTCGTCACTCCAAAAGGGGATCAATTTAATCTAATTAAATTATTTCATCTCCCGAAATTAATTCCAAATTAATTCTTTTACTTCCAGTGAATTGTGTGTGACTCTTTAGGTTCACCTTCAACTAGACTTGGGCCAATCCCCGATTGTATCATAATCGGAATTCACCCGTCACCATGGGTGGTCGTCTAGCAATGGTCCATGGTACTAGAGACTAGGTGAAAACATGGCGTGAACATTTAGGCTCACGAATGCATATAAGTACAGTCCTTCCATCTACCATCTCACAGCTATAGTTTAGGGTATGGAATTTGGACGCCGGCCCCCATCCTTAACTTAAGCAACTACTCGTTCACCCACTGAAACTTCACTGGGATCCCATCCCACCGTTCAGTCGGTATGGTCATAGATTTTATACGGAACGAGCCTCAAAGTGTACATGAGATACTACTGTCAAACATTGACAGGAGACGGATTCTATCTTGGAACGCACTGTCCTCAATGCACATTCTGACTGCACTAGGTAGGGCTTATAGCAACCAAGTCTTTCGACATAGTAGTCTTTTGCCAAACCTAAGATGCATAGTGTGCATGTGACTATCGTGGTTCCTCAAGTTCGAGGACTAATCTCATACTATCAGAGCCGGGAATGCCAGTCATACCGACAAAGCCACTCAAAGCATCCATATGACGATTCTCACGAGTCACCTCAGTCAGTCGACCCTAAGCCGACTGACCCACTAGTATTGCATGGACGACCCTCGTCACTTGTTGATGAAACACGAATGCAATCCTTAGTGCAAGTCTTACTCGGACCCTCGATACCCAATCTCGAGGTCCTTAACTTGGAGGGTTTCTGACCGATCCACAGAGGCTGGATTAATGACTGCCAACCTATGCCCATTCTAGCCTCATGGATTTACATACCCGGTCTGTGGGCTTTGTTTGTGTAATGAACAGTAATATAAGTGAACACAACAAAGTATAACATGCCAAGAACTGAACATCGTTTTTATTCAGAATATCTTATTATACCATTATTATCATAATTTGGCTACGTAAGCCTAATGAGATTGGCTTTATGGTCACCTATTCTAACATGATCAATCGGTCGGCAACAAGCGCGATCAATCAATCATCCTCAGATTGGGATTCTATGCACCTTGAAGCATTAGATCACTCTGGTATGGTGTTTGCTTCTGCATTGTTTACTGGCCACAACTACCTGGCTTGGAATAGAGCAGTGAGACGATCTCTTGCTACAAAAATGTAGCTTGACTTCATTGATGGTATTGTTGTGAGACGGGCAGTAGGTACGGAGGATTTCAAATAATTTACTGCACTTATTCTATGGTTACTACTTGGATTCTTAACTCCATTTCGAAAGAAATAGTGGAGGCTTTTATGTATGTTAGCTCAACTCAAGCGTTATGGATGGAACTTGAAGTAAGGTAAGGTGAAAGTAATAGACCGTTGGTGTTTCAATTGCACTGCAAGATCAATTCAATTTCACGAGGAAATATGTACATTACTGAATACTACACGAAAATAAAGAAGCTCTGGGACGAGTTGATGGACTTGGCGCCAACTCCTAAGTGTACCTGTGTTGGTTGTTCGTGTGGAGCTAGCAAGGTTATGGCAGAATCAACTGCCTCGAATCAGCTCATCCAATTTCTCATGGGATTGAGCAGTGCTTTTAATCAAGTTCGTAGCGAATATTCATGCTCGAACCTTTGCTTCTGGTCACGAAAGCCTACTCTATGTTGATGAGAATGGAGAAGCAAGTGCAAGTTTATACAAGCAGTCTAGAACTCAATGGAAACGTTGCTTTTCAAGTGAATCTACTAGAGGAAACGCAGAATATTGTTCTGAAGCCTAACATAAAAAAGAAGCTGTTAGAATATTTAAATTTGTTCTTATCTTTTCCTATTTTACTTCAAGTAGGTCTCTTCTATAGGTGTAGTTTTACTTCAAGTAGGTCTCTTCTATAGGTGTAGTTATCCTTAAATTCCATCACTATAAATAGAGAGTGGGAATCATCATTAATCAATAATATAGATTCATCTCTTCTTTTATCACTTCGTACATGGTATAAGAGCAGGTTCAGAAAAAGTGAGAAAGAAGTTGTATATATATATATATTTATATATATTTCTGAAAAAAAAAAAAAAAAAAAAAAAACAAGAGAGAAAACCTAACCCTAGTTTTTGCAACCCACCGCCACCCCCTTCCGCCGCCGCAGGTCACTCGGCCGCCGCGGCCGTCGGCCCCTCACCTTGCGTTCACACCCGTCGGTCGCCGCCGTCGCCGCTTTCTCTCGCGCCTCCGGCGCCTCTGTTCGCGGCGCCGCGCCTTCTTCTTGCGCCGCCCCGCCCTTCCGCCACTTCTGCTCGCGACGCCCGCCTCCGGCGTTGCACCTTGCGCCGCGCCCGATCTGAGATGCTCACCTGAATCAGCTTTTCGTTGCTGACTGCTCTCCCTGCTGCTGCTGTCCTATCTATCTGTCTGTCTATCCCCCCTTGATCATGGCTACCGTTGAACATAAAGGTGCTCTTGGCACCACTGTCAAGTTGAATGGCCAGAATTATATCCTCTGGTCCCAAGCCTTTCGGTTGTT
Organism: Sesamum alatum; assembly: GCA_034509735.1. Taxonomy (NCBI): domain Eukaryota; kingdom Viridiplantae; phylum Streptophyta; class Magnoliopsida; order Lamiales; family Pedaliaceae; genus Sesamum; species Sesamum alatum. The sequence goes on along the minus strand of JACGWO010000010.1, from coordinate 28,838,939 downwards.
TCTTGGTCTCAAAATAAGCTTAATCATATTTTGGCTCCTCCACCAACCTCTACTGATGCTAATTTTTCGACTTGGCAACAAGCTGATTACTCGGTTATGACTTGGCTTCTGAATAGTATGGAGGAAACTGTCGGTTCCAATGTTATGTTTCTCACTTCTGCTAAAAACAATGTGGGATACTTTACATGACATGTATTCTCAGGAAAAGAACGTTTCTCGGGTATTTGAACTGTATGAGAGACTTTTTTTCCCTCAAACAGGATGGCCGTACAGTAGCCGACTATTTTGCCTCCTTGAAGGGCACATCTGATGAAATTTTGCTATATCACCCCTTGAGTTGTGATGCTCAGACTCGCAAGACTCAGTGGGAAGATTTTTTGGTGGCGAAGTTCCTGTCCGGCCTCGACAACAATTTGAAATCGGTTCGTGATCACCTCCTAGCCAGTGACTCTGTGCCTACGTTATCCAATGCTCTGTCTCGTGTCCTCCGCGTGGCTACTATATCCTCTGACTCTTCATCTGTCCAACCACCGAGTCCTCAGCCATGGCAGTTCGTGGTCGCGGTCGAAACTCCTCCCGAGGCCGTGGTGGTCGTGGTCGAGGCTCCAATGCTTCTACTAACTCCCGTTACTGCACCCATTGTGGTCGAACTAATCATGTTGTGGAAAAATGTTGGCTCAAATATGGCAAACCGGAGTGGGCCAATACAGTTAAAGGTGATGGTGAACCTACAACATCGGAACCTTCTGCTAATGAATCTGATTTGGTTACCCTTAGCCGTGAAGAATATGAACAGCTCCTCCATCGCCCTGTGGCTAATTCCACTGCCCCTGCCACAGCTTCCACTCCGGGTGCCTTTGCTGCAACTCCTGGTGAGTCTTGGATGCTAGATTCAGGTGCTACTACACACCTCACTGGTAATCGCTCTCTTTTTTTACTCCCTCTCTCCTTCTCATACCTCTCCCTTCGTTCGCCTCGCTGATGGATCCTACTCTCCCATATATGGCTCTGGTACTGTTCATCCCACACACCAACTTACCCTTAATAATGTCTTGTATGCACCAAAGTTTCCTGTTAGTCTCCTCTCTATTAGTCAACTTACAAAAGTCCACATGCTCGGTAACTTTTTTTTCCTTCTTACTGTGTGTTCCAGGATCTGCAAACACAGAGGACGATTGGTGGCGGTCATGAGCGTGGTGGTCTCTACTTTCTAGATCATACTACACCTGTAGATGCTCGTGCTCTTTCTGCCTCTGTCTCCCCTCTTCAGTGGCATTGTCGTCTTGGTCATCCATCCTTACCTAATCTAAAGAAGGTTTTACCTATTCAGTCTACACGCTTGGATTGTGAGTCTTGTCAGTTGGGAAAGCACCATCGTGCTAGCTTTCCACCTCGTCTTGACAACCGTAGTTCCTCTCCTTTTAGTTTAGTTCATTCTGATATTTGGGGTCCGTGTCGTATTGAGTCTATTGGTGGTTTAGGTACTTTCTTACCTTTGTTGATGATTACTCAAGAATGACTTGGGTCTATTTACTCAAGGATAGGTCTCAAGTACCTAGTATAATCACTTCCTTTTATAATGAAATAAAAACTCAGTTCTCTGTTAATATTCGTATTTTCCGTACTGATAATGCTCTTGAATATGTCCAAAAAGCAGTTTCTAACTTCTGTGATTCTCATGGCATTTTACATCAATCTTCTTGCTCGTATACCTCTCAACAAAATGGTGTCGCCGAACGCAAACATCGCCACCTTCTCGATGTTGCTCGCACTATTTTGGCTCATACGCATGTTCCAAAATCCTATTGGGGGGATGCTATTCTCACAGCTTGTTATCTCATTAACCGTATGCCTTCTAGTGTTCTCAGTGGGGATATTCCGTATTCTTGTCTTTTCCCTGGTAAGCCTCTCTTTGGGTTAACTCCTCGAGTCTTTGGGTGTGTGTGCTTTGTTCATCTCCATTCTCCTAACCTCGATAAACTGTCACCTCGTTCTGTTAAATGTATATTTTTGGGGTATTCACGAGCACAAAAAGGGTATCGGTGTTATGATCCTATATCTCACCGGTCATTTACCTCTGCCGATGTTACTTTCTTTGAGTCCACTGCTTATTACTCTAAGACCCCTTCCCCTTATGTTCCTCTTCCATCTCTTCCCTTACCGGTCCCGGCACTCTCACATCCTCCCCATACCGAACCACCTACACGACCTTTACAGGTGTATTGCAGGCGTACTCATTCTACGACTACCATGCCTGTTGATCCCGCCAAGTCTTCCTCTTGCTGCAGCTCCTGGCACCCCGACCCCTATGTCTGCGGAGGATCTTCCCATTGCCCTTCGCAAAGGTAAAAGGTCTTGCACTGCTCATCCATTGGCTCATTCCCTTTCCTATAAATGTCTTAGTCCTGTTTATCGTGCTTTCTCTGTCTCTCTATCATCTGTTTCTATCCCTAATTCTTATTATGAGGCACTTTCGCATTCGGAGTGGAAGGCGGCGATGGATGAGGAGATGTCGGCTCTCCTTTCCCGGGGAACCTGGGAGCTTGTCCATCCACCTCCTAACGTCGACGTCGTCGCTTGTCGATGGGTGTTCGCCCTCAAGTTTCATGCTGACGGGTCCCTAGACCGATATAAAGCTCGCCTGGTTGCCAAGGGCTTTACTCAGACATATGGGGTAGATTATTTTGAAACATTCTCCCCTGTTGCTCGTCTTAACTCTATTAGAGTTTTGTTTTCCTTGGCAGTTAATCTCAGTTGGCCAATGCATCAGATGGACATCAAAAATGCTTTCTTATATGGTGACTTGAAGGAAATTGTCTATATGGAGCAACCTCCAGGTTATGTTGCTCAGGGGAGAAGCAACGAATGGTGTGCAGATTGAAGAAAGCGATCTACGGTCTTAAACAAAGTCCAAGGGCATGGTTTGATAAATTCAGTACTATTATTGGTGAGTTTGGATTTTCACGGTGCCAAGCAGATCATTCAGTCTTTGTTCGAATTAAGGAATCAGGTACGGTTATTCTAGCAGTCTATGTTGATGATATCTTAATCACCGGTAGTGATGTTTCCGGGATAGAAGAAGCCAAGACATACCTAAGGAAGCACTTCGTCACTAAAGATTTGGGAGGCCGAAGTATTTTTTGGGGATTGAAATTGCTCATAGCAAGCATGGGATCTCTCTATCTCAGAGAAAATATGCCTGTGATCTCCTTCAGAAAGCAGGTTTACTCGGCACTAAACCGGTGGACACTCCATGGAATTTAATCCTGATTTTTGGAATGATGATAGTAACTATTTGGAGGACAAGGCAAAGTATAGAAGACTTGTTGGCAAGCTAATCTACTTAACCGTAACTAGACCTGATATCTCCTTTGCAGTTGGCCTAGTTAGTCAGTTTATGGATAAGCCACGATCAGTTCATTGGGAAGCTGTTCTAAGGATCTTGAAATATATAAAGGCATCCCCGGGAAAAGGATTATTCTTCCAACAGCATGGACACACAAAGATAGAAGCCTATTCTGATGCAGACTATGCAGGGTCGAAGGATGATAGAAAATCTACTTCTGAATATTGCACCTATGTTGGTGGGAACCTTGTGACTTGGCGTAGCAAAAAACAAACTACAGTTGCTAGGTCAAGCGCAGAAGCTGAATATCGGGCTATGGCTCACACCACTAGTGAAGTTTTGTGGTTAAAGAATCTTTTGAAAGAGTTAGGTTTTACGAACAATGATCCTGTACCTATGCACTGTGACAATCAAGCAGCTATTCATATTGCCAGTAATCCTATTTTCCATGAGAGGACAAAGCATATTGAGGTTGATTGTCACTTCATTCGTGAGGCTGTCATGAGTCAGAAAATTTGCACTCCCTTTACTCCTTCTTCAGAGCAAAGAGCAGATGTTTTTACCAAGGCTTTAGGAACAAAACAATTTAATATTATGTGTAACAAGCTGGGCATGATTGATATATTTGCTCCAGCTTGAGGGGGAGTGTTAGAATATTTAAATTTGTTCTTATCTTTTCCTATTTTACTTCAAGTAGGTCTCTTCTATAGGTGTAGTTTTACTTCAAGTAGGTCTCTTCTATAGGTGTAGTTATCCTTAAATTCCATCACTATAAATAGAGGTGGAATCATCATTAATCAATAATATAGATTCATCTCTTCTTTTATCACTTCGTACAGAAGCCATATGTTGACAAGAAATCTCTCTTTTGTGACAACTGCTAGAAATCTGGACATTCCAGGGAAACTTACTTCAAACTGATAAGTGTACCAGAGTGGTACAAAGACCTAAACAAACACAAAAAGAAAAATACAGGGAGAGGTAGAGTTTTTTTTTTTTTTTGGGAGTTGTGACTGAAGAGAAGTGCAATATGAAAATGGGGAATCTATAACTCATATTGTGAGGGCTAAACTAAAGCGGTTCATGACAGATGAAATGCCAATGGATCCTGTGAGAGTGAATTTTGCTCAAGCGGATGAGTTTGCAGGTACTAGTGCATGTCTTGATCCTATAATTTCAGTTTTCTGAATTATTGACAGTGGTGCCACAAGCCACATATGTGCTGACTTAAACCTCTTTGCACACTATCATCACTCACCCACACTATGTCCATATATCTACCAAATGGAACTACACACCTGTTTTGCATGTTGGTTTCCGTCCAATTATCTCACAGTCTTATTCTCACTCGTGTCCTACATATTCCAAGTTTTCATGTCAATTTGATATATGTTCGACAGCTTTGTAAATCCTTACCTTTAAAGATTAGTTCCTAAACTCTCAATGAGTGTTTCAAGATGAACGTAACCATAACCACTCCACAACAAAATGGAATTGATGAACGTAACCATAAGCACATTTTACATGTGGCTAGATCCATCATGATTCAAGCGTCCCTTCTAAGAAAGTTCTAGGGGGATGCAATGCTCGCCTCCACCTACCTTATAAATAGAACCCCCACCTCTTTCCTGAATTGGAAAACGCCCTTTGAGCTCCTAAACAACAAATCACCTTCTTATAATCAGCTCAAACTTGTGGTTGGTTATGCTATGCAGCCAATCATAATTCACAAAGATGTAAGTTTGATAATCGAGCTTGTGAATGCATCCTCATTGGCTATCCCCCTAGACCGAAAGCATATAACTGTTTGATCTTGATTCACATCTCAGCTTTGTATCCAGAGATGTAGAGTTCCATGGAACCACATTCCTGTTTGCGAAGCTGCCTACAGATGACTCTCAGTGTCCTCTACCCCTCATTCCTTTGACAGATGATGCTCAACCCCCTTGCCTCCTTCTAATGCCACATAGGTCCTTCCTGAATCAGTCCAGCTATCACCTGAACAACTTTCTGAACAACCTTCACAACTTTCTGCTCAACCAAGGAGATCCTAGAGAACTCATCATAAACCTCCCTGGCTGACTGATTTTGTTTGTACTCTTTCTAATCATCATATGTCTCCTGTCATCACACATCTTAGTCCTGCATATAAGTGCTTTATGTCATCTCTATATCTCTTGCAAGAGCCTCAAAATTATCAGTAGGCTGGACTTAGTCCCTCATGGGTGGAAGCTATGAGGTTCACCCTCAACTACGGGTCAGTGTCCAACATAAATTAATTAAATCTAATTTACTTAACTATTTTTGATTAACCTATAATCAGAAATGCCCGCTACCATGGGTGGCCATCTAGCAACAATCATGGCACTAGAGACTATATGAATAAATGACGTGAACATTTAGGCTCCCGAGTTTATACGAGTACGGTCATTCCATCAACCGTCTCCCGACCATAGTCTAGGACATGGAATTGGGCATAGATTTTCATCCTGGACTAGGCATCTATACTTAATACTCGGGACCTCATTACTCTATTGATTGACACGGAAACCCTATCCCATTCGATCAGTCACTGTGGCCACAGTTTCTAAGAGCTTAAACGAGTTTCAGAGCGTATAGGAGATACTTCTGTCACAATACTGATACGGAACGGATTCTATCTTGAAACCCACCTACTCAATACATATTTTGATTGCACGGAATAAGGCTTATAACAATGGTACCTCACAATACAGTCATTGTTTGCCAGATCCAAGACACAGTCATCATATGCATGCAACTGTCATGGTTCCTCAAGTCCGAGGACTAATCTCGTACTAACGGAGCAAGGAATCCCAGTCATAACGACCAAACCTCCAAGGCTTCCATATAATGATTCCCACGAGTCGGTTTAGTCAGCCGACTACCTTGTCAACCAACCTATCAAAATTGCATAGACGATCTATGTCTACTGTGATGAAACAGGAGACCCACCCAGTGAATGCAATACTTGATGCAAGTCTCTATAGAACACTCGATGCCTTGTCTCGAGATCCTCGATTTGGAACGTTTCAGACCAACCCTGAGGAGTTGGTCTTACAGTTGTCAACCTATGCACAGCTCAACTCCAAAGGTCAACATATTTGGTATGTGGGCTTTGTTGCGATGTTAATATCAATATTACATAAATAAGTAAGCACAACAAAGAACAATGCCATAAATGAATATTTACTTTTATTCATTAAATATAGGGATAATAACATTTGGACCCCTAACTTATGGTCTATTAACACAAATCACACCTGCCTTTTGGATAATTACACATACACCCATCATAAATGTAACATCATTTAGACAAACCACCCCTACTTTTTGAAAAATTACACATACACCCCTCAAAAATATAAACATCATTACGCAAACTACACATATCTTTTGGTTGTCGGGGGTGATTTCTGTAATTATGCAAAAAAGGCATGGGTGGCTTGTGTAAACAAACCATAGGTCAGGGGGTGTAAATATAATTATCCCTAAATAATATTACATTACTTAAAATTATCAAATAAATTGCACAAAAACCTAATCGAATTGACTTTTTGGTCACCTATTCTAACAGATATATCATTAATAAAAGGGTTAATTACACTTAGACCCCCTCTGAAAATGCATAATTACACTTTTCCCCAAAGAAATTTTGAAATTACACTTACACCCCCTCCAAAAATTCTCTGTTTACACTTGACCCCAATTCGTTAAAGTTTGGACGAAAAATGTTCACGCCAACAAAAATAATTACAAAATTTTCCAATTTTTCCCATTATTTAATATTTTCATATATATTTTTGTACTTATAAGAGGATAAGTGTAATATATACATATAGAGTGAGGTCAATATTATTATATTTTTTCTTTATAAGTACAAAATTATTATACAAGAATGTTAAGCGAAAGGTAAAATTGAAAATTTATGTAATTATTTTTGTTGAAATGAACATTTTTCCTCAAAACTGTAACGAATGGAGTTCAGGTGTAAACAGAGAATTTTCAAAGGGGGTGTAAGTGTAATTTCAAAACTTCTTTGGGGGAAAGTGTAATTATGCATTTTCAAAGGGGGTCTAAGTGTAATTAACCCTTAATGAAATTATTATCTATACTTTTATATAATCGAGGATCACCATCTTTTTGTCTTCAATTATTTTTACCATTTTTTATTTTTTAAATTATTTTATTAATTTGTATTTTTCTTTCATCTCAATTTCTATTTGAAATGAGTTGAAAAAAACGGGGATTAATTTAAAATTGAAATCAATTGTGGGGGACTAAAATGAATTTTAACGGAGGGACGAATTGGATAAAATTACAATAGGTGAGGAACCATCAAGTTATTTACAGTCAACCAACATTTCACTATCGGCTTGTGCGGGAGAAACACACAGCTCCATCAAACAGAGATTGGGAAAAGAATGGATTTGGATTCAGTGAAGAGATTGGTGGAGAGAGAAGGCGGCGACTATGAATTCACGGTGGACTCCATGCCTCCGAGGTTTATTGAGCCGATGGTGATGCAAGGCCTCAAGATCGATCACATCGAACGGGGCCGCGTTGTATGCTCCTTCACTGTCCCCCCTCGCCTCCTGGTTTGTATTTCATTCTTCAATTTCTTGTTTTGCTTGCTCAATATGGGATTCGATTGACTGATTGATTGTTTGGTTGGTTGTTGTGGCTGCTGAACTGAATTCACTGACTGAAGAATACTGGGAATACATTGCACGGCGGAGCCACGGCGGCGCTGGTGGACATAGTGGGGTCTGCTGTTATTTTCACGATGGGAGCTCCGACAACAGGTGTCTCCGTGGAGATCAACGTTTCATATTTGAGTGGCGCTAATGTTGGTGTAAGCTTCTAAACTTTAAGCCCTTTTTTCTTTTCACTTAGGTCTGCTTCATTCTCAGAAATTCTGTACTTAGAATTATTTTTTCAAGTAATTCCTTTGTCTATTGATTATTGTGAAATGTAGTAAAAGGGAATGTTCCTTTCCCTGTCTGGAAGATACAGCCAAGTTCAACTATAGAGTAATATTCAAGTTTGAGGCTTGTTAGTTGCTTATTACATAGACTCTTCTATTTAGGTACATTCCATCCGTTTCTCCAAAATGCAGAACTTTTAGAAATTAGGCTGTGGTGTTTCTGTGGGATGTTTTTGGCGATTCTCCAAATGTTTTAGAATTCGGTTAGTTGTGAGTGCATCTCATAGAAGATAGCTTTAAAAGTGTTATTTGATGATTAGATTAAAGACTATCGCAAGAACAAACTTATTTGATGATTCGTTTGAGACTTTAGCAAGTCTATGCATGCGTGCATTTTTGCTTGCTTGTTCTTTTGTGAAACCTGACTGCCTTAATAGTGTACCATTTCTGTAATAAGCTTACCATTGTCCGGGCGTGGTTGTTTATCTGTTGTAACTCTGAGATGTAGATCACAATAAGAACTTGCTATCTGAGAAATTTTTACTTAACTTTCACTTCGCCCCATCTTAGTACTTTGTTAATTGGGATTTGCTCATTGTCCTGAAACATGTTCTTCAGGGGCTTATGAATTGGTTATATTTGTTTTCCATCTTAGGACTTTGTTAATTGGGATTTGCTCGTTGTCCTGAAACATGTTCTTCCGGGGCTTATGAATTGGTTACATGTGATTTCCATCTTAGTACTTTGTTAATTGGGATTTGCTCATTCTCCTGAAACATGTTCTTCAGGGGCCTATGAATTGGTTATATTTGTTTTCCATCTTAGGACTTTGTTAATTGGGATTTGCCCGTTGTCTGGAAACATGTTCTTCTGGGGCTTATGAATTGGTTATATTTGATTTCCATCTTAGTACTTTGTTAATTGGGATTTGCTCGTTGTCCTGAAACATGTTCTTCCGGGGCTTATGAATAGGTTATGTTTGTTTTCCATCTTAGTACTTTGTTAATTGGGAGTTGCTCATTGCCCTGAAACATGTTCTTCGGGGGCTTATGAATTGGTTATATTTGTTCCATTTTAGTACTTAGTTAACTGAGATTTGCTCATTGTCCTGAAACATGTTCATCTGGGGCTTATGAATTGGTTATATTTGTTTCCATAGCATCTCTATTGCTTGGCCAATCAAGATCATCAATAAACGTTGTTGACTTGTATCCATTACTTGTTTCAGGAGGAAATTGAGATAGAATCCAAGGCATTACGCGTTGGGAAAGCTCTTGCTGTTGTCAGTGTCGACTTCAGAAGCAAAAAGACCGGAAAACTTATTGCTCAGGGGCGTCACACAAAGTACCTAGTTCTCCCTAGCAAGATGTAAAAACCTTGTAATGTATGTACCTTTATTGAAGTGTATCTACTTCTGTACAATGAAAAGTGAGTATCATTTGGGGTAAAAGTTGCTTTAGAAGTTTGAGTTGATACATGATACCCCAATCCACCAAGATTTAGAACAACCGCAATAATATTAAGTGTCGAAATCACCCATAACAGTACCAGCAGACATTGAAAATCTGCTATGTACCATGTAATTTTGCAATCCCCTCAAGAAGGTTACTAATCTTAAACATTTTCGCAGCGTTATGTTTGTAGTGTTATGCATACTAAATATCCTTCTTCAGATAAATTTCAGACCAAAACTTTGGCAGCAACAGACAGATAAGATTCAGTATATTTGATACATGCAAGCACCATGATGTTTTGCAAGTCTAACCAAGAACTTCAAGTTTGTCATATCCCTTTGGTAATAAGTTTCAGAGAAGAGCTTATAGGGGCCTACTGACCAAAATGGCAACATGGTTGTTAAGGGGACAGCAACTATCGACGAAGTAGAGGAGAAACAAAGTTAGACGACGGTCCAAAGGAGAAGAGTCGGACCCAATTAGCTCGTATCAGTCATCTCCTTTACTTTCTGTGATCCCTAGTCCTAGAGCTTGCCCCAAGTTTATAGTTTTCCTCATCGTTCTCCTCCCAACTCCTCCGTTTCCTTTTCTCATCATTGCCGCGAATTCCCCATAATCTATCTGTCCATCCTGCAATAATAGTAATAAGACACAAAAATCAGTTCAAACAAACAGGCAAACCAGCACATGTGTACTACGTTCGTCACTAAGGAGAAAATTTCACACTCACATATCTAAATTATAGACACATTTCTTGATTCAGATCACAAGGATTACACCCTCAATCAGCTGACAGTTTGCAATATTCACCCCTAAAGAGGGCATTCCTCAGTTGGGTCAACTAATGAAGGATCACGTATTACTAATGTGGGAGGACTAGCACAGTCCTAAAATCTCACGAAGAAAACAGAATGAAAGTCGAGCTATCTACAACGAACTCCAGCAATTCATCTCATCTTTAGCTACCTGATTTTCTGAAAAGAAAAACATGCATTAGAGAACTTACGTTATCTTGATCAATCTCTCTGATCATCTCATCAAGATGAAGCTCGCTCAGACCAAATTCTTGGCAGGCTTGTTGAAGCTCATCGATGGTTATGTAACCACTACCATCTTTATCAAAGAAAGAGAAGGCTGAAACCAGATTCTCCTCTCTTTCTAACTTGTTCAAGTGCACAGTAGCTGCAAGAAACTCCCCATAATCGATTGTCCCACTGTTGTCAATGTCAGCCTGCCAGTATTGAGAAGGCAATAGGCATTTGTGTAAGTTTTTAAGTACTAGCAAGTAAACATGGTGAACTAGAAAATTTTCTTACAGCATCCATAAGATCTTTTATTTCAGACTCCATCAGCTCGGAGCCCACTCGCTTTAAACCTTCTTTGAGTTCATCGAAAGTTATGGTTCCACTATTGTCAGTGTCTATCATTTTGAACAACTCTTTCAGACCACCAATTTCCTCTTCAGATAATCTCTCTGCAATTACCTACAAAACAAAGAAAGTTTTACCAGTCACACACAAGTTGCTAGGTAACAACTAGGATGGTTTTATATAAGTAGAAACATATGAAACAAAATTAAGATACATCTCAAAGTGGCAGCACCATTAATGCGATTATTGAAGCAAGAAATGTGCCAAAAAGTTGACCATCAAATTTGCCAAAATTTTGAGTCAACTTAAGTCCCCTATATAAATATAGATAGTCGAATTTCATTTCAGTCTTTAACAGCAGAAACTACTATTTCGTTTGTTTCCCTGGTACTATGAAAAGCATTAGTTTCCACATTAAAAGAGCTTACTATTTTACAGACTTTTCCTCAGGTTCTTAGCGAGTTTATTTCCATGGAAACTGTAGTGGTTTAGAAATGGTCAAGAAACTTACCTGAAGGGCAATGGTTGTTTTCTATGTCGCCATAGTTTGATCGAATAATCAATTGACGTCAAGGTATAAGGTGCAACAGTGATTAGAACTAGTCAGACCCTCCAGTTAACTGGAGAATGGGTCGGCTGCAACTATTGAAGGAAGAGGTTGTTCGATTACATAGCAGAAAGCAAGATTAAAAATGAATCATGCCAGGTCAAAACTTGGTGGAGCTAAGCTAGAGCCTGGTTTAACTCAGTTTCTTAGCTTAATCAACTTTATGTGTTCATGTTATGACTTTTAATATGAAAAAAGTATTATAAAACAATTAAATCCTAACAGAAAGATAGCATGGAATTGGATAACACTCTCATGGACCTGATACAACTCCCAGCGTTAAGAGACGTTAGAAACTTATGTTTGTTCTGGTATCTTACATTCCACTTATAGTTTACACTCTTCTTGTAACTGTTCTCCTTATGCTTTTACGTTCTAGGAACTATGTACTAAACACAACTCCGTGCATGAAACCAATATGTTGGTCTCATATCTTACGACTTACATTCTACTTTTGGTTTAAAATTCTTCTCGAAACTGATTTTGCTGTCTTTCGATTATCAAGTTTAGGTAACATATCATGGCGATCCAAGAATAAGTTTTACTAGTTCTGCAGATAACCCACATGACATGTTCAAATCAGATTCTCCAACTTTTGGCATGTTATATGTCAGAAACTTGGATCCAAAGAAAAGTAAAGCAACACAGCATGTGCTACTACATCTAGCTAAACACAGAAATAACAAATAATAATAACTGATTTACATGGATAACGATACAAAATGCAGAATAGCCAATTCTTCGAAACTTTGGTGGATGCATGATTAGTCATGGTGCTTCACTAAGCTACCTACTGTAAATGCTAATTAGAAAACTCATAAAGCAGAAATAAAGTCCTTACACGTAAAGCCATTTTCTTAAGTTTGTTCATTGCAGAGAACTGCTTGAGGCGTGATAAAACTGCAGAATCGAGAGGCTTATCAGGGGCCATTGTATCATCAACAATCCAGGGGTGACCTGATCAGAAAAAGAAAAGTTAATAGTCATTTCATTTTGCTTAACCACAAAGATCAATCACTTTTGATGTGGTGGACTGACTTAAGTATTATTCATATGAAAGTTTCTTACACAGAACTTCATGTGCCGTTAATCTTGTCTTAGGATTTCTATCCAGCATCTTTGTGATCAAATCCTTGGCGACATCTGAAATCCCGGGCCATGGTTCTGAATCAAAATCCAATTTACCTCGTAATATCTGACGGAAAATTCCCATCTCAGTTTCTGGAGTCAAAAGAAGTGAAAAACACTAGAGATCTTAGGTATCATCAGAAGAACTGCATCTCAAGAAGATTCGAATCAGGAAACGGATGAATAAATTGGGCAAGAAGATACCAGCCCAGAAAGGCGGAACGCCACTGAGTAAAATATATAAAATAACTCCAGCACTCCATACATCTGCCTCCGGTCCATAATGCTTGCGCAAAACTTCTGGTGCAACATAATAAGGACTTCCCACTACGTCACTGAAAGTTTCATCTGAAACGGCAATAAATATGAGACAACCAAAAATCCAAATTAGAAACAATGAGTTCAACAAATATTAAACAAGGAATTACAAGCCCTGAAGCTAAGCAAGGAGAAAACTTTCAATTTCAAGCTCATACTACCAATACGACCAGTGAAATATATAAACCACTAAAGTCAGATAATGCTTGGGTTTGAGAATAAGAATATCTAATCAGGATACATCTAAAAATCTTAAAGGATGTATCGAATCGCCAAATATCAAAGGCCAAATAAACTTCACATGTTGAACTTCATAGAGGATACATAACCACCCTAGCCAGCAGTGAGGATCACAGCGTTGCAGATGCAGATAATCTTGAATTATATTAAAGGTTAAGAAACAAAATGCTTTAAAACAAATGGGAAACTTGGGGGAGATGAATAAGAAAGATGCTTCTCATCCGACATACTAATGCAAGAAAAAACAATTTCGACAGAAAATTGTGACTAAGTAATGCTAGTGGGCAAGAACATCAGGGCAATCAAGACACAACATTGCAGAAGCAAATAGGCTACATGATTCTCTAGGCAATTATCATGATAATGGCATGAAATTAATGTCACAACTTGATGTTTGAAGCGGGTCCTAACGTACTGCAACAAATGAAGCTACAAATTTCATACTAATAGCATGATCATAAAACAAAAAACATTTAGAGCTGGGCAAACCAATTTAAAATGAACTAAAAACAGGCAAATAAAGAGAGTAGCCCCAGAAAAGCAAACCAATATGAAAACACCCAAACTGCCAATAACACAAAATTTAAACCACCCAACTCAAAATACATATCAGAACTTAGGATCTTGATTTTCTTTCGCAAAAATTGGTAGATTTTTTTCAAGAAAACCTGGCTTGTAAAAGACAGAGAGGCCAAAATCAGTAGCCTTGAGAGCAGCATCCTCATCAGCACCAATGAACAAGAAGTTCTCAGGCTTCAAATCCCTATGCATGACTCCTAAAGAATGACAAGCCTCCACCACTCCAACAATAGTCTTTATCAACTTAGCAGCTTCTTTCTCACTGTAATGCCCTTTCTGAACAATCCTATCAAAAAGCTCCCCACCAGCACACAACTCCATCACTATGTGCACAAACAAAGCATCCTCATAAGTACCCTTTATTCTTACAACATTAGGGTGTTCAGACAAATGGTGCATTATCTGAATCTCCCTCCACACATCCTCGTAATCCTCCTTGCAAATCAGCTTCTTTTTGGGTATAGACTTACAGGCATAAGGAATGCCGCTGGATTTCTCCGTGCAAAGAAAGGTGATCCCAAACTGGCCTTGCCCGAGCTTCTTGCCAATGGAGTAAAGGCTCTTGAGGGCTGGCGTTCTGTAGGGGAGGACCCATGTAGGTTTCTGTGGGTGCTGTGTGAAAAAAGTTGGTTTCTTGATCTCTGATTTGGGCTTTTGTGGTTCATCTTGGTTTTGATCTTCGTTTTGATTGGTGGGTTTATGGTTGTTTGATGGGGTTGGAGTTGACGAGGACATGGTTGATGATGGTCTTGTGGGTGTGAATCTTGAATTGGGTTTGAGGGGTGAAGAAGAAAGGAGAGAATTTAGAGTGAAAAAGATTGAAACTATTTTCTTTATTGTTAGTGCCTCGATTTTCTCTATCTGGATTCACTCCCTTTATTTATTATTTCTCTTCTGATTCTGTGTTCGGACAAAACTATTTTTCCATTTTTCTCGTGATCATTTCTTCACTCCAATCTTTTAAACTTTATTGCATAGTTTGTACTATGTCCCTTAATTGTTTTATTACATGGATCATTCTCAGAATTTACATGAATATTTAAATATGAGGATAAATTACAATCATCTTTATCAAGATTTGACATAATTATAATGAAAAATTATAAATACTTTCTTCATTTAAATATTCATATAACCATGAGTATATTCAGTTAGTTTCCATTAGATTTTCATTCAATTTTTGTAATGAACGGATCAAAATATATGTTTGTATTTTGAATTATAATTTTATATATTTATAATTTTTTAAACAACAATAGGTATTTGAATTATAACAAACCTTATGCTAGGTAGCTATAATTTACCCTATAAATTATTGAAGATGTTTGCAGAACTATATAATCAGAGCATGCTCTGAAGGTTATAGATCACTTTCAGGGTTTATATGGGTATTTATAAATTATCAACCAACACAATTCTAATATTGGGAGAGAACGAATCAAGTTCTATAAATGCTTGATCGAAAATAGTTCGTCATTAAATTAAGCAAACAAGTATTACACTTTGTGTATCTTTTTATCTGAAAAGATTCATTCAAAACGTGAGTGCGTTTCTATATTGAAAGTTGCAACTTACGCATTAGGCGTGTTATTATTTTTGGTTGAGTTGTATTTTCTTTTTTTTGCGACTTTGTAAGGTGAATACACGCTTTGTGGGTTAGATGGTTAAGTTGTTGGTCAACCAACAGATTAGTCAGGTGGCTTAGTTAATACGACTAACTAGTTTTGAGCGGTTAATTAGCTTAAGGCTCTATAAGTAGTAGCCTCATTGTAATTTTTATGATCAAGAAATGCAAATCAAGAATCACATCTTCGTTCTCATTCGTCTCCAACCATCAATGGTTGCACTCACTCTTTCGCTTACCTGGGTTTTCTCACATGGTAGCAGAGCCATCTAATGGATGGTCTCTGGTACTTTTTCCCTTTTCCCAAAGCCCTTGGTCTGCAAATTAATTGACCGAGCACCACCAAGAATCCACTATTGCGAACCCAGCCAAACAAGAAGGTAAAGGCAAGAATGTAGAAGCGGAACTAGAACAACTAAGAATATAGTCTGCAGACAACCCAGGCACCGTGTTGGTATCGAATCTACACAATGGGGCGAACTTCCTCTCTTGGAGTCACTCCATCAAATTTTCCCTAAGGGCAAAAATAAAACTGGGTTTATCAACGAGAAAACGCCCAAAACTAAAATAATCAGACGAACAATTCGAGCAATGGGAAAGAGCTAATGGTATGGTCATCTCTTGGATATTAAACTCCATTTCGAAAGAGATAGTGGAATCCTTTTTATACATTGAGACTGCAAGGGACCTTTGGCTCGAATTAGAGGCGTGATATGGGGTTAGCAGTGGGCCTCTAGTGTATCAGCTACAGAGAGAAATAGCCTCTGCGTCTCAGGGAATGCTCACAGTTTCCCCCTATTTTAGCAAGCTCAAGAAGCTTTGGGACGAGTTGGGGCGTTTAGTAGGGCCACCATCTTGCAGCAATGTCACTGCCAAAGAGATAGCCAATCTATATTAAAGAGATCGCCTTATGCAATTTTTGATGGGGTTGGATGACTATTTTGATGGAATTAGAAATCAAATACTGATGATGGAACCACTTTCGGATGTCTCGAAGGCCTATGCTCTAGTGCTTCAGGCAGAACGATAGAGAGATATAAGCACAAATTATGGAAATCCTTCCCCAAGTATGGCGATGCAGGCAAAGGGGTATCAGGGGGGGAAATGCCAGCAATCAGTGGAAAAGGAAGGGAATGCAGGATAAAAGGGGGCAATATTGCACCCATTGCAAGAAAACTGGGCACCTGAAAGATTATTGCTTCGAAATTAATGGATACCCAGATTAGTAAAAAAGCCTCGTTGACAAATGCAAGAAAGCATCTGGGAATTCCAGTCGGGCATTAAGCACAACCAGCAGCCAGGTGACTGATCAAGAGTCAGTATAGAATGCCCTCGATGATGAAGCTATAACAGAGTTCATAAGGAATGGGATAAGGAGGCTGCTGGAAAGAAGTGGAGCAAGTGCGTCTGGGGAAGAGGACACTTTCGAAGAATTCGACGATTACGCAGGTATGGCTTTTGTTAATACAGTACTTGCTTGCTCTAAATCTTGGGTTGTTGATAGTGGGGCAACCTCCCACATGTGCAATGATGTTTCCATGTACAGTCAGACTAGAAAAAATAAGCTTAATTCTTGCATTCACCTTACGGATGGATCAAACAAACTGTTGATATGATAGGAGATATTATGATGCCTAATGACATAAAATTGAAGAATGTATTTTATGTGCCAACTCTTAAATACAACCTATTTTCAGTCAATCGATTATGCGAGAATAACTCTATCAAATTCAAATTTTTGCCATCTTGTTGTCTGCTACAAGACCACAAGAATGACAAGGTTGTGGCGATAGGGAAGCTTGTAGGGAGACTTCATATTTTAGATAAACATTCTTTTAAATCACGTACTATTAGTTGCATGTTGCAGCATGTGTAGGAAGTAGGTCTTATAGCTAACTCCACTGATGTAAATCTGTGGCATAGAAGGCTAGGCACACCTCTTCCATTGTACTTAGCCATTTGAATTTTCTGAAAGATAATAAAACTCCATTGAAACTGTGTGAAGTGTGCCCATTAGCCAAGCAACAAAGGCTGAGCTTTCCTTTTAGTCAATCTAAATCTGACAACATTTTTTATCTTGTTCACATAGAAGTATGGGGACCCTATAATCAACACTTGTGTCACACTGCACTTATATGTTAACCTTGGTGGATGATTTTAGTCGAACTACATGGACGCACTTGCTTAAGTATAAGTCTCAAACCGTATCCATTCTTAAATAATTTCATAACATGGTTCTTACACAGTATGAAAAAAGAATCAAGGTGTTTAGAAGCGATAATGGAACAGAATTTTTTAACCAAGAAAGCCAAGATTTTATGAAAAAGGAGGGAATCATTCACCAACATACTTGTGTTTACACACTGCAACAGAACGGTATAGTAGAAAGAAAGCACAAACACCTTCTTCAAATTGCAAGAGCACTTATGTTCCAAGCCAATTTACCTAATATGTTATGGTCCGAAGCGTTGCTCACGGCCACATACATCATAAACAAGTTACCTACCCAAATCTTAGACTGGAAACTCCTTTTGAACTACTGAACAAATGGGCTCCTGCATATGAACATTTAAGGGTCTTTGGTACACTCTGTTTTGCCATAAACACACAGACACATAAAGGGAAATTTGAGGCAAGAGCTGTCAAAGGGATATTTCTGGACTATGCAGTGGGACAAAAAGGGTATAGAATATATGACTTAACTAATCACACCTTGGTTGTCTCTCGTGATGTAGTATTTCATGAAGAAGTTTTACAGTATGCAGGAAGACAACTTGACCCTGTGACATGCCCTATTCCTAATAACTGAAGATGAGGAAATAGAATCTGTACCTTCGGTAGGAACACTTAACACAACTCCTCAACCTGTAAAGGACCTTGAAGGTCTACTAGGATCACTAGTAAATCGGCTTTGATGTCGGATTTTTATTGCAACCAGTCAGACACTAATAACCCATGCTTGTCTGTTACAGCTTTCACTTCTTGGCATGCTTGTTTTGTGGCCTCCTTGACTAACTTGCCGGAACCAAAGAGCTTCAAGCAAGCATATGATCATAAAGACTGGGGGAGGGGGGGTGCAATGAGAAGCGAGATTGATGCCTTAGAACGTAATAACACATGGATAGTCACACCATTACCCGAAGGGAAAGGGGCTATAGGTTCCAAGTGGATATACAAACTAAAATTGAATGCGGATGGATCTGTCAACAAACACAAAGCTAGATTGGTTGCGAAGGGATACAACTAGGTTGAAGGGATCGACTACATTGACAATTTTTCTCTGGTAGCAAAGGTAGTAACGGTGAGGGTCAACCTGGCGGTGGCAGCCTCATCCAACTGGCGCTTGCACCATGTAGACATAAATAACGTTTTTTTACATGGGCATCTCGATGAAGAAATCTTCATGCAACCTCCGGAAGGTTACGAAGTACCGAAGGGACATGTATGTAAGCTAACAAGATCGCTTTACGGATTGAAATAGGCGTCCAGGCAATGGAATGCTGAATTTACAACAAAGGTGACAGCTTTTGATTTTCAGCAGTCCAAGCACAACCACTGCCTCTTGACCAAAGTTACTTTCTCTGGTCCTTTGGTCCTGCTAGTCTACGTCGATGACATATTAATTGCAGGAGGTTCGGAGGAAGACATACAACAATTGAAGACATATTTGCACCAAGAGTTGACAGTCAAAGACCTTGGGGTGGCTAAGCACTTCCTCGGGTTGGAAATTGCTAGGAGCATTGAAGGCATTGTGGTCACCCAAACGAAATACATTAACAATTTGTTGCTGGATGCAGGGATTACAAAAGCAAGGACAACAACCACACCCTTACCCACAGGGATCAAGTTCACTAGTGAAGCAGGTAATGCACTTCACATCCTGAATTATTTAGGCGACTAATTGGTAGAATTTTGTATCTAGGTTTTACTAGACCGGAGATTTGTCATGCGGCACAGCAACTAAGTCAATTCATGCAAACGCCCTGCAAACAACACTGGGATACCGTATTGCACCTGCTTAGGTATCACAAAGGCACGAGCAGAAAGGGTCTCTTCTTTCCTTACGATAGTCACAAGGAATTGACAGCCTATTGTGACACGGATTAGGCTTCTTGCGTGGACACTAAGAGATCGTTAACCGAGTTCTGCATTTTCTTTGGGAAGTCCTTGGTGTCTTGGAAATAAGAAGCAACAGGTAGTATCACGATCAATTGCAGAGGCAGAATATAGGAGTATGGCCTCGACCACTTGTGAGCTAGTTTGGGTGAACAACCTGTTGCACGATTTACTGGCCAGTGTACCAACACATATTCCATTTATGTGTGATAATCAGGCGGCTCTACACATTGTGGCGAACCCCGTGTTCCACGAACGGACAAAATATTTGGAGATCGACTGCCATTTGGTACGAGAAAAATACAAAAAAGGATTTGTAGCTCCCAAGCACGTGGCTTCGAGGTCTCAGTTGGCAGACGTCTTTACGAAACTACGACACGCCCTCTCTTCATGACATGATCTCCAAATTTGGCTTGTTGGACTTACCAGCAAGTCCAACTTGAGGAGGGGGTAAAAATATTCATTCAAGACGTGAGTGCGTTTCTATATTGAAAGTTGCAACTTACGCATTAGGTGTGTTATTATTTTTGGTTGAGTTGTATTTTCTTGTTTTGCGACTTTGTAAGGTGAATACACGCATTGTGGGTTAGATGGTTAAGTTGTTAGTCAGCCAATAGATTAGTCAGGTGGCTTAGTTAGTACGGTTAATTAGTTTTGAGCAGTTAATTAGCTTAAGGCTCTATAAGAAGCAGTCTCACTGTAACTTTTCTGATCAAGAAATGCAAATCAAGAATCACACCTTCGTTCTCATTCTTCTCCAACCATCAATGGTTGCGCTCACTCTTTCGCTTACCTGAATTTTCTCACATTATCGTTACAACTTTTTCATCTCTACATGCTAATAGGGTTTTTTTTTAAAATTCGCATTCATCACATTCTTGAAATAATTCAAGGGAGAAAAAGAAATTAAAAGAAAAAGGGTTAGGAATTGAGTTAATATTAATTAATTTTTGAAATATTTATCAACATTTTAGGCTTTATCCAAACATTACCATGGTGTTAAACAAAATTTATGTATAAAATTTGCAACAATAAAAGATATAAATAAAAATATACATCAACAAATTAAAAGAGAAAATGGATTTCTACATTAATAACAATACCCACCTATTTAATCTCCATTTGCTCAATAAAAATATTGCGAGGAGCATGATCTTGAATTGAAGTGGTATTGGGGAAAAAAAAATACTAAGGATGGTGATAGTTAATCTAAAACAAACAAGATCAGAATTTACTCTCATTTAATAAGAGAATTGACTTTTATTTGGGTGAAATTAAAAATAATATAAATTATTATTTAGGTATTTAGTTAACAATAATGAATATCAAGCAGAAATTGGTGATGCGTCAGCTTTGTGATAAGGCCCAACTTAGTTGATTTTTCATATAAATAATTAGAAAGCCCACAATCTGAGACCCTTTCTTATAATTAAAATATTGAATTATTTGAGCAATTAAAAATTGTAATTAATGTCACTTGATTATTAAACCAATTAGAACAAAACAAGAAATTAAGGAAAAATGTAAAGTGAGTAGAGAATATTAGGTAGCCGTAAATGAAAACAATGGAATTTCAAAAGTCTAACTGTCTAAGTGCTGTTTCATAATCTTCTTTTGTTTAATAATAATAATAATAATAATAATAATAATAATAATAATAATAATAATAATAATAATAATAATAATAATAATGCTTTCTGAAAAAACATAACATAGAATATATTATTGATTTAGTCATCTGACATGCAAATTGTGTTTGGGCGCATAATATTAAGAGTTAAACAATGAAGTAATATAATTTTTTTTTACACTACTCCTTGTTATCTTAATCCAACCAAAGCCTATTGGGTCCGATGGCCCAAACACACAACATAGGGATGACAATGAGTCCGAATTTTTGTTCCGAATAAAAAGTTTTATTTATTAAAGATCGATTTAGAGCCGGGAAAGGTCTCGGGTTTCGCGCAACCTCACTCCAGTTCTATTATATTTATATATATTATTAATTTGTTATCTATATATATATAGTAAAATGATAGTTGACCAAAATCAGCCAATTTTAACCGAATACTAATTTTTGATGATTTTGAAATTTTTAATAATCAAGAAAAAATTTATTGGTTAAAACCATCATCTCTTTTAAATAGATTAAATATTTATCTTTGTAATTATCGAAAATTTTATTTCCAAAGTTAGAACTGAATTGTTTTAATTGTTAAGGAAAAAAAAATTCCATTGGTTACAAAAATAATCTATTTTAAATATATTAAATATTTTATTTTGTTTTAAAACTATAATATTAATTTAATTTATATTTAAATATATTAAATATTTATTTTGTATTTATTCAAAATCATATATCCATTATTATAATACTAATTTAATTTTTATTTATCTTAAATTCAGCATATCCCGATATGTAAGCCAAATATGTGACAATAGTTTCAAAGTACGGATATTTATTTAATTATGTATCTATTGAACCACTTAGCCTACATTTAAGAATTTTCAAAATTTTCGTCACTTATCTTGGTATGTTTTGGCTTTGCTTTTTTTTTTTCTCTCGTATTTATGGCTATTAAAATAATTGGTTTTTTTCTTTACCAGTGCTCACTAACTATTGTCATGCGTGTATATTTTTGCGTCTCAAGCTTTTGAATCAGGTAATGTTTTCTTCTTTCCCATTCGTATTCATTTTGCAGCTTACTACTTTTATTTCATTCTTTTAATTATAAATTAATTAAATGTTTAATTGTTGTTAAAAAACTATTTTTGATTATATGTATTGAAAGTTTCACTGGAATGTTTATCAAGAAGTCGCTGGAGGCCCGACTACAAATTATTTCTCAAACTTTCAGAAATAATCAATTTGATGGTGTTCATCTTTTGAAGGTACATATCAATCAAACTATAAATCATATTTATCATTTCTTTATATATCTACAATTTTTGTTTAATGTTTTGCTTTTCTTCATTTCAAAGTTCTATATGATTTAATTAAAGTACGTCACTTTATTCAATTTCTAATGAACTTTGTACGGTTTCAATTTCAGTTTCAATTTTTTTTTATAATCTTATCATAATATATGTTGGTGAGTTTGGATTTTTCTTTTTTTTTCTCTCTCAATTTTAGATTGTGATGGTTTATTTTTTGTTTAATTTTTTTGCTAGAAAATAATTTTTTCATTAAATTATTTATATATTTATTTATACTTTGTAGCCATTGTCTCTATCTCCAACCTTCCAGATATTTTGTCTTTTATATATATATATATTTTGTATAATATTATTTTTGATTAACTTATGTTCCTAATTTTTTTTGTCATGTTAGTTTAATTACTTTTTTTATTTCTAGATCTGCAATATGTTTTGAATTTAATTTGTTTCTATTTTCTTTTTTGACTTTGTCACTTGATTTTATTTCTTTTTCTATTTTCTCAATATTCATATAATCTTTCTTAATATTATTCGATTCAACAGGGAGGATGAGGATATGGAATATTGAGTTTCTCTCTTTTCTTTATATATAATATCATATAATATTACTACATTCATAATACTTATAAGTTATAGTATAGTTTATACATTTGTTTACCATTTACTAGGTGTTTGATAAATACTGAAAGTCTCTATTCTTTATATACAATATCATATAATATTACTATATTCATAGTATTTGTAAATTATATTATAGTTTATACATTTTTGTACCATTTACTAGGTGTCCGGTAAATATTGAAAGCAAACTCTCTAACTATCTACTCGCAGGGAAAGATGAAAAAACTCATAAAATAATTAAGAAAAGATCCAAGGTATGTATCTTTTATTGCTTTTGCATATACTTTGTTTTAGTAAGCATTTGTACTATTGTTGTTTATTTTTTTATTTTCAATTAATTATTTATTGTATTGAGTTCATGAATAATATGATATGTCATATATACATTAACATTTTTTCCTTATGAGCAATGTCTTTTCTTATTTTAGGAGTTCTAACAACTTATTCACTAGCGAGCATAGATAAATATGAATTCAATCTTATATATAAACATATATTCGAAATCAATTATATAATTTTATTCTCATAACAGTTTCTCACCACAATTATATGTTTCACTCTTTAATGCACTAATGGTGAAAAATGAACTCAAGATTTCCAAATCATAAAATTTTGTGAACTAATCCTTAATCAAAATATTTATATTTCTAAATTCATAATTTTATTATTTAAAAGTTATGAGATTCTTAACTGATGTTGAACATCCATCAACAATAGAATTTTGTTCCTGGTTACTATCAATTTTTATTTTTTGATTTTATAAATTATGTGATATATATGTACAATTAGGTTTATAATATATATATATATATATATGAACTTTTTTTTTAAATAAGAAGATGGAACACAAACTTTCTATCTGTCTATTTGCCGGTGAAAGTTGGAATAACTTATGAAATAAGAAAAGACTCATTCAGTTGCTTTTTAATCTTTTCCACTATCAATTAGTTTATGATTAATTACAATCCTTTTATTTAATTTATATTTACTATCATGTTTATTTCGATTATTTATTGATAGTTTTTTGCAAAACAAATTAGATTTTACATATACTTCTTATCAGTAAAAATTCAAACTTTTGTTGCTTTTATTATTTTTTATTATCAATACATTTATTGAGTTAATGAATGATGTCTACATTAACTTTGTTTTTTTATTTTCCTTTTAATCAATGTTTTTCCTTATTATATATATATATATATATATATATGAGTTCTTATTATGAAGTCATTTTACATATATATATATATATTTTATCTCAAACCCAACCATAACTTATTTAAATATTAGGCTTTTAAGGTTTGTTACAAAAAGAGGTAGTCGAACATTAACATAGTTGCATAGATTCGCTTGAACAAAAGATGTCAAAAAAGATGGGCATTCATAAAAAATATTATCCATCATACATTTTGTTGCGCTCTTGGCCAAAAAATCGACTGTCATCCATTTAATGAAAGTTGGAAGGTTTATTTGGTAAAAACCCATAATTTTATCTCTTTAAATTATATTTGTCATCTTTTTTCTAAATCACCATTGTAAAGAATTTTAATGAGATACTTCATAAGCGTATTGAACCCATACTTCAATTTTTAGTAACTTTTATTCAAACTAGCAGTCGTGGCACGCCGTTCCTGCATGCATATAATAAATAATTTTTTACGCTTTAAAATATATTATAAATAAGAATAAAATATATAAACTAACACGTCACATAAAAAAGAAAGAAAGAAAGAGAAAATTAATTTATAAATTAATATAAAATTTAAAAAGTTGAATAAAGTAGTTATCATATCAGCTGAGGGTTATTTTTGGTATTACAAAAAAATGGTGCGACGGCATCATTAACCGTCATTTGTGAGTAAAAAAGGGGTTTATTTTATATAATAGTATAGATAATGAAGATGGTTTTTATTCAATTTATATAAATAAAACGTAGCTTCATTTGATCTGTATATTTTTTGTTTATGTTCTTATAATTATAAATTTTTATGAATTTTATTGATGTTGATGCATTGTAATTTTTAAAAAAAATAATCATATAAAATTTTCTTTTGATTTTTTTCACATAATAAAAAATTTAATAAAATATAACTTTAATTAAATTTATATTAAGCCCGTGCATAGCACGGGTCACGTGCTAGTAGATAAATCTAATATGTAATAAATCATCTTCAATATGTAATGAAGAAGTCGTTAGTGAGTGTAATTTAATGAAGAATTGAAATGTGATTTGTTGGGCTGATTTGGCTAATGGTAATTCAGTAAGGTGGTTGGAATAAAAAACTTTTAGATTTGAATATTATTGAGTTTTTTTTTTTAAGTGAAAGCGATGAATATTATTAATTGAACTAAATCGAATACAATCCGTCCTGTCGATTATTACAATAATCATAACTTGATCAACATATCACATAAGTTAAATATGAACAAGCCCTTACTATTACAGTATACACAATCCTACTATACAGTAGACTATCCTCCCACATATTGGTGGGGTTCGAACCCATGATCTTTAAAGTGAAAGCGATGAATATTATTGAGTTAGACGGTACAATAATTTTTTTATTTGTAATTGATGTAATGTTGTTTTCCTTTTTGTGATTTGTTTGTGGAACAATCTGCTTTGTTGAAACTTTCAAATATTATTTAAATAAAAAAAAATCGGATCAAACCCACCCCAGATTTTGCAGTAGGGTGGAGTACGGAAATGTCAGGATGGGTCTTAAGTTCATTTTAAAAATATGTGAATCGACCTTTTTTGATTTCCTTTTGTGCAAGCGAATATTAGGGACCGCGCAAATTAAATTGAATAAAATTTATCCTTAAACACGTGTTATGTTTCAAAACATCCATTAACCTCAACCAAGATCAAAAATTCTTTTCTACTAATCTAACATAAAAATTACTAATTATAGGTAGCATAAGGAGCCTCTGCTCATAAAAAAGTATGTTAGAAAGTAAAAATGAACAAATTTTTTCTGCCATCTTATTTTGGCCCATTTATATTTAAATTACTAAAAAAATGCATGTGTATTGCCTAGCAGCACGATGCTTGTATTGCTCTTCCACAACTCCGTTTTCACGATTTAGGCTGCTCCCATTTCTCTCGCTGCTACTACGGGGATCGCTTTTGCTTTGTTTTCCTCTGGCTAATAAGATGTTTCAGTTCGCCAGGTTGTCTCTTGCCTGCCCATGGATTCAAGCAGCAGTTCGAAAGGTTTCCCTATTTGGGAATCTCCAGATCCATGTTTATTTTTTTCAACTCCCCAAAGCATTTCGTCGATTACCACGCCCTTCCTCATCTCTGGGTGCCTAGGTATCCACCGTAAGCCTTTCCTCGTTTGAACCTCGCCCTTATCGCCCTTATAAGGCTATGACATCCTAAGGTGTTGCTAAATGGATGGATCTTATCAACGTCCATGAATAATAAATCATAGATCGAATCGCTGAATCAGAAAAAATGGGTGCTATCATATAGCTTTCCATCATCTAAGTTCATGAGTTGGAGATAAGCGGACTCGAACCGCTGACATCCGCCGCAGGGTAAACCACCGCCTCTCATGCCCCCCCGACTGATTCTACCATAGAGTCCAACGATAGACAATAACTCCCCCCCAACCACAACTTACATTACAAAAATGTGATCGGTCGCTCTTTCTTTTTAATAGATGGTCGCAGCAGTCGCGAGCTGAGCCAGCGACCCTTGGTCGCTGCCTGGAGTAGCGCCCCTTTTTTTTAATTTTTTTTAAAATTTAATTTTAGTTATCGTTAATATATATTTTAATTTACTAATTTTTTTTATTCGTTATAATAATTTAAATAAATTATTCTATAATTTAAATACAAAATAAAAATAATTTCTTTATGATAATTTAAAAATTTATAATTATAAAAATTTAGAATTAGAAATAATACACTAAAAAGTTACATAAAAATGTGTATTCAAGTATTTGGTACATTATTTTGCCGTCTACGACCCTACCTTGGGAAATTATTTTGGCTCGAAGGACCTTGGTGTCGTGCTTGACTGCGAATTTTTTGCCTTGCACGAGCTTGTGCCCAATCCATTTCATTAGGTATTCGGGTACTTTGGCATCGACCCCGACGAGTTGATGTACGAAGATTATCATCGTGGACCAATTGAAAATCGAGAATATCCCAATAATCTTCCGCCATTATCGGTTGAAAAGAATTAGAGTATGTCATTTGTAAGGCATTAAAACATAATATTGCTTAAGCATTGATGCAATGTTAAGCCTATATGCAGCGCATAACTTTTGAGCATGAGAGCATGGAATTCCAAATTGATTCCATTTGCCACATGAACACTCCTGCGTTGCAATTTTTACAACCTAAGTGTTACACCCCTGTCCATAATAATGTTTTTGTAACCATAGAGGTAGTCTGTTCAATTTGATCGAATGTCATGTCCACATGCTCGACAAATCTGGCGTACCACCATTGGAGCATTTTATATGCATAGTCTGTCCACAATTGATTGTTTTTTTATCATTGTAGTACTCCTTGCCATGCTCTCACAAAAATAATGGATTGAGCGGTTAAAAATCATTTTAACAATTGTAGTCATAGGAAGGCAGCGTGCTCCTTTTAAAACCCCATTGATGCATTCCGACATGTTGGTAGTCAGAATACCGCATTGCCATCCACACTCACGAGAAGTTGTCCAATTTTCCTTATCAATTTGCTTCAGCCAGTGGTGTGCTTCTAGTTTTATACTCTTAATCTCTTCCATGGTGCGATTAAATTTCCTAATTTGGTATTCTGAGCCAGCTCTCCAACAAAGATCCTTCAATTACATGTTCTTAAATTGATTGTTTGAAGTTTGAACACATTGCCTCAAGCAATATCTATGCACACCACGAGGAGGAACAAAGTCAGGAATGTCTTTTACTGCGGATAAGAGCCCAACATTGCGGTCAGATATAAGACACATTCCCGACACCCCCCTGATGATGTGTCTGCTCAGCATCTGAAGAAACCATTTTCAGGATAGATATGATTCTTCGTCGACAATAGCAAATGCAAGGGGCAATACCTGTTGATTCACATCCACCGCAGTTGCAATCAACATCTTGTGCTTGTACTTCATGTATAAATGGGTTCCATCTACACTTGTGGAGATGCACCGTCCCAAACGAGTTCTTCGCCAATTCGGAATGAGGCAAAATATTCCAGAAGTGCAAAATGACCGCGACATGGAAATACATCGTATCTCTGGTTCATCACGTGTGGGAACAGATTGGTATCAATGACACTTCGAATATATCGTTCGATGGCAGAGACGAAATGAGACCATTGTGCTTCGCCCCCCCATGTCTAATGAAATAACTGTAGAAGATGGATATGATGAGTGGCATGATGATATTACACGTCGTTTCATATCGTCATCTACTCAAATGCATGTTGGAAGCGGGTACCAACCCGGACATGCAACATCGTGGCAAATGGTGGTACGTTATCTCATAAACATACTCTTTCTAATCATAATTTTTTGCTTTCCTCACGTTTAAAATTACACACTTATAATATATTCGGTTCACTTTAGCTTCACCAGATGGAAACGCTTCGAATAAGTTGTGAAACTACACCCGATCAACCAGAGGCATATTGTCAAGCAATGACGACGCATTTGGACATATATCGAAATGTTGTTCAAATTGCAACAAATCAATGAGTGGGACAAAATATGGCCCCTCAAAATCCATTGCCACAAGAAGATGTTTCGTCCACATCCCACAGACAAACAAGAAGTTTATAGCAGGGAGATCAACTCGCACAGTAAAAAAGAGATACACCTAAGGTTGACATAGTTGTGCCATCTACTGTGCATACATCTCAATTTGTTACTGAAAACTGCTACGTGTCTGAACTGCCTCAACAAGTTGATTGATTTCAATCGACTCCTTACATGCTAGTACATACAGATGGTCATTACACAAATATTGAACTTGACTTTGGTCTTGGCATCAATCAAACATATGCACCAATACATAATGTTTCACCTATCCAATTTTCATCGTGGAGTGCATATCGTGATCCAATAGAGTCGAGCTCTACAGCATCATCTAGTCGATTTTCAAATTCATGCCGATATTGATGATCAAGACAAAATGAACCAACAAGTCCGAAAATACGACGACCTAGGCAACAACGCCAAAGACGTAATTGTGGGACAAGTGGACATAATTAAATTTTATAATTATATTTTTTTATGTAAATTTT
This sequence comes from Sesamum alatum, assembly GCA_034509735.1. Taxonomy (NCBI): domain Eukaryota; kingdom Viridiplantae; phylum Streptophyta; class Magnoliopsida; order Lamiales; family Pedaliaceae; genus Sesamum; species Sesamum alatum. The sequence continues at coordinate 28,809,411 of JACGWO010000010.1, read as the reverse complement.
CAAGTTTATTAGTTATTGCAAAAGAATTTTAAAATTGTAATTACATTTATTGTATTGTAATAAATTAATTATAATTAGCTTGAAATAATAAAATAAAATTTAATTATTAAATTAAAATATAAATTAACAATTATACATTAAATTAAATTTTAAATAAAATAAATTAAGGGTAGCGACCGGTTATATTTTTGCAATGTGTACCGCTTTGGCAGTACACATTAAAAATTCTTTTAGTAATTTTAAAATAAATGGGCAATCTTATTTTCTCTTTCCTTCAATTCCTTATCAAACTGAAAGACGAACATACCCTCCTCCCCTACCGTACCAATAATTTCCCAAAAATACGAAAAATTTTAGCAGCAACCTCTCATGAGGTTTGACATAATTACGGGTATCTTCTCGTTGTTTTAAAAATTATAAATACCTCTCTGAAGTTTATAACCTTATAATAAATAACCCATTTTTATCCATTTTATGGATAAACTGACCAAAATGCCCTTATGCAAACTGAATTATTTTTTTAAAAAAATTTGAATTTTTTCGGACTAAAATGCTCAGGGAGATATTTGTTTTTTAAATATTTTTTACATAGAGAAACAATAATATAATTTGCCTCAGCTAATTTTTCTACAATTTAAAGAAAAAAAAATAAGGGCAAAGTGGACAATTTCAGGCCTTTGGTTAAAAATTATAAATCTTAAGGAGGTATTTGTAATTTTCTCAAACAATGAGGGGGTATCCGTAATTATACCAAACCTCAGGGGTGGTCATTGTAATTCACCATAAATAAAATGGTAAATTACAATGAGTGATGCATACCGGAGTACAACAGCACCACAAACTGTCGAGGGATCTTCTGCCAAGTCCCAAGATTGTAGGGGAGACTAACCTGTAGAGAGGGGTTAGCACTCTGATGCTTAAGTCAGTAATGTTCGACTTAAAATAAATAAGGAACACTTGAAAAAGTGGAGAATAATGGTGAAAAGGATGTGATGATTCGTATGATAATATGCTAAAAGGATATAAAGAGTTTCGTGTGCAAAAGATAGGATAAATGTTACTTGAGAGTTTTCAAAGTAGTGAACTTGTGAGATGTTGAAGTTGACTGCACAGTGTGCTGCTTTTATAGCTAGTGTTGAATGTGATTTTGGAGGGGATTTGTTAAGTTCTGTGTACCATTGGAAAGCCTGAAGATTCAGATCCCTAACCCAACAAACCGCGCCTGAATCGGAGTTGAATTGGTGGAGATATATCTATTTGAGTGGACCTTGCCACAGCTGCCAACTTTTTCGGGAAAACAGTTACTTGCTGAGAAACATCCGGATTCTGGCCGATCTACTGGAAATATGGATGATATGTTTTAACACGATGTGGCTTGAGGTGTTGGCTAGCTGTGTGATGTGGAGTCCGAGTTGTTTGATGACTAGGCTTGCTGTACGAGCGTTTTCTGTGGGCCTGCCATATTCGTGTTTCAAAACTGAGCTTATATATGGAAAAAATCTTATATACCTGCTACAAGGGCTGCATATACCTGCTACAAGGGCTTCATACTTGGCCTCATTGGTCGAGGCTTTGAAGTCAAACCTTAGGGCAAATTCTAGCTCATCTCCTCTGGGCTAGTCAGCACGATACCTACTCTGTTGCCCGTGCAGGTGGAGGAGCCATCCACATGGAGTAGCCAAGTTCCTTCTTCTTCTTCTTCAGCCGGCATTGTTTCAGTCATGAAAATCAACGAGGGCTTGTGCTTTGATAGCCGTTCTAGGTTGGTAGGAGATATCATATCGCTAAGCTCAACAACCCATTTGATCATCCTGCCAGAAGTCTCAGCTTTCCCCAGTGTAGTTCACAGAGGGGTATTAGTGTGCACAGTTATGGAATGAGACAGAAAGTAAGGGCGTAATTTTTTAGCAGTTGTTACCAGGGAGAATACCAGTTTTTCTACCTCCGGGTATCAGTGTTCAGCACCATGCAGGACCTTACTGACGTAGTATATAGGCTTTTGTACTCTGTCCTCCTCTTTGATGAGTACGGAACTCACGGCGTGCTGTCCTGTAGTAAGATATAAGTACAATGTCTCTCCTGGTGAGGGTTTTGTGAGCAGAGGTAGCTTAGCAAGGTACGCCTTTAGATCCAATAAGGCCTGCTGACAAGCTTCGTCCCATGCAAAGTCTTTAGCCTTCCTCAGGGCCTTGAAGAAGGGAAGTCTGCGCTCAGTAGAGTGGGATATGAACCTGCTGAGGGTAGCGATGCGGCCCGCAAGTTTCTGTACTTCATTGAGGTTGGCAGGAGGTCTCATCTCTTGAATTGCTCATATTTTCTCTGGGTTGACTTCAATGCCCTTCTCTGTCACCATTTAGTCGAGGAATCAGCCACTTCGAACATCGAATGCACATTTAGCCGGGTTCAGCTTCATGTGATAATTCCTGAGAATGTTGAAGGTTTCTGCAAGATCTGTGATGTGGTGATCAGCCTGCCGGCTTTTCACCAGCATGTCGTCCACGTACACCTCCATATTGCGTCTGAGCTGCTTTCGAAACATGCAGTCCACCAAGCGCTGGTACGTGGTACCTGTATTTTTTAGCCCAAAGGGCATGACAATGTAACAATATGTCCCCCCTGACGTGATGAAGCTCACCCGCTTCTGGTCATCAGGGTTAAGCATAATCTAGTGGTAACCCTGCGAGGCATCCATTAGACTTAGTAGTTCATAATCAGATGTGGAATCCACCAGCTGGTCTATACGAGGCAAGGGATCGAAAATCCTTAGAGCAGACTTTATTCACATCACGAAAATCGACGCACATGCGCCACTTATTACTTGGTTTTGGGAACAAGCACCACATTGGACAACCACTGGGGGAATTGAATCTCCTTGATGTGCCCAGCATCAAGAAGCTTGCTTACCTCCACCTGGATGACCTTGTCGTTTTCAGGACCAAAACGTCTTTTCTTCTGCTTAATAGGAGGGAAAGTCGGATCCACGTTCAGACTATGTATTGCAATGCTGGGGTCAATATATACCCACTAGGTCTCGGACAGTCCAGGTGAAAACATCTGCATTCTCCTGCAGAAAGGTGGTTAGTTGTCCTGTCACTTTGTGAGTCAGTTGGGAGCCGATCCTGGTGGTTTTGTCGGGCTCTCCAGGTACTAGTTGAATACTCAGCAGCTCATCGGCGGGCTGGACTCGAGCTGGAACCTCGTTTCCTTGCTCACCAAGCTGCATAGGTCGTTTCCCTTTCTCCCTACCAAGCGGGGGGAGATCTATTTCCATGTCTTTCTTGTTGCCTCCTTTCACTGACTCAACATAGCATTTCCGAGCAGCAGGGAGCACTTCAACCATGATGTCCTTGTTGAACGGAATGCCACGGGCAATGTGTCCTTGGTTACCTGTTGGCGAAGCTCGACCATCTCCTTTCTGAGGGCTTGCCAAATTTCAGGAGGCTGGAAAGGAGCTATGTCCTTATTGACGAAGCCAGTAGGGAGGGATTTGTCTTGTTGTTGCCCAGCAAGAGTCGATTCATCCGTCGGTTGACTCCCTGGAGTTGCTCCCGGCTCCTGCTGAGAAGAGGGGCCTGCAACACTTGCTTGGGAGTCGCGGTAAGCCGAGTGAATGGTCTCCAAAAATGAACTGGCGGAGGTGCTCGTACAGGAGTGGATCCAGAGCGGCAGGGACAGCAACGGGGTTGGACACTGGGGCCGGCGGGTCCCTACTCAGGGCAGCAGCGACACCAATCAGAGCAGGGAGGACGACTGTTGGAGCAGGAGGTACGTCAGCGGGTGCCTGGAAGGCCACAGCTGGAGTGGGGCAATCAACCACTGGAGCTGGGAAACCATCGCCTGGAGCAGGGTCATTAGCTAGAAGGGGAGCGCTGGCAGCGCTCCTTATCTGTTCAGAAGGTAGGACGGCGGGTCCTACTGCAGTAGGGAGGGAAGCCTCACCCGAGAAAGATCCAACATGGTCTGAATCGGCCATTTCTCACGTCAAAAACTCAAGTGTTCCCACAAAAAGCACCAATGATGCGTACCGGAGTCCAACAGCACCACAAACTATCGAGAGATCTTCTGCCAAGTCCCACGATTGTAGGGGAGACTAACCTGCAGAGAGGGGTTAGCACTCTGATGTTTAAGTCAGTAATGTTCGATTTAAAATAAATAAGGAATACTTGAAAAGGAGGAGAATAATGGTGAAAAGGATGTGATAATTCGTATGATAATATGCTGAAAGGATGTAAAGAGTTTCGTGTGCAAAAGATAGGATAAATGTTACTTGAGAGTTCTCAAAGTAGTGAGCTTGTGAGATGTTGAAGTTGACTGCACAGTGTGCTGCTTTTATAGCCAGTGTTGAGCCCGATTTTGGAGTGGATTTGTTAAATTCCGTGTACCGTTGGAAAGCCTGAAGAGTCATCTTCCTAACCCAACAAACCGCGCCTGAATCGGAGTTGAATTGGTGGAGATATATCCATTTGAGTGGACCTTGCCACATCTGCCAACTTTTCCGGGAAAACAGTTATTTGCTGAGAACATCCGGATTTTGGCCGATCTACTGGGAATTTGGATGAGATCTTTTAACACGACGTGTCTTGAGGTGTTGGCTAGCTGTGTGATGTGGAGTCCGAGTTGTTTGATGACTAGGCTTGTTGTACGAGCCCTTTCCGTGGGCCTGCCAGATTAGTTTTCAAAACTGGGCTTATATATGGAAAAAATCTTACTTGTGGGTCTGGTGGTGTCAGCCTGCTAGGCTGCTCAGCCTGGGGGCCTGCTCCTAGCTCTTAGGTCGGCCCGGTGGATTTTGAAGGGGCATCAACGAGCTATCTTGAAATTTAACATAATTGCAAATACCCCTCGTTATTTAGGAAATTACCAATACCTCTTGATTTTAACGGTCATCTAATAACTAGCCCAATCTATTAGCCTCTCTTAGGCTTCCATCCATTTCTTATGATAAACTGACCAAAATACCCTTGTGGACTATGAATTATAATTTTATAATAATTTATCATTTTTTTTAATTTTTGTGGGATCAAGTGTCTAACTTGTTTACAATTTTTAAAATTTTTCCATCCACTTTGTCTATTTTTTTAATAAATTTTTATTTTTGTTTTAGAAAAAAAAAATACAATAAGGACAAAATTGATACTTTCGAACCTCCGTCCAAAACTTGCATAATTTTATCGAACATAAAAAATATTTGTAATTTTATGAACTATGAGAAAATATTTATAATTATATTAAATATCATTGGAGCTCGTTGTAATTACCCTAAATAAAATAACGAGTTTGAATAATTTGCCGGGAAGAGAAAGGCGTTACTTGTATTCCAGCTTCGCCACAACTTCGAAAAAGCACTGCAGCCACTCAAATCAAAATCCTACTTCACATTCTTTCTTTACAGTTTCCACTATCAAAAAATGGAACCACTGATCTTCAAACCTTAATTATAAAAATCTTCCTCACTCCTCTCCATCTCTTCTGATCAAATTCGCTCCAAACGACGGATTCCATGTCTACATCATGCGCCACTCTGCCGAATTCTGTGAAATTAGAGTTGTTTGGCAGTAGAAGTTCCGCAAGACTTCATCCTCACAGTAAGCTCTTGATTTTTTGTTGAAAATCTTTACCAAGTTAGAGAAATTTCATGCCCATGTTCTCTTTTGTTCGAAAATGTTGAAGGAAGCAGATGCGGATTGAGCAGGAGGGATTTTGCGTTTAAAGGAATTGTTGCTGCTGGAGCCTCGGTAATGGCTTCTAGTACTGTTGCGGCAGAACCCTCAAAAGCCCAAGGCAAATTTCTCTGATTCATTCATTTTGATTTCTCTCTCTCTCTCTCTCTCTCTTTGAGAATTGCTTGTTGATTAACGCGTTTGTGATTTTGTAAGTTAAGATTTTCATGCCTGGTTATGATGTGGGGTTTGTCCCTTTTTCTTGCTCAGGTTTGGAGAAATTGCCGTTTAAACCGGAGGGATATAATTACTGGACGTGGCGAGATCGAAAAATACATTATGTGGTGGAAGGGGAGGGTTTCCCAATTGTTCTGATTCATGGCTTTGGGGCTTCTGCATTTCATTGGAGGTTGACCTTTTTCTTTGCTACTTTTTCAGCTAAAATTTGAGTAAGGTTCAACAAATCCATGTAAAAATGTTGCAATTTGCAAACTTAAGTATGAAGAACAGGAGGAACCTTGTTAGTTTCTTGGACGGGTTAAATGCAATTTGGCCTCCTGTATTAACCAAAAAGAGTAATTACCCCCGTGAAAAAATAACTAGCAATTTACCCCCTGAGTTATTCAAAATGCAGCAAACAACTCCCTCACAGGGGTTTTTTGCTCCAAATACAGGGGGTAAATTGCTATTTATTTTTTCATAGGGGGTTTTTTTGCACATTTTGCATATCACAAGGGTAATTGCATTTTTCCCTTTCTTGGACTGACATTCTGTACTTATCTCTGCTGGATATGTTTGAAATCTTGATTTTCTGCTTGGGAGGAGTTATAGGTGACATTGTTATAGGTATCTGAGACATTAGCACTCAGTATATGATATGTGATCCACCCACTTTTGCTTTTCTTTAGGTACAACATACCTGCATTGGCAAAGAATTATAAGGTTTACGCCGTAGATTTACTAGGGTTTGGTTGGAGCGAGAAGGCGCTCATTGAGTATGATGCTCTGGTATGGAGAGATCAAGTTGTGGATTTCGTGAAGGAGATAGTTAAAGAACCTGCAGTTTTAGTCGGAAACAGGCAAGTCATACTTTCTTTTTGTCTGCTCGGTACTTGCTATATGTTGATGGCTAGTTTACCATTTGTTGTTGTGTACCTATTCCATATTTTCTTTGTGGGACATATTTGATCATTATGCATATAAATCAGAGTGAATCACTTGCACGGGCTTGCATTATGATAGCTGCATTAGTTTCTATATATTATTGATCTTTCTTTGGTGTGCTGTATAATTTGTTATGTATATGCAATTTAAGTCCATGACTTCTATACTTAATTGATGTTTCAGTCTAGGAGGATTTACTGCTTTGGTGGCGGCAGCATCGCTGGAGGACCAAGTTAAGGGGGTCGTATTGCTAAACAATGCTGGACAATTTGGTGATGCTAGTCCTGAAACTACAGAGTCTGAAGAAACGGTCTTGCAAAAGTTTGTTGTCAAGCCACTGAAGGAAATCTTTCAACGTGTAGTTCTTGGGTTTTTATTTTGGCAAGCCAAGCAACCATCACGAATCGAGTCTGTCTTGAAAAGTGTACGTCACTTCCTTATTACTATGACCAAAAAATCTTTATTTTTCCATAAGCATATTTTCGTCACTTCTTTGATGCAAGTGAATTTTTCTTTTAGCGATTCGACATGCAGCTTATTAATGAACAGTTGTCGTTCTCTATCAATGTATGATAAGATATAAAATATATGGACTTGAAATTGCCAAATACAATGTTGAATATGGGATATGGAGAACAGAATAGCATGACTATAAAACGCAGGCCAGATTGTCAGAACTGCATAGCGTCAACATACATAGCTGATAGCAGTCTCGCTAGTTTCTGAAACTGGAAAATCAGTGGTAACTGGGGTTGTGTTTCCGGGTGATGTTACTGCACAAACAACTCTTCTCTATATCCTATTCCTAATATGGATCCGTTGATGAGATTGGACAAAAGGTGGGAAATCTTTACTTAAAAGATCACAAAGGGATGGGTCAAGTCCTTGATCTTGCATTAAGTTGTGTAGTCCGGATAAAGATATAAAACCATGTCCTGAATTCTAACTCGTCGTTCCATGAGTTTGACTGATAGATGGGTGCTTAATATCATCTTTTCACTTTCTTTTTCTTTTGGCTGAGACAAATAAGACAACATGTATTTATCTCAAGAGTATTCTACTCTAGATCGCAATCATGAATTGTTCATGTGATGGAGTTGCTCCGTTTATTTCAGGTATATATTAATGCTGCAAATGTGGATGACTATCTCATTGATTCAATTACAAGGCCTGCAGATGACCCAAATGCTGGGGAAGTTTATTACAGGTATTAAATTAATCATCAAGGTTATCGGTTTTTTGAGCGTTCCGAGCCCTTCAAAAAACATCGATCTACTTAGAATTTAATAACTTACAGACTTTTGTGGGATGGCGTTGTGGAAAATGGGTTGCGGTAGTCTTGATAATTTTGTCAACTGATAGCAAGAGAATAAAATTGTGAGGAAGGTGAACATGGATTATTGGAATAAGATAATTTCTTCCTATGTCAAAAGATTCATCGTCGTCTCTTTTTCCCCATCTTAAGTTCATCCAAGTTAGAGGGGTAGCATGCGGCATACATAGAGTCATTAATGTTGAAGTTTTAAATGCAAGTGAGATAATCTTGAGCTCGTTCTTCTTTATCTGTCGACATGGTAACATAATCTTCAGTTTTCGACAGATCTTCCTATTCTTTTGATGTAATAATAGTTCCGCTTCACTGCATCTGCAGACTAATGACAAGATTCATGTCCAACCAAAGGAAGTACACACTCGACAGTGTCTTGAGCCAACTCTCCTGTCCGTTGCTATTGGTGTGGGGCGACTTAGATCCCTGGGTCGGTCCTGCTAAAGCTCTCAGAATCAAGGAATTCTATCCAAACACGTCGCTCGTGAACCTACAAGCGGGCCACTGTCCACACGACGAAGTTCCAGAGCTCGTGAACAAGGCCTTGTTGGATTGGCTGCCAACCATAACTTCTGCACCTTCTCTGCAACCTCTCTGAACATGGTCGACCGGGACATTTTACCCGAATCCAGGTTTTGCCATAACTAAATGTAATCAATCATACGACAAGTACAAAATAATATTGTTTTTTCATATAATTAGTTGTATACTGTTAAATCCACTCTGGGGCGAGAAATTTCCTATTACATGTTTATATTATTGTACTGTCATAAAATAAATAACGATTCACAATCCACGTAGATAATAACGAAGAGAGTTTTCTCCTCGGTGACCATAAATGTATGGTCTATCTTCTAATGTCATGTTTTAGACGTCAGCAATTTCCGTCACTGAGGAGGACGTCATGAAAGACAAGACTCTTCTAAGTCGTCTCATTGTAATAATTTGGAAGACTTGCTCATCTTCCACATACATAGGAGACATATATATATATATATATACACTATTATATAAATAAATTTATTTTTTACTCATAAATAACAGTTAATGACATCGCCGTACCACTTTTTTGTAATGTCAAAAATAACTATCAATTGAATTACTTTATTTAACTTTCCAAATTTTATATTAATTGATAAATTAATTTTTTTTTCTTTCTTTTTTTTTGTTTTTTTAATATAACATGTTAGTTTATATATTTTACTCTTATTTATAATATATTTTTAAACGTAAAAATTATTTATTAAATACACACATGAACGATGTGTCACGACGGCTAGAATAATATAAATAAAAGACTAGACCAGAGAAATGAGACGGAATGTTTGATAAGTCTGATATCCATCTTCTTTTTCCAAGTCATCCAGACAAACATTTTAATTATAAACTCTGTTAGAACTCAACTCAAAACTTTAGTCTCAAACCTTATCCTAAATGTCGTTCTAAAATATTGTTATGATGAGTAACTCCTTCTCACAATTCATACACTTTTGTCGTACCCTTATCCAAAAACATATATCCTTCATTTTTATTTTTTTATTTTTGGGATAATTATATTTTTTTTCATAAGATTTGGTGTAATTACACAACAGTTCTTTATGATTTAAAAATTTATATTTACTACCCTTGAGTTTTGCTTACATCGAACAAATATGTTCTTCCGATAGTAAATATTCACTGAATTTGTTGATATTAACAAAAAAAGTGAATGAAACTCAATATTTACCATTGATTGACTTCTTATTCAAGGTCAAACAAATCTTTCTAACTAAACTACCCTTATAATGGCGAACATATACCTCCTCACATGCATTAATGTGTGAAGATGTATAAGTTGTTTGACCTATAATAATTCAGTAATAAGTCAATTGATGGTAAATATCGATTTTCATTTAGTTTTTTTGCTAATATCAACAAACTCGGTGAATTTTGATTAATGGAGGGACATATTTGTTAGACATGAGCAAACATCATGGGTAATAGATGTAATTTTTTGTACACATGTAATTATCACAAACCTCATGGAAAAAAGCGTAATTATCCCTTTTTGTTTTTATTATTAGTCGTCGTGGCACGTCGTTCCTGCATGTATATAATAAATATTTTTTATGAATAAAAGTAAAATATATAAATTAACACATCAGATTAAAAAAAAAAGGAAAGAAAGAAAAGAAAAATAAATTATTAGTTAAGGTAAAATTTGAAAAGTTGAATAAGGTATTTATCTTATCAGTTGAAGGACATTTTTGGCATCACAAAGTTGGTGGAACGGTGTCCGTAACCGTCATTTATGAGTGTAAAATCTTTCTTTTTTATTTTAATATTTATACCTTATTATTTAGTGAAAACACCTATTTGGTATCTCACTTTCTTTTAGTCTGCTAATTTATATATATATTTTTAATATTTAATATAATTAATTTATTTATTGACAAACTTTTCATCCTCCCACTTTTCTAAACCTCCAAACTACTTTTCGAAATACAAAAATGCGCACTTTTCTCAATATACATTATTTTTAATTTTTAAAAAAAAATTATTTTAATATTTTTAATTTTTTCAATTAAATTATATTTTTAAAAATATAATTAATTTTCATTTAATTATGAGTGTGCACTATGCACCTGTGAAAAGAAAAGATTGGATTAACCACGACTTTATTGATTCATCCGTGTGACACGTCTTTTTTCAATAAGAATCGTTGAACAAGACAAAGACAACTTCATTTTTCCCTTTTCCTCTTATGTGCATGGACATTATCGTCATTACCCATGTCCCCTACAACGGTAGCATCTGGGTGTACAGGTCAAATAAATAGTTGCAAATTGATATGTCGGATAATTACAATCACATTTATCACATAATTAATCAAATTAGATAGAATGTGATATAAATTGAATTTTCTCTATCAAAATATTATTATAATATAATAATCAACAACAAGTAGTGTGCTATCCGTAATATAATCTAGATAGGTTTTATGTAAATTTATTTAATTTGTTTCATTATTTTTAGTTATATTAGGGTTCGTTTGGTTCAAATTAGAGGAAAAAGGAAAGTGAAAGTGGGATGGGATGGGAAAGAATAATAGTTTTCCTTCAAATTGTTTTGTATAATTGGAAGGAGAGTAGATCTCAAATACTTTCCCTTGTTTGGTACGAGAAAATTAGATTGAGAAAGAAAAAACTAATTTTTATAATTTTATAATTTAACCTTTCTCTTTCATTTTGTATTAGAAAATAAACAAGTTAATATTATACTAATATCAAAAATCTAAAAACCTTAGCAATAAAAATATATATCAAACAATAACAATAATTTTTTTTATTATAAAAATATTCATCAAAACAAATATTGTTCATTTATTCTAAACTATTCAGTTTAAATAAAATAAAAATTACTCGTGTCAGCGGCGGGAAGAGGAACACGATTAGGGGAAAAGATTATTCAATCAAGATTAATAGCAAATTGGCAATAAAAAGTTCTGAAAAATCGCAAATACAAAGTATGTTTATCGGATTGTTGACTTCGACGTAGTAGTTTTTTCAACGATTTTGTTATTTTTATGTACGGTATTATCAACGGGAAGGATAAAAGAATTGGAGGAAAATATATATTTATATATATCCATATATATATATGGGCAATAGATATATCTTTTTGTCTTTTTGATCTTATTATTCCACTTTTCCGCGCAATTTCGGACGAAAACGAAATTAAATTTCGGAGGGGTTTTATATACATCCAATTTTACTTTCCCTCCATGTCTACCCCAAATCAAACACTAAACTTTTTCTTATAAATACTCTTATACTTTCACTTCTCCTATACTTCCACCTTTCCCAAAACCAAACATGCTCTTAATGTATGAATTGAATACTTAAGTTATGAACATATAATCACGTAATTATAATTTTTCTAAAAAAGAAAAATAAATAAAGAAAAGCAAGTAGCATGCCAATTACGAAATTCAGAGTCTTGGGGGATGAAAATACTAAGACCTTTTCACTACTTGCACAAAATTGGATAACAACCACAAATTGAGTATGTAATTGCACTCTTACGCGTTCAGTTAATGATATCGTCGTATCGATTTTTTGTAATGCAAAAAATAATTTTTATTTGGTAAAATAACTAGTTTATTTTAATTTTATATTAATTGATACATTAATTTCTTTTTTATTTTCTTTTTAATGAAATTTGTTAGTTTAATATCATACTTTTATTTATAATATATTTTAAAATATAAAAAATGTACATACAAAAACGACGTGCCAGGACGGCTAGTTATTAATAACTACACCTACCCCACGAAATTACTACGCGCCTCGCACTCCCTCATTGGCTCATTCAACACAAAAAAGTACTACTACAATTTTGATTTGTGCAGAGTCTATTTTGTATTTAAAATGGAACTTCTCTTAAAGTCAACAATAATCTTAAATAATTAAAAGAAATGCCCACACCCTATTGTGAACATAAATTCATCTATCATATTTAAAAACATTAAAGTAAGATTGTTTTTTCTTTTTTTTTTTCACAAAAATGGGAAAATAGGACTGGCCGAACATAGCTGTCCGCAAGGATTGCAACTACGTCATGTGTGCAGATTAAGATCCCTACAATTAATTTATTGACCCTAAAAATCAAAATTTAATAATGTGAAAATTAGATCAAAATTTAAGTTTAGTCCTGTCAAATACTTTGACAAGAGTTCGAACCCAATAATATTATGAATGTGGGAACCTATGATGCATGGACATGGACACTGACACAACGATACAAAAATTTCAAAAAATTAGGACACAACACAACACTGACAAGACTATATATATAATATGTTTTTTTATATATATTCTAAATTTTTCCGTAAAATTTATGCAATATGAAAAATATAAAGATAATACATAAAATAAGCATGTCTTATATCTAAATCTTTAACCAAAATACATGACTTCAAAATAACATATTTAGTTTATATTAAAAGTATGCAATGAAATTATTTTGAATCAGTTAAATTATCATGACCATCTCTCAAATTTTTAATAATTTTATCCCAAAATTTTTAGTTTGAAAGAAGTAAATTATTATTCTTTTATTTAGTCTAAAACTCTTTTTTTAAAAAGATAATCCAAATTCTTTTAAAATTATAAAGAAAAATTCTAAACGTGTCGAACGTGTGTCCGACACCATTCTTTTTTTTTTCTTTTTTATTTTATATTTTTAAACACGCTTATATCGTATTCGAAACATGTTCAAACTATGTCCAATACATATCCGATATTGCATCAAATAATTTTTCAATATGTCCGTGATTTATCGATGGGATTCTCATGGGAACACTAGTAGACCTTACCCACTGAATTGATTGGGGTCGGAGGTTAAAAATAAGAAATGCACGTGAAGATCCGGGCGTGCTTTATTAATATATATATATTATTGTTTGAATGAATATAATGTGAAAGAGAATTAAATATTGGATGATCCAAGAAATATTAAAGAAAGGTTTGACTGTCATAAACACAGAGTGAACGTTTTGATGGCCGCAGCAGCCCCTGGAAATTTGGTAGAAAATGCACTCTCCACACTCTCCCAAAACCTGTTTAAAATGATCAAGATTCATCATAATTCTATAAGTTTGTTGAACTCGAAATTTCCAAGGAAACAGGTCAACAAAACCTACCAAGAATCAACAAACCCAGTTGGCTTTTCCCAAATTTAGGACAAAGAAATTGAAATTCATTGGTTATTTAAGGTGGCAAGAAAGGTAAGAACGCGCTCTTTCGTCTGTATATAAGAAGCATCGGCGTCCAGGACTCTTTTGCAAGAACTAGAAAAGGGTTTGCAATTTGGAGGGACAATTCTTGTTCTGGAGACGGAGATATTAAGGATTCGTATATACGAAATTTACGTTTTAACTATGGGGAATTGCTTTTCTGATGTGAAGGGCGGTCAGCAGGCGGTTGGCGGCGGGGCCCAGTTGGCTGTTGGCGGCGCCGGTGGTGATGGTAGTGCCGCCGGCGGCGCTGGCCACAACGACGCCGTGGACCACTTCTTCAGGGCCAAAGGGGAAGTTGCTCTTTTCACGCCAATCGAGGTACAGAAGGGAGAAGAAAGAAAACCAACATAATCAACCTTTTGTTGTTTATTACAATCTATGGTTGTCGGGTGGTCTTCTTGGGGTCCACGGGAGGGAAAGTTATAACTTGGTCGTGTCGTGGGGTTCAACCTTTCTTTTTGTGTGTTATCAGTTTGACTTTGTCCTTGTCAAGTTCTAATTCTTGTTCACATTTTAAATTTCGATTTTGAACTCGTCTTTCTTTATTCATATATAGTAGACTTTTGACCCCAATTCGTACGCAACAACACTCGTTATGTAATTGGTTGGGTTCGATTAAATCTAACACGGATAAATAATTTCGATGCAGTAATAAGTTCAAGAGTCTATGATGTTATGTTTGCATGGATGTTAGTTGGGCTAATCAACTTTGCATGTCTTTTGTCTTACAAGAACGAGGATATGTATTGTATTGTTTAGTTTTTTCCTTCAAAATAAAACGGATCGATGATGTCTTATTCTTCTCTAACTTTGATTGTTCGTCTTGTCTCCTTTGACGTAACATGTTGCTTATTTGTGAATTGCAGTTGTCTCTATCAGCTTCAAAGCTTTGTGATCTGGATTACATATCAAAGGTAAGAGAAGAGGTTTAGTTAGTTATTATGAGGTTTGAAATATGGTCGTCTTTTCATCATGTAGCTGCTTAGGTTGCATATAGCTGAATAGGGATCAAACCACAGCCATTGATGCTCCTGAAATAGTCTTAGTCTATGTTGACGGAAACCTTATTGATGGATCTTTCCGGGCTCTGTCTGATTAA
Source organism: Sesamum alatum (assembly GCA_034509735.1). Lineage (NCBI taxonomy): Eukaryota > Viridiplantae > Streptophyta > Magnoliopsida > Lamiales > Pedaliaceae > Sesamum > Sesamum alatum. Next base: position 28,794,382 of record JACGWO010000010.1, on the reverse strand, counting down.
GTTATTACCAACTTTTCTTTGCTCTATATACGCCTGAACTCGATTAACTTAGCCTTAAGCCATTGTATTTGGGATCGACATTTTGCATGCCTCCATAGCATCCCTACTGAAGTTGGAAACAGCACAATGTGAAAGATGTTGAGAATAAACTAACCTCGTTATATCAAAACGAAAGTTTCTTCAAAACTTGAAGTTTGGAAAAACTAGATAACATCAGCATAGCCGACAATTTACTTCCATTCCATGCGTTGGATGTTGCTCTTATCTTTTCCGGTTATGTACTTCCAAAAAAATTGTGTTTACTTGAGCTAATTGCCCGTCTCTTCTTCTAGAGTTTAGTCGCTTGTGTTTAAGTTCAAGCTGGAGAATCTGATTCTTGTTTCTTGCAGAGTGATCCGATGGCAGTAGTTTACATGAAGAGAAGGAATGGGAAGCTTGAGGAACTTGGCCGCACTGAAGTAATAATGAACAACCTAGACCCTACTTGGATTCAGAAGATAAACGTTACTTATCAATTTGAGATTGTTCAAACGTTGGTGTATGTCAGCAAACATCCTATTCAGATTTATTGTTAGATTTCCACATCTCTTTTCATAGTTTTAACTAAATACTCATTTCCAGCTTTCGCGTGTATGATGTCGACACAGAATATCATACGATTCCTGTGAAGGTACGCCGCATTTCCTGCTACTAATTTTTCATATTATGCATCTCTTTCAAATTATAGACTTTTTCGAGGTTCAATCATAAACAGTGATGAGCAACTTTTTATTCGACTGTAAAGAACTATTGAGATATCTATGTTCCGCTGCTTCACGTGTTTGTGAATCTTATATAAGACCACACTGCTATATAGATGTTCATCAGCTATGCTTGATCCCAAATTCTAACAAGAGAAGATGAGGAATTGATACATTCATAGAATGTTATAACAAAGTCGATTCAACTTTACACTTTCTTGAGTTATCTGTCGGTCTTTGTCACACGTTGGGACAACTCTTTTTTCTATATCTGAAACCATGATATGCATCTTTCGCTTTCAGACTCGACAGCCTGCTCCATTTGTCCTGTTTTACACAGTATAGGTTGATCTAATTTTCGATCCTTTTTTATTTTATTTTATTTATTATTTCTTGGCGACGAGTGGTACTGGTACTGTATTTAGGAGGGAGAACAAAATACATTTAAATCTTATACAACCTTTACTCCTATGTTCCTACTTCCATTTAGTCGGAATCGATATCTTTATCGTAACTTTTCTTCAGATTTCGGCCATTAGTCGTTTCATTTCTAGATGGTTGAGTTCAAATTCATTTGGTCTATTTGCAGATGCTGAAGCTGGAAAATCAAGATTTCCTTGGCGAAGCTAGCTGTGTTGTCTCTGAGGTGAGTTTCTCCTCGTGGTATTTTGCTTTACAAAATTTCAATTTTGAATAATTTGTGGCGTAATTACATCTATGTCAATTTCCACGACAGATTGTGACTAAACGAGATCAGAGCTTGATCCTGAATCTTCATAGCAGAGGCGGACACAGTTCCAAGAACTTGGGAACACTCACTGTCCATGCAGAGGAAATCGTCGCTTCAAGGAACGCTGTGGAGATCACGTTTCGTTGTTCAGATCTAGTAAACAAGGATCTATTGTCCAAAAGTGTATGTGTTTTCAGGTCCATGCTCCGTGGTGTTTATGTTATATATTTTTCAACTTATTTTTCTTTTAACTTTTGCTTGAATTCATAAGCGTAATTTTGCAGGATCCTTTCTTGAGAATCTCTAGAGTTGTTGAGACCGGAGGTTCTATTCCTGTTTGCAAGACAGAAGTCGTGAACAACAACTTGAATCCAACTTGGAAACCTCTACGCCTCACCATGCAACAGTTTGTTAGCAAGGTAAATTCTTCGTCAAGTATTCATAAGCGTCATGCTTGAATTTTCTTCTTAACATAACGGGATCTTTAATTTACTGGTTTACAAAGGAATTACTGACAAGAAACAAAGAATCAGAATGTCGAAAGGCGAAAAAACAGCATTTATCAAAAGTTTAGGACCATGCTTATCTATTCTTCTGGTTTCTAATTCTGCTTTTCTCTTTGCAGGAGACCCCTTTGGTGATCGAGTGCTTCGATTTCAATAGCAATGGGAACCATCTGCTGATCGGGTACCTGTCGAATCATCTTTGATCATTCGCATGTTTCTTGTTGAAGTTGTCTGCCTTCAAGAAAAGCATGTCTTCCTCGTACTCTTTACTTTTTGCTCATTTGGTGATAAAACTGCATCGTTGCCGTTTTCTCAAACAGGAAATTACAGAAATCAGTCGCGGAACTTGAAAATCTTCACAAAAGCAGAGCTGGTGCAAAGCTCATCGCGCCATCTTCTGGATTCAGGCATCATGAAAAGGTTTCCACACTCTCCTGAATCCCTGTACCTCTGCAAGATGTCTGTAAATTCTTTCATCTCTGATATATGTATATATTATAGGTTCTGAGGAGTGAATTTTTTGTGGAAAGATTCGTCGAGAAACAACTGTACAGCTTCCTCGACTATATCTCTAGTGGATTTGAGCTTAGTTTCATGGTTGCTGTCGACTTTACTGGTCAGTAATGAGCTATTCCAATTTTAAAACTCCCGTTCTTTTCTAAGGCTCGTAATGCCTCTCGAAGTCCCTGATTTATATATGATATCATGTTCGTCCAGCTTCCAATGGAAATCCCAGAAGTCGCGATTCTCTGCATTACATAGATCCTTCAGGTCGCCTGAATGCCTATCAGCAGGTAAATCATCATTATAAGTCATAGTTCTCAGTTACTTTTACATGCAGTTAAAAATTGCCAAACCTCATTGTAGGCTATAATGGAGGTTGGGGAAGTCATACAATTTTACGATTCGGATAGGCGATTCCCTGCTTGGGGATTTGGTGGAAGAGCGCACAACGGCTCCGTCTCTCACTGCTTCAACTTAAACGGAAGTCTAGCCGAGGTAGTCTTCTATCTACATCAGTCGAGAAATTATAGCTTCGATGTTATTACTCAATGTTCTTAGCGCATGAATTTTCTTCCCATATACAAGAAAGAAAACAAAATTTTGCATCTTTTCTAAGTTGCAAGATGCTTTTACATCTGCAAATGAAACGGCATTTCTCATTTTTCTCCCGTTGGTCTAGGTTGAAGGTGTCGAAGGCATCATGGCTGCTTACACGAGTGCTTTACACAACGTCACTCTTGCTGGACCGACGTTGTTTGGTCAAGTCGTAAACAAGGCTGCAGATATTGCTGGTCACTCCCTTTCTTGCCACCAAGCCAAGTATTACATCCTGTTGATCATAACGGTAGGCGATTCACAAAAACCATGACGATCCCAGTCCTTCTTGCCGAGTAGTTCTATGATGTTCGTCTCTGTAATAACCTATTCAACATTGTAGGATGGAGTCGTCACCGATCTTCAAGAAACCATAAACTCTGTGGTGAGGGCATCCGACTTGCCACTCTCGATTCTCATCGTTGGAGTTGGTGCTGCGGATTTCAAGTCAATGGAGGTTTACATCTTTACTACAAACATAATAATTTCATTGTTACTAAGTTAAACTAACTGGGGTGTCTCAAATTTGAATCTACACCAGGTTCTTGATGCTGACAACGGGCGCCGACTAGAGAGTTCCACCGGACGGATAGCTACACGAGACATTGTTCAGTTTGTTCCAATGCGCGAAGTGCATGGTAAGTACATTAAATCACTATTCTCATCTCCAGACGGATTAGATTTTCCATTGCAAATTCGTGTTACATCTCAATACGCACTTCACATATACACTACACGTGTACAGAGAAGATAAGAAACGGTTTGATCGTTTTGTAGGCGGACAAATCTCAGTAGTTCAAGCCCTTCTTGAGGAACTGCCGTCTCAGTTTCTAACATACGTGCGTAGTAGAGATATCAAGCCGCTCAACGTGTTCTAAACGTACGGTCAAGCCTACGCTTCCCAGAAATTGTCTATAGCTTATCTACATACATAAATCCGAACTGGGAAGCATGTGCTTCTCCAACTTTTATGCGTTATCTGTAAATACTTTTAAACACTTTCAACTTTTACTACAATTTAAAAATCTCGAGTAGAGAATAATACTGTCAGAATCTTACAATAGAGACGTGGATGTGGATATGAATCGATGTAGAAGTAGAAGAACCTTGAAAACTAAAAGATATGATGACGCTTCACCTTTTTACGACCTTTATTCCATAGATATTACATTGTGGATGTGCATGTAACATGATAATGTATAATGTGTTGTTCTGGCAACGTTGTGAAGCATCATTTTCATAGTTGCCTTGTCCAAAGCCAAAAATTCTGGTCCGAAACAAGTTTGATTGAATTGAAATAATCACAAAACAAGTGTGATACACTTGTTATGTAATTGATCATTTTTCTTGAGTTGTACATCAATCACATAACAAGTGTAATACACTTGCTATATGATTGGTTCAAGTTTAACCAAACTCGGTGCGAACTGGAATTTCCCAAAAAAGTTGGTGTTTCATGGGAATCTATGTAACACTTTCTAGATGTGGTTTCAGTTGCCAAGCTATAAACTACAACAAAAGGCATGACAGAGGGCCGAGTTTCACCATATGGAATTCTAATAATATGACAGGATAAAGAAAAAAGGGTTAATTACACTTAGACCTCGTCTGAAATGCAAAATTATAATTTTTTTTCTTAACAAAGTTTTGAAATTATACTTACACCCCTTTTAAAAATTCTTCATTTATACATGACCATATTCCGTTAGAATTTGGACCAAGAATACTAACGTGAGCAAAAAAAAATACATAAACTTTTAATTTTATCCTTTATTTAATATTATCATGTAATATTTTTTTACTTATAAGGAAAAAGTTGTAATAATGTTAACCTCACTCCATATGTATATATCACATTTATCCCTTTATAAGTACAAAAATATACATAAAAATATTAAATATGGGGTAAAATTAAAATTTTATGTAATTCTTTTTGTTTCTGTCAGCTTTTTCCTTCCAAACACTAACGGAACGGGATCAAGTGTAAATGGAGAATTTTCAGGAGTGCAAGTGTAATTTTACTTTTTTGAAGGGGGTTTAAGTGTAATTAACCCTAAAAAATATCATACATGTGCAAATTGTAGTTGAATTTCAAAACTAATTTCATTAATAAAATAATTAAAAAATTAGTTAATAGGCATAACGGTGGATTAGGTAAAGAATATCTGTTGTCATTCTAATTTCTATGAAAATGTGGTTTAGATTAAATTTAATACAGAAAGTGTAAAAATGACTATAAAAGAAAGTAAAATTGGCTGGGAATTCCAAGAAAATAAATTTAGAGTAGAAAAGCAGAATAAACCCAATTTCTTTTTAGAGTAACTAGACCTAATTGTAAGCGATTTTCTTGATCATATAAAAAAGAACTATGATGTAAAAAAAATATTATGAGAAGAAATGATTGTGCGAGGGAATATATAATAAAGAAGTCCATGAGACCACAAAAGAAAAAAGTGGATGAGATGAGAAAAAAAAAAGAAAAGAAAGTAGAATAGTGAGTGATTTGAATATTTAAAAATTGGTACGATAAAAGATTTTCTTTAAATATTAATTGTCGTCGCACGCGGTTAGTGCGAACATATATAAAAGAACTGCAATGTGAAATGAACAAAAAACATGGCGTTAGGTTAAAGAAAAAAATTATAATTATAAAATTATTAAAAAATATTAAAATTACTATTTTTATCAATTTTGTGTTTAAGATAATAATTGAATTAAAGAATAACTTTATATATTCAAAAATTGGTTCGGCAAAAAATATTGTTTTGTAATAAGATAGATATGGAAAAATATATTTGGGTAAATTACAACTAGCTCCCCGAGATTTAGCATAATTGTAAATATTTTTTCGTTGTTTCAAAAATTACAAACACCCCCCTGAAGTTTGTAATCGTCTAACAAATAATCCATTTTCATCTATTTTTATGGGTGAAATGGTCAAAATGCTCTTATGTACTGAATTATTTTTTATTTAATTATTTAGTTTTTTTGGGACTACAATACACAGTAAGAGGTTTCTTAAATTTTTTACACAGAGAAACAATAATGCAATTTGTCTTGGTTGATTTTTCTACAACTTTAATAAAAATTCAAGGGTAAAATGAACAATTTCAGACCTTTAATTAAAAATTATATAAATTTTAAAAAATTATTTATAATTCTTTAAATGTAAAAAATATTTATAATTATGTCAAACATAATAAAGAGTTGTCGCTGGCCGGCCGGCCAATGGCATAACGAACATCTACGCAAAGGGTCAGGCTACGTTACGAAATCTGATTGGCTCAGGCCCTTTGTCACTAGAACTCCCACCTTTTCTCCAGATAAAACTCTCTGATACGACGTGGTGGTGCCCTTATTCACCGTAGATGTAAACAGAATCAACCCATCCGACGACTCAGGTTGACCTATGAACAGACATTTGCCAGAAAAAGTGCCACTTCACTGTCCCCACTTCATACTCTTTACTGACTGTTACCCTCTCTCTCTCTCTCTCTCTCTCTCTCTAACACACACACACAGAGTGAACTCTTCATAACGCCAGCAATTGTGAGAAGAAGTTGTTGCTTGCGTTTCTTCACATCCCTTCTCTCAATGTAAGTGTCTCTCTTCTCTTCTCTAGTTCTGAATTCTTAGATTTCTTGGGGAAATTTTACTATGTATTTCTTGCCTATGGTTTTCAGCAAGTGTGGCTGCTTTTTCACTACCATACTTCACTGGGTATTGCTTTTCTTGTGTTCTTGGGAGTTGGATTCTCAGAATTCTTCTTTTTTCTAACTGGGCTCTGTTTACCTTTGTAGTTTGATGATCATAATCTGTTTATCCACCCCAGATGATTTTGATTTTTCCTCCCTTTGCCTTTTTCAGTCAGTCGTTATTGTTTTGTTATTTATATCTCTTGATTCTTTGCTTTCGAATTCGTTTCTTCCTCATGAATGGGGGAGTCTTGGATGAATTCCGATTTTAAACTGAGTTGTGTTGCACCAATTTTATGAGTTAATTCTGGTTATTCTTTTGCTATTTCTTTGATAGAGCATTGTTGTTGAATACTATTTGGTTATGGTAAGTTCATGAAGAGTATGGAATTTTGAATAATTTGACAACCGAAAAATTGAGCTGCATGCCAAAAGAGAGGATAAAGAACAGTAAAATACGGGTTTAATGCATGTAATTTACCCGATGTGATATTGCAAATGAGTAAATTACCCTCGTATATGGAAGAAAAAGAAAAAACAATTTACCTCCACGTGGTTTTTTTAAAATGAAGCAATTTAAGTTCTTAATCAGGGAGGTAAATTATTTCATTTTAAGAAACAGATGGAAGGGAGTTGTTTTATTTTAAAAAATACAGGGAGTAAATTGATATATGTAATTTGCTCATTTGCAATATCATAGGGAGGGGGGGGGGGTAAATTGCATTTTTCCCTGTAAGATACTGAAGGGCATGAAGTGAAACAAGTGAAGAGAACACTGTTTTCCTTAAATGAATTTTGTGTTAAATGTATGGTATGAAGAGAAGCAAGTGAAGAGAACGCCGTTTTCTCCGTAGGAATTTTCTGTTTAATGTGTATTGTGTCACTACACACACACATGGTGAAGTTGGATGAAAAGCATTACCTGAACTCAGTATTAGTGGCTGGAGGTGGATGTGTCGGCAGCTTCGTTGCTGATCTTATAGGCTATGGCTTGACGAATCACGCTTGTAATTCCAGCTAGTTTGAACGAAACACTCAGCTAATTCTCGTCCTCCTCTTTGGCTTTTGTCTTTGTAGAATTAATTGAATATGGCTGAGAATAATGTACAGCCAACTGGAAAAAGTTCAGAAAACTCTCGTGTTGCCCTGAACGAAAGGATTCTTTCTTCTCTGTCACGAAGATCCGTTGCTGCTCATCCATGGCATGACTTGGAAATCGGTAACGTTTATATGAACCTTACATGTTGGTTGTCGGTTTCCATTGTTATAGCGTGAGACCTTGAGAATCATTTCCCCCGTGATTTATCAATCTTCCTATTCTATACAGTTGTCATCTTCTTATAGACTTTGCCGCTACATGTTTTTGATATTGACGTTTATGCAGGTCCAGGGGCACCATCGATTTTCAACTGTGTGAGTGGCTCTTCTCCTTGCATACATACCGTATGCTTATGTAAATTGCATAACACATTTTGCTAGTTTAGGTGCAAAGAATTCTGTCGAAAAGCCAGAGGAGAAGTGCATGATATATTGAGTCATATCCATAGTGCATTACGCCCCTTTTCATATGTAAAATCACATGAGAGAATCACAAATTTCATGATATATTTTGAGTCATACTGTATTTTTCATTTTGTTTGTACTACACTTGGACTGTACATATTTTCCTCGTAAATTATCAGATGCTATTTGCGTAGTTTAGTAAATATCCGAGTTAAACAGCATAATGATATGGAGTAACTTTGCACAGGTGGTTGAAATTGGAAAAGGCAGCAAAGTGAAGTACGAGCTCGACAAAACCAGTGGGCTTATCAAGGTGAGCAATTCCTTTCCGATTTTCACCTCTAATATGAACAAAAGTTTTCATAACTGCCTTCTCAGAGTTATAGCAAGTCGAGGAGAAAATATTTTGTAAACAGTATACTCATCTACATGATGAAAATGTGCGCTTTTGCCTATTTATCTTTTATGGGTGATAACGAACTCGTCTATTCGCTTATTTCTGCATGCAGCTGCCGCCAGTTTCCTTCTTCTGATTTGAAAATATGCATGCATGTTTGTTTATGTTGGCCTAGGAACTATGTATACTCACGTTTTTTCCCATCTGCGTCTTCTCCATTCTTACTGCAAATTCTGAAGAAATAATTGTTTTTACAGGTCGACAGAGTTCTTTACTCGTCGGTCGTGTACCCCCACAACTATGGCTTCATTCCACGAACCATCTGTGAAGACAGTGATCCCATGGATGTTCTGATTCTGATGCAGGTTATTTCTGACTCAACTGAACTTTTTTCTGCTGATGTTGCATTGAAATTGTTTAAACGGACATGAAAAAAGTTACGCTTAATTATTAGCTTCGTTCCTTCACAGGAACCCGTTCTCCCCGGTACATACCTTCGTGCACGTGCAATCGGGTTGATGCCAATGATAGATCAGGTAAAGATCAAATTTAGTATGTCCGGTGTGAGACAACATCAACTCCATTACTACCTAAATTCTGAATACTAGGAGGTCAGAAAATCAGAACTGTAGGAAATGTACATATTACAAAACAGCTTCAACAATTTCGACAGTTCCTGTGTCTGGTTTATACAACTCAATTTTCACCCGGGCTATTCCACAGGGCGAGAAGGATGATAAAATAATAGCCGTATGCGCTGATGACCCTGAGTTCCGTCACTATAAGGACATACAGGATCTTCCACCACATCGCCTTGCTGAAATTCGCCGCTTCTTTGAGGACTGTATCCTTGAAACTACGAATCGTATTTTATTAGTTCTATATGAAATTGTTGCTTCTTACACAATCGCTAAAGTTCAAATCACGGAAGTTCTTAACTTGTATTGAATAGACAAGAAGAACGAGAACAAATCCGTTGCAGTAGAAGACTTCCTGCCGGCTGAAGCAGCCACTGATGCCATCAAACACTCCATGTGAGTTGTCTGAAATTTCTATTGCTGAGACGACACTTTTATAACACTGTAATCCGTCACTCCTCATATGGGCTGTCTTGATTATGCTGAATCCGGTCCAGGCTAGAATTTCCCGACTGAATTTAAGTCGACCTGCAATGACCATTTCTCCTTTTGCATGACTCTGATTGCAGGGATCTGTATGCTTCCTACATCGTGGAAAGCTTGAGGCAGTGATTCGATCAGATGTTTTCAAGCATGTCGAGGCTTTCTTGGACATGCTTGTCTAACCTCATAAGAAGCTCGTATTTTACATATCGCGTGTTGTCTGAGGAGACGTGTGTTTAGCGTACTTCTGGTGGTAACGTCGTGTTTAGAGGCGTCTGTATCGATTGAACGTTCTGCTTATGAATGCACAGGGGAAAGTATGTGTACCCGAATTATTGTAATATTTGTCTTAAGAAATAAATGAAGACGCTGTCTGCTTGATATCGAGTATCATACATCCAATGACCATGTAATGAACATCTTTTCTTTTTTCGATATGGACAAATTAAGAGAGGGATGATTAATATAGCAATTATCATTGAAAAAATATTCGATTTGAATCATAACTATTATCTAATAGATCAGCTTTGCATCTCTCAATGTGTAAGAACTTTGGCTTATACCTCTTAATCAATCAAAATCCAAGAAAGGAACAATAAACTCATGTATAAGAGGAGAAAAGGTTGAAATAATGCTAATTTTGTAGATAGTGAAACATATGAATAAGATTTAATTTTCATTTTTTTGAAATATTTTTATAAGTAGGTAACTAATTATTGAATTATATGACATTCACGATGTATATTATTAATTGGGATAAATTACAACTGTCTACCCTAATATTTGACATAATTACAAATACTCACTCGTTGTTTGAAAAATTACAAATAGAGCTTTGTAACCGCTTGACAATTAGCCTATTTTTATCCATTTTTATAAGTGGACTGACCAAAATGCTTTTATGAACTAAATTATTTTTTATTTAATTTTTAAAATTTTTTTGGACTATAATACACAGGGAGGATGCTTCTTAAATTTTTACACAGAGGAGCAATAATACAATTTGCCTCGATTGATTTTTCTACAATTTTAATAAAAAATTCAATAGCAAAATGGTTAATTTCAGTTCTTTGGTTAAAAATTACAAACATCAAAGGGGTTTTTGTAATTTTTCAAACAACAAAAAGGTATTTATAATTATGCCAAATCTCAAAAGAGGTTGCTGTAATTTACCCTTTTAATTAATGAATCCTATAAATGGACAAAGATTCACGATATAAATCTAGGTTATGGTCGATAAATAATTTGATATTTGAAAAGCACAAAATATAATAAAAAAAATGAAATTATACTCCTATATGTATAAGTAAATATATAAATTTGTAGATGGTATGAATACACGTACACATTCTATTCATGCGTAAATTATTATTAATAACATTCAATACACAATTAGACCATCCAACAATTTCGAAGCAAACAAAGAAACACTATATATATATATTATTATAAAAGTAGACTAAACACTTACTCGAACTTATTATCTCTTAATCATGACATCTCACCACTCAGACAAGAGATCATTGATATTATTGCTCCATCAGTTACGATACAATATTCAATTGATATTAACTGTTGAATTAATTTATTAATTAAATTTTTATTTTATTGAGTTATAAAATTTACTTAATTTATTTCAATTAATTTGAAAAGATTGACTATAGTATTAGTTAATTTAATTATTATCAAAACTACAAAATCCATGAAGAACGAAAATAAAACCAATTTTAGGGTAATATCAATCAAAAGTGATAAAATTGACTTATTAATATTATTTTTATATTAGCATAGATTATTTATATATTTGTTTTACTTTTATTATTTTTATTTCCATGTAAAAGGAAAAAGAAAAAGTCAGAAGAGGAGAGTAACACAGTGAGTGTACTGAGCCGAACTCGGTGGATCCATTCTTACAGTAAACTTTGTGGTCTCCACACTCTTTTCTCTTCACTCATTTCTTCTCTCACCAGACTCCCAATCCCTAAACCCTAAATCAACAACACCCAATTCGGTGAAGAGATCGCGTACAGGAAGAACATGGGTTCTTTTGGCCGAGCCTTCTACACTGTTGGCTTCTGGATCAGGGAAACCGGCCAAGCCCTCGATCGCCTCGGCTCCCGCCTCCAGGGCAACTACTTTTTCCAAGAACAACGTAATCATCCAATCTTCGTTTTTGCTTAATCGTGTACATCATTCAGCTTCCGCTGCCTTCATTTGTGTATTTTATTTGATTTTTATGAATAACTTCTGGGAAGGGGTTTAAGGATTCAGTGTTTCTGAATTTGTTGAGACTAGGCGAGCGGGATTCTCAATATTCTTCTGTGCTGTAATATCTCTATTTTTTGTCTTTTCACTCATATTGGCGTAATTGGATACAGACCTATTAACATTTGTCTTTTGTTTGTATGGTGGATCTTCTTCATACATTTCTTGGGACATTTTTGACACATAATTCTTTTTGCCAGTGTCGAGGCATAGAACACTCATGAACGTGTTTGACAAAGTTCCGTGGTTTGACAAGGATGCTTTTGTGCCCCAAGTGCATCCATCCTTGGGGACGTTCATGTTGGACGTGGTTCCTCCATTTGGTATGGATGCGTTCTGAGAGGTATGTTCTTCACTCAATCGAATATAGCTTCTGTTTCCTTGTGTTTTCATTGCCTTCGATTCCAACGAAACCATTGATGATTAACTCCTGTCGTCCTAGCAATAATATTTAATAGTGTGCAAATTCAAGATTGTTTTTAACTAGCTAAATCATAATGAGTGTGAGTTTCTCATCACTATGTGAAAACAAAGGTCAATCTTTTGTGTAATAAATGGCATAGAACTGTGTTTTAGAGTTCAGGTGGAACAGGAAGATGGGATAATGTGGATTGGACTGTTTACCTTGATGAGTGGTTGAGAGATTGATTTGAGTGATGGCCTCCCTTTTTTTCCCCCAAATGATATTTACTGGCATTACTAGTTCTTTTTGCTGCTTTTTTTGCACTGTGATTACTTTCCCTTCTCTGGGTCTATGCCTTTTATCCATGACAGTATCGAAGAATGTCTTTTTCTCATTAACCTTTCTGTTGGGTTGGAATCTTGTTAGCTATCCTCCTTTTATGTTTTTCATTGTCTTATGTGGATTAAGATTTCCTTTAGTCGTGTAATGTTTAATTAGTGACTTCAAGCAGATTGTAAGATAATTCCTTGCCTATTTCTTTTGAACTCTATTACGGTCCGTTGAATCTAGATATGTTGTTGCCTTTCTTCATTTGCAAGTTTTGAGAGGAATATTCAAGTGTCATCTGTGAAGTCATTATTGTTCCTCTCATCCCATCTTTCACCACATTATTGCAAATGCTTTGTTTGGGTCAAGGATTTGATGGAAGAAGACCGAAACAAAGAACAACTCAATGAAAACCAATTTTCCTTGTTTTTATCAAAAGATAAATAGATGTTGAAGTATGGAATTATGTTATCAATTTTTTCCTATTTGCACTACTCCATGGCATCTATTAAATTTTAGTCTTGTCTTTACTAATGTAAGTGAATGTCATATAAAAGACGAATCAAAAGATGTATGAGTTATAAATATTTTGCAGAAGAAAATTTCTCAAAGACATTTCCCCTTAACTAATTGAAAAATGCCGTCCTTGCTACAATCAAAGGTTTAGACATAGTATGAGTGATAACCTGGACATGTTTTACTTTATTCTGCCTTATGTCTGCTGCTTCACTTGTGTTATTTGGGCATGGTGTGCTTATGTTTCGATTGGTCTTTAAGTTTAATGTTTTCTATGCAGGTGATGTAAACAGCATCAGTATCGGATCCGGAACCAACATACAAGACAATTCTCTTGTTCATGTAGCCAAATCCAATCTAAGTGGGAAGGTCTTGCCTATCCTTATTGGCGACAATGTCACTGTAGGTTAGTAACATTAAACAACTTTTGATGAATACTTAATCCGGCTTGAGTTTTCTAGATCCAATTGATAAGTTAAACAATGGACTGGACAGGCCATAGTGCAGTCTTGCATGGATGTACCGTAGAGGATGAATCATTTGTTGGCATGGGCGCAACACTGCTTGATGGAGTGGTTGTGGAGAAACATGCCATGGTTGCGGCCGGAGCACTTGTGAGACAGAATACTAGAATTCCAGCTGGAGAGGTTTGTAAGATCTATGGCTGAGCTATCAATTACCCTATCTTATGCGAGTTTAATGCAGTCAAAAAAAATTGCATGAAAGTGTTATACTGTATCTGAATAGCTATGTGGAAAATTTTCAATTATTCATCAAACTTCAGGGTCTTTTCATGTTGGCTTCAAATCAGTTTCCTGAAGTTGCAAAGAAAGCTATACTTCTATGCTATTTTTATGAGTGCTGGCCAAGAGAGAGTTAATGGTGCTGATTTGTTGTCAATTAATGACTTGGATGGTATATATAAAGGGAAGTGCCATTTGAATATAGCAAATGAAAGTCTTGCTTAATATGTAACTTCTGAATTCCAGGTTTGGGGAGGAAATCCAGCCAGATTTCTGAGGAAGCTAACAGAGGATGAAATTGCCTTCATATCCCAGTCAGCAATCAATTACGCAAACCTAGCCCAAGCTCATGCTGCTGAAAATGCTAAGGACTTCGACGAGGGAGAGTTTGAAAAGGTACTCCGGAAGAAATTTGCAAGGCGGGATGAAGAATATGACTCAATGTTGGGAGTTGTTCGTCAGACACCACCAGAACTTGTCCTTCCTGATAATGTTAAAGCTCCGAAGGCTGCATAATTTGCAAGATGTTTTGTTGTCTCCTGTGGATTTTCTAGAAATACCCCAAATGAGTTTCAATTCCAATAAATTCTGGGGCCAGGCTGAAGTTCAAAGGATCAATCCTGGTACACATTGTTTCTCGTGCACAGTCTTCGCCTTTTTGCTAATTGAACAATTTAAATGATAGCTTATTTGTTTTCATGGATTTCAGTTTCTATTTGATTGGATGCATCTTCTTTTGATATGTAAAGGAAGGCACCTGAAACCCCAGTAGTTCGAAAATCTAAAGCAAGCCCAATTTTTTTTTCATTTCTTAGGCCTCCACTTTTCGATCCCCATTCTTCCCTCTAAGTCCCCCTGACTCCTACTCCCGAAAATTCAGAAGACAGAAATAATCTGGAAGAGAACAGAACCTGGTGAATCACTAGTTAAAGAACAAAAAAAGGAAATGTGATTTCCTTATCCAAGTGGAACCATTTCCTGGTCCAGCAGAGTTGATCTGTTGTGGGGTTTTGGCTGCTTTGGTGTGAAATTGTCCATCCTGCAACTTTGACTTTCAGCAAGTAAATTCCTTAGGTGTTATTCTGTTCAGTTAGTTCTTTACTTGCTAGGTTCTGTGTGAGTTTGCTCTTAACTGGCAGAAAATATATCAGAGCAATGTAAGGGTCTAACTGAAAAGTGGTTCCAAGTTCAGTGGTTGCCATGACTTTAGTAAAACTCTAAAAGAATCGTTCTTTTCTTTGTTTCAACACTCTATTAGATAAGAAATGGCCGCATAGAATGGCCTTAGAGAACAACATATATGAAAACAACAACAAACTAAGAAAACATTAGAAGTTTCTCTGTCTTCTAGATTCTGCCATCAGTATGGTTTTTTGCAATGTCGGAAAGCAGGCTGTTCTCTTGTCCTTCAGCATGTTCCTCCTTCAAAGTTGGAAGCGTATCTTTTTCTTGATTGTTGGAGTGTTTCTTCAGGGAATTCAAAATGGGTTCCTTCTCTTCTCCATCCTTGTGGATTTGAGTAGAATATGAGAGAAATCCCTTCTCTCTGCAGGTCTCAATAGCTTCTCTAAACATGTCCTCTAAGGTATACTTGAACTTAAAACCCATTTCCATCAACTTCTTGGAGGAGAAACTCACCACTGGTATGTCCTTTTCAATTCCTTCGAATCTGTCCATGAAAACATTGATTTTTCTGTTTAGTAATAGGATTTAGGGTTCAGGGTTTGGCCAAATAGATATGAATTATAGCTTCCCATACGTGTGCACATATAGGATATACATACATATATATATATATGTGTGTGTGTGTGTGTGTGTGTGTGTGTGTGTGAGGAAATAGAGTGAACTGCAGGAGTACTCAGTTGGGATATGATATTCTGGCCATTTCTCTCTGATCATGTTGGCTAAACCATAAATGGTTGCATCATGGGAGGAGCAAATGTATCTTCCTTCTGCTGTGGGATGCTCATACAAGAATATGTGAGCCTCACATAGATCATCCACATGCACAAATTGTCCTTGCTTTATGATAGAGTAGTGAGCTTCATTCCCTAGTAAAATTAAAGAAAATATCAATCGAACCAGACCCCAGATCTTAAAATTCTTAAGTAGAGACAGAGACAAGAAACTCACCGGTAATAGGGGAAAGAGCAGTGATTAGGCTAGGTGGGAAGGTTGGCATGGTGAATGGACCAACAACTACAGGTGGTATAATACTAATGAAGTTGATGTTGTTCTCTTTAGCTGCTTCCATTGCTGCTTTCTCAGCCAAAATTTTCGACACAAAATACATCTGCAGGAAAGACGAAAGTTTCCCCAATGATTACAAGATACTGATGAGAGCAACTAAGAAATTAGTCCGGGAGACTGACCCATCCAGTCATTTTCTTGGAGTAGATGAAATCCAGGTCACTCCAATTGCTTTCATCATACACTGGTTTCTGATGTTCTTCCACATTCAAAGTCCCAGCTGAGTTGGTGAAAATTAGTTTTTTGACAGTTTTGGCTTTGGCACATGATCTTATGATGCTCATCATGCCTTCAATTGTTGGCTTGATCACTTCATTCTGCCGTAAAAACAAGAGAAATTGCTTTCTTGATACATACACACACACACACACATACGCTCGCCTGTTTTAAGTTCGTTGTTGCTTGTGATCGATTATCACTTTAGTCGCAGTCAATTGGAACCAAGAAGTGATTATTGAGTATATTTTTGTCCAAAACAGGTCTGGTTGTAGTTGTTAGTTTATTATTGTCTGAAAGTATACCTCAGGATCATTTGATTCAAAGTCCATAGGTGTGGCCAAGTGGAACACTCCTTCACAACCTTGGATTGCTTCATCAAAGCTTCCTTCTATGTTCATGTCTGCTTTCCACAGTGTCAAGTTTGTGTCGGCTTTGGGCAATTCTGTTAGGTGTTTGACCTTCTTCACGTTTCCTGTACATACACCACAACTCATGTTAGAAAAATTTCAAGATTTCTAGAACACGATTGTCTTTAATGTTAAACATTGATTATTCATGCTGAAAAAAATTGAATTAAATTATACTGGGATCGCGAACAGTTGCACGAACGGTATAGCCACATTCAAGGAGCCTCATGACAAGCCATGAGCCGATGAACCCGGCAGCTCCGGTGACACACACTGTGGTGGCCGGGGGTGGCTGCGTGACCGTGGTTTCGACACCCATGTTTTGAGTTGGAGGGAAGGAAATTTTTTGTTTCTTTTCTTTTCCTGTTCTTGTAATAACACACTAAATGTGAAACCTTTCAAGTGTATATTTAGGATAAATCAAAATGTTGTCCTCTAAATACTACCACGATATAGTATCAATGTCCAAAAAAGGTGGTTGTACAGGCCAACGTGCGACGTACCGTTCAAAGGTTGGGGGAGTATTGCCCAACTTGTGGATTGGAAGTTAGTTATAGTGAAATACGAGATCGCACAAATATTCTCTTGTTGTTTAAATAATTATAAATATTTTTTTTAAAATTAACGATTATCTAATAAATATTATCTTATAATGGACTGTCACAAGAGGTATTTGTTAGATGATCATAAATTTTTAAAAGTATTCGTAATTTTTAAAACAATGAAAAGGTATTATAATTATGACAAACTTAAAAGGACCGTTGTAATTTACCCTTTGCTTTATGAAAAGAAATATAATATTCCCAATGACTCGTGTATACTTTTAAAAATAAATTTGTTAATATATGCCTAACAAGAAGTTGATCACTTTTAGGGAAAAAAATGAATAAATATATTTTGTTATATTAGTCAAAGAAAATATATTTGAAACATAGATATGTAGTCACTCATTTCTATCTAAGAAAAATAATTAGTTAATAACTTAATTTTATTATTGAAATTAATTAATAATAACCTTTTATATGAAAACATTTTTGTGTATTTACTGTATTAATTCATTACTTAAACTTTTGTTCTATACATTTAAACTACTTAACTTACTATTCACATTTTATTTTATTATAATTAAAACATATTTTTTCCAATTGGAAAAAAAAATTAATTGAATTTAAGATGTAAAATATTTAAAAAAATCCTTTGTACTATGAAAATACATATAGCATAAGGGAAATCTTACCCAAATATTAGTCTAGGAGGATAAGTGTTATATTGGTTTAGAAGAGTGAACAGTATTAGTTTAGAAGAGTGAAGAGTATTGCTTCCAGAATGATTTTCTATGAGAGGTCTCGTGTATAAATTTTGGGTATATGTTTTTGTTGAGTGCGTTGAATAGAAAGAAAAAAAAAAAAGAATTATTTGAAACTTGCACCCAATCTTCTTGTCTTGTAAGTTTGGACTCATTGATGAAAAGGTAGTTGGATCTTTGCACCACCAAGTCAACAAAGGAAACCTCAACTTGGAAATCTTGTTTTCAAACTTAAAATAAAACCTACCCCTCATCACTTCCCCAACCAACTCCCAAAACTAAGTCAAAACCATTACATCTTCACAACCTCAATCATCACAAAGAAACAAAAAAATCCACAAGCCCTAACACCATAACATAACTTAGCCATTATATGGGTTTTCAGGTAGATAATTCAATGATTCGGGCACAAGACATTTTTTTATGAGAAATTTTGTGTTTGAATCTCGAGAGTGTGCGTGTGTGCTAGGTGCGTGAGTATAACAAAAAAAAAAAAACTATAACTATCACATAGGTGAAATCTAGTTTAAATTGTTCAAAGAAAAATTACAGTTTAAATTGAGTTATATTGAAGGCTATTTGCAGTTACTTAAAATAAATACTTATTAATTTATTGTTGTAAATAAGATGAAAGGCACTTTGTTTATTTACAGTTTTTATTTTTGAGTTGTTTAAATTAAGTTGATTTAAGTAAAAGCCATAAATGGCCCCTATCAACTTCTGCAACTTATGGATAAAATTTTAAATACAATGTTGTTTTTTCTCTCCGATCTCATTTTTTTTTTTCAAATTCTCGCAACTTTCACCACTCTACTTAAATTTTATTTACAACTTATTCCCACCACAAAAGTAAAAGTCATTGCAAACACCCCTTTCATCCAATATATCATACATTGAATAACTTATACCTATTATATGAGTAGTAAAGAGTACCTACCATTCTCAATTCATGTCTGATTCAATTGCAAAGCACGAGTCACTTCCTTTAAAAAAAATATGCTAGTAATCTATACATACTAGCATATTCTAATCCACGATAGCTATCAAAATCAAAGCCATCCAAACTTTTCACAATGAAAAGGTTAAATTACAAAGGGCTTTTCTAAAATTTGTCATAATGAAAAAAAAGGTTAAATGCAATTTGCCCCCCTGTGAAAAAATAACTAGCAATTTACCCCCTGTGTTATTCAAAATGCAGTAAACAACCCCCTCATAGGGGGTTTTTTGCTCCATTTTTTAAAATACAGGGGGTAAATTGCTATTTATTTTTTCACAAGAGGTTTTTTTGCACATTTTGCATATCACAAGAGGGATAATTGCATTTTTCCCTAATGAAAAATACACTCTCACTGTTCGAAAATTACAAATACTTTCTGGAATTAATAACCGTTTAGCGCATACCACCCTATAATAGGCTGTCACGAGGGATATTTGTTAGACCACCATTAATTTCAAGGAAGGTATTCATAACTTTTCAAACAACGAAAGGATATTTATAATTACGACAAACCTCACAGGAGCCTGTTGTAATTTACGCTAAAGAAAAACAAAAGAATAGAGCAGGCCATCACATAAAAGACTAACACACCTCTTCAAAGTTCAATATATTATCACTATAGTGGTTAAACAAAACATCACCATCTTCACCAACCTCACCATCTCCCCTCCATCCATCTCCAAGAATCCAAACACTGATTCATCAAACACCCATCCTTCATCAATGTTTAGAGCTCTGAGCACAAGAAGAAGCCGACGGGGCTACGAGCACTTGGCCGACGAGGCCTCAACCCCCGCCCCAGCCCTTCTTCTGCCTGATAAGCTGAGCAGGGCCAAAAGCTTGCCGGCCAAACTCTTCAGCAGTTCAAAGAAGTCAAGCAGTGCAGCAGCAGCCAAGATTAATATCATTAATGCTCCCTGCAGCTCTGAACAAGTAGTAGTGAAGAAGGCAAGTAAAGTTCATCCATTGTTCAGCCTGTTCGAGACGTCGTTGAGGCGGAAGAAGAAGGCGACGGCGAAGCCGGAGTTCTCCAGGTACTTGGAGTATGTGAGGGAGGGAGGAGTGTGGGACGTCAAACAAAACATGCCTGTTATTTACTACAAATGAGGTTTCAATTTGGACAAGTCTTTCTTTGTAGTAATTGTATGTAGGTAGTTTTAATCTTTTTATTCCACGATGTGTAAGAGTAAGACTATGCTGTTTATTTTGTATCAAACTTAGAAATTAAGGTGGTCTTAGTTTCTTGTTCCATTGGTGTTTTATTTCCTTTGTTCTGTGTTAATTTCTCCCTGGCTGACTATTTTCCTTGCATCTTGAGATTAATCTAGTTCCTATTGGTAACCATAATCCAAAGGTGTTGCTAACTTCTATCTAAGGAAATACTTAACCTTGAAGCACCCCACCAACTAGAATAAGGGAAAATTCTTATGCAAATCAGGTTTGGTGTTAGGTCGAATTCAATTAATTAAGTGTGATACATTTATTACGTGATTAGTTACTTTTCTTCAACTGTATATAATCACATGACAAAAGTATTATACTTGTCGTTTGGTTGGTTCAAGTTTGAGCTATAATTTCTCATGGAATAAGATCGTATCTGAATTAATTATGTGACATGGTACCCCCGAACCATTTTCCCTAAGCCCAAAACAAATGACGTAGCCCCCCATTAAGTGGTCTAGCAAGTCTGGCCCTATTGGCCCATGAATAAGGTATTAAACCCATAATTTCTATATGTACACTAACTTGACAGGCCCAAAAATAAATCCAATGCAGCAGAATAATTCATCAAACAGTAGGGAGTCCACGTGGTACCTATTCCTAACATCTTGGAATACATTATATTGAAAAATTTTCAAACAAACTTCCCCTTGATCCATGGTAGCTGACCTATCACCAACAGGTAAAATAGATTCAGAATTCAGGTTGACTGGGCATGACCCATTCAAACAACCATATGTCCATCCAGATTAGTCGAAATCTCAATCCGTTCTTCTTCTTTTTATTTTATTTTATTTTTTTATTAGTTAGCTAACACACGTAGCTTTCAATTGATGTATCATATGTTGCAACTATCTTCCGAATTCTGGTCCCAATCGACTTATAAATAGAGGTCATCATGCAGTCATAACGGTAACTTGTGCCACTCACTTTCACACACTCTTTTCTCTCGGTTAACAACAAATTCCTTGCTCATTTTCATACTCCATATACTCATAACGATAACTCATGTCACTCACTCACACACACTCTTTTCTCTCGGTCAACGGCAAACTCCTTCCTCATTTTCACACTCCATATACTCATTTTCATTCACACTTCAACATTTTATCACTTCACATTGATTTCACACCATTGTTTTACTTTATTTAATGTTTCCCGATTATTTCAATCTATCTAATATGTTAAGTATCGAAGTGCTAATCCCTATTTTGGAGGTTAATCTTCCTTTGATTTTAAGATTTTCTTAAAAATTATTCGATGATATTACTGGACTCCGGTACACCACCATAAGAAATATATATAATAATATTAAATCTACTATTGATGCACAATTTAAGAAAAATATCATGATAAATATAATGATTTGAGTTTTCTTAATCAAATTTCGTGGTAATTAAGGAGTTGGGTTTCAATAATACAATTTGGTAAACAGCATGGTCATCAATCAATCTTTTAGATGCAATCAAAGAGGAAAAGTTTGATTATTAACTTAGTGTAGGTGGACTGGCCCACAAATTCAAACAAATCTTGATGGATCATCTATACTAAAAACTAAAATAAAATAAAGTTGGTCATGACATTTTGTGGTCCGGTTCATTTCCTTTCCAAATCTCACAATTTATAAAAAAGGGATAATTAAACCGTCTTCTCATAAAATTTGATATAATTATATATAAATTCATGTGATTTGAAAAATTATATCTGATATTCTTGAGATTTGTTTTCGTCTAATAAATAAGTTCATTCGTTAATTAAAATCCACTGAATTTACTGATGTTAACAAAAACAATTGGATGAAAATCCATTTTTGCGCCGAATCGGCTTATTACTGACTTATTGTAGGCCAAAAACAAAACTTTTTATGGCCAAACTACTATTATACATCGTCACACGTTAATGCATGTAAGGAGGTATATCTTCACTCTTATAAGGGTAGTTTAGTTAAAAAAGATTTGTTTTGGCCTGTAATAAATCAGTAATAAGTCAATCGAGGATAAATATCAATTTTCATTTAATTTTTCTTATTCATATTAACAAATTCAGTGAATTTTACCTAATGGAAATACCTATCGAAAACTGACGCAGCAACAAGTATAGCCATGATTTTCTTGAATAGATTAAGCAGGTACAGTGCTGCTCTTATAGAGCTCATTAAGATCATCCCTAACCTCCATCAACTAATTAACTGCTCCCCAAATCAATTAGCTATTAGAAACGTAACAACTTATAAAAGTGCTAATACGCTTGTGCTAGTTAGAACCAAGCTTCCTGAACAAAACGTATTTAATTCTTTCTCCATAATCGTGCTTCTGGAAAATGCAATTTTAACTCTTCGTTCACCTATTTGTTAAATGAAAGCAAATATCATAATTATTTAATGTAATATTTTAATTTATAAGAAGTTTACGTGTAATTATATTAAATTTTAGGGGATGACGATATAATTATCCTTATAATAAATTTTATAGCCAAATAATAACTAAACCATCTTTTGACAATGACAATTTCTAGTCTTAACCTCATTTTTCAAACATTTGTTTCCCCTCAAGGAATTGGCTTAAACTACCAAATACTTTGGTCGGTTAATTAATATATTTTTTACTCGAATTGGATCCACACGAAAATTTCAATAAGTCCATTTGACATTTGGCATAAGAAATAATTATAAATGTCATTTTAATATCACTGGTCCAAATAAAATAAATTAATATAAATAGGCCTATCCAAATTTGCCAAGCATTAAATTTTGACCATTTTTCTAGAAATTAATATATTTCTCTAATTATGGTCGTACTAGTTCATACGGGGGAGTACTTTTCTTAAGGGTTAATCTGTTTTGTAAATGCTGAATTAAGATAAAGGGCCATAATTACAGTAACCTCTCCTGATGTTTGAAATAATTATAAATTTTTTTTTGTTTTTTGAAAGATTATAAATACTCTCTTCAAATAAAAAATAATTGTGTAATCTCTAGACGGTGATGTGAAAATTATAACATACCATTGCTGAATTTTTAATTTCTTTAAGAATATTTGAAATAGTGTAAAAATCTAAGGGTGGGTAGAAAATTAATTCATTGAGAATATTAGTTCATAAAGATATTTGAGAAAATTTTGAAAAATATATAGAATTATAACTTATTTTCTAAAAGGGCAATTTGAATAGTCCACCACAAAAATTGGATACGTAATGAATGCTAACGAAATAGACTCATTATTAGATGGACGTTAAAATCAAGAGAATATTTGTAATTTTCCAAACACAATGAACGTTACAAAATGAAATTATTGTCGAGAATGGCCTTTTTACAAGCTACCGATCAAATACAATAATTGTAATAAAACCAATGAAATCTCCTAACATGATAGGAAACTATCAATATAGTAGTGTCCTAAGTTCTAACTAGGAAAAGGAAATGACAAAAAGGCGTTTATGCAATTTATCTTCTTGTGATATTGCAAATAAATAAATTATTTCTTTATAAAAAAAAATAGCAATTTATCCCCTATGTTTTTTAAAATGAAGCAATTTACCTTCCTGCTTAGAGAGATAAATTGGGCAGGGAGGTAAATTGCTTCATTTTGAAAAACACAAGGGGTAAATTGCTTCATTTTAAAAAATACAAGGGGGTAAATCATTATTTTTTTTTATAGGGGATAATTTGCACATTTGCAATATCACAGGGGGTTGCTTGCATTTTTGCAAAAAAAAAATGGTAATAGAGCCAAATGTAAAATCCAGAATAAATAAATTCAAGTGATAATTACACCGCATTCCTTTAAGGTTTGGTGTAATTATACGTAAATTTTCTATGATTTGAACAATTATATCTAATACTCTTAACATTTATTTTTATCTAACAAATAGATCTTTTTTTAGTCAAAATTCACCGACTTTGATGATATTAATAAAAATGATCGAATGAAAATTCATCTTTAATCCCCCCCCCCCCATTTATTACTAATTTATTTTATGTAAACCAATTTTTTTTTTTTTTATCAAACTACCATTTTACATCGTCACACGGTAATGCATGTGAGCAGGTATATTTTTACCCGTATAAGAATAGTTTGGTTAGAAAAAAATTTATTTAACTTGCAATAGGTCTAACAAAACAATTGGGGATAAATATGAATTTCTATTCAATATTTTTAATAATATCAGCAAATTCGATAAATTATTTTACTAATGAAAGGATCTATTTATTATATGAAAATAAATATTACGAGTGTTAAATGTAACTTTTTAGATTATAAAAAAATTATGTATAATTACAATAAATTTTAAGAATGAGCGCGGTAATTATCCTCAAATTCAATAGAAAAAAGAAAAATAAACTCCATATAATTACAATTCCCAAAAAATTGGGGTGAGGGCGAGTGCGAGTGCGACGAGCAGAACATCCTCAGACGCACGAAATTCGCAGCCCACATACTATTTCGTATTTCCGCAACAAATCAACCAAAGAAAGAGAATAATTACAAGAACGGAGACACAGAAGAAGAAGAAGAAAGAGAAACAACTGTTGTATCGCATAACAGATTCTCTCATCTTTCTCCCAAAGTTTAGGCTAACAATTTCCTACTTTGGGCAGATTAGAGAGAAAGAGAGAGAGAGAGAAATGATTGAGCACATGGATCGATCCTTGGTCTCTCAGAACGCCATTGAAGCTGAACCCATTATTTCAACAGCTCTTTAGATGAAAGGGTTTTGTATGTTTTCCACCATCATTCTTCTTCCCTTTCCAATCCTCCGATCAAGGGTTTCTTCTTGCTTTGCTCCTCCGGCGGTTAGTTTCTTTTGGTTTATGAATCTGTCCTTTTGACGAGTTGGGTTTTTGGTTTTTGTTGAAATTGTTTGTTCATTTCTAATTAATTTCGTTGTGTGTTTTGGTGGAAAGTTGGGGTCTTCGGACTCGGAATCATCTGAATCATATTTGTCCATCTTTGTCTTGTTGAAGCATGTGTTTTTGGGCTTTTGATTCATTGGTCTTTGGTTTGATGGTTTGAAGATGCTATTTATGCGTTTCTTACGGTTCTTTGGATTTGAAGAAAATTTCAGGTCTAATATTTACACGGAAAACAAGTGAATATGAGTTACAGGACAATGAATTTTCTTGTTTTTTCTTCTTCTATGCAGGCAATTGTGGATATGGGCTTGGTTTAGCCTCTAAATTATCACTAGAATCACGGGAAATTCTTACGCAAATCAGGTTTGGCCGAACCAAACCAATCAAAGTGCAAGCGAGACACCTGCCATGTGATTGGTCACTTCATCTAAGTTGTACACCAATCACAACACTTCCCGTACAATTGGTTCAGTTTCGGACAAACCCGGTCTGGGTTAGAATTCCCTAGAATCACTTATTAGGTTCCTGCAAATGCGGGTTTGCGTTTCCTTTCTGTTGTGATGGATCTTTTGAGCAGCACTCTGGACAACATTTTCTGTTGCTGGGAGGCTATTAATGGATTTACTTCTCGTTTTTTGTTGGAACAAACTTTGTTTGTTTAGTTACTATTTGTGGTGGTGATTGAGATTATGTTTATTCTTCTGTGCAGATTGTTTGATGCTGGAAAGTCATGCCGACATTTACAGCTATAGCTTTGGATAGACTAATAGAACCTGGAGCTGCAAAGTCCATGTCAACCCTGGGCGATTCACCAGACTCGAGACTGGAGAGGAGTCATAGCACTCCTACCTCTAGGGAGGAAAGTGGACTCGATTCTCCCAGTGCAAAGCTGGAAAGAAGAGTTAGCATTCCTCCAAACCGGAAATTGGAGAGGGGAGTCAGCATTCCTCCTAATGTGAAGCAAGAAAGGCCAATTCCTGTTCCGCCTAATCTGAATCATGATAGGAGAAATGCTGCATCGGCCACAACTATATCAGTTGTAGATAACAAGCACCATTGGACTCAAATCTCACCAGCACTCTATGCCACTCCGGAATCAACCCCGCTTCTTGATTCTCCATCTTCATTCCCTCCCTCACCTTACATTATTAATCACAAGCGACGGGGTCCAAGACTCATAAAGAGTTTCTCTGAGGACGATGTTGTAACTCATAAACAGGTTACTGATGAGACTAAGGTAGATGAGAATGGGAATGCTGCTGGAAATGATGTAACAAGTGTATCTAATGATGATGCTTCTGTTCCAAGAGAAGTTCTGGATTCTACCATGAACAATGACATCAAGCCATCTCCTGCACGAGATGCCAATGGAAAGCATTTGAATGATGTTTGTAATGATGAGCATGGAAGCAGTAATGTGGAAAGAGGTTCGGTGGGGCAAATCAATGTGGCTAAATCTGTGGCATTTAATCTGCAGCAAGATGGTAATGTTGACGATTTTGTTGACCCACACGACTCAATGAGTGCTAAGAGCATTGGTGAAAATGAGGGTAATTTTGTAGTGGAACGGCCGTGGAATTCTACAACACCAATGACTGAGTTCTATGATGCTTGGGAAGGTACCTTCTTTTGCTTTTTGTATATTTTGTCTTTTCTAGATAAGGCTGTCCTAAATTTTATAGTACGCCTAGCAGCTCCAAATGAAAGTTCCTTCTTGTCTCTACTAAATATATTTAATACATTGTCATGTCTTGTTCTTTCCTTGATGTTGCGGCCTACAGTGATAAGTGAGTGGAAAAGATCTGGAATTCTACTTGTTTGATGGATGGCTATGTGAACACTCGCATTTTTCTTTTCTCTTTTGGGGCTGATTTGGGGGATTCAGGGAGGGTTGAATGGAATTAAACATCGTTCTGATATTTTGCTTTTAATTATCAACAACCTCAAACATGATGAAGTAATTGTCCTGTTATCTAGGCCTTTGCTGTTTATGACTTAATTTCATCTCATGCCTCAGAATTATCGGAGGGCGGGCCTCATCATCTGATGCCTGATATGGAAACTGACTTGCGTGAAATAAGATTGAGTTTATTGATGGAGATAGAAAAGAGGAAGCAAGCAGAAGAAACCCTAAACAACTATCGAAACCAATGGCAGAGGATCCGTGAACATTTATCTCTTGTTGGGTTAACACTCCCTGAGGATCCAACTACTTTGTCAGAGGGTGAACAACCTGCTGATCCTGCAGCTGAGGTGTGCCAGCAAGTCCATCTTGTCCGGTTTGTGTCTTTTTCAATTGGGAGAGGAGCTGCAAAGGCCGAGGTTGAAATGGAGACAGAAGCTCAAGTAAAGCTGAAAAACACCGAGATTGCCCGTTTATGGGATAGGCTACATTATTATGAAGCTGTGAACCGGGAGATGTCTCAGCGAAACCAAGAAATTGTAGGTGAGTTTTCAAAGCATGCCCTTTTGAAGCGAGCTTATTTTTTAAACCAATCATGTAGAATATTGCACGGCATGTTCCATTGTAATATCTCTTCTGCAATGAAGGACACAAACACTGAGGGTTTATTGGGGAGATATAGAGAACAGTTGAAATAACTTCTCATTGGTATATTCTTTTACCTGGTTAAAATCGAGGCAATTGCTTTAGGTTTCAATAGACTTACGAACAATGCATTCTGGTAGAACAGAGTGGAGTAGCACTAACCCTATAACTAAACCTTATATCAGCGTTCCAATCGTTGGTTTCAAGTCCTTTTGTTCTCAAAAGCACTTTGTACCTCATGTATTTGCATGGCAAGCCAACCGGTAGACGTATTATGAGGTGATTTTTCAGTCTTAGGATCCGTCTCATGAATTTGGTTCTTAGTTCTATAACTCATTCAATTAAAAACATCTTATCCTGTCTTTGCGTGTTCTCTTTCTCATCTCATCCTGTCTTTCCGTGTGCAGAAACGGCAAGGCGACTCAGGCAAAGAAGAAAGAGAAGACAGAAATGGGTGTGGGGATCTATCGCTGCAGCAATGACGCTCGGTTCAGCCGTCCTAGCATATTCCTACTTCCATACTGGAAAAGGATCATCTTCCCAGAGCACATCAGACGCCCTGGAGGTTAACAGTAAACCGAATTAATGAAGTCCTCTTCAATAGCTTAGTCAATGCCATAACATAGAAAGAAAGAAATAACAAACAAGGGGTTAGAAGCACCATCTTGTGAATACCAACATCATTCGTTCGTCCCTTTTCTGTTGGTTGCATATTTTCTGCTACTGCAGGATGTATAAATTCAATAAAAAAGCATAGTACCAAACAACTCTGTACTAGCTAGCAGTTTAAAATGCCAACATAAATTTGTTTGTACATCATGCCTTCTCCATTGGTTTTTTTGCTTCTTGCCAGTTCTAGTTTGCAAAAACAGTAGACAAACTCTTGATGGGGCTTTGAGAGATTTCTTGAACCTGTCGTAGGGATAGCAATTCCCTGATTTTTCTTATATAAAGTAGGTGTAGAATCCAAACCATGTAAATCATCATGTTACCATTTGCAGTGAAATGTGTATTACATTCATATGATACGGTTCACTCTACTTAGTATTTTCAGAATCGTTGCACATAAGAACCATTCCAGTTCGCCATAAAAAATGTTCCAATGAAATACACCAGAATGTCTGGGTAAGCATGGAAGACGTGTATAGTTTAGAAGAAATAACATTTTTCGTCCTGTAAATTAATATAACAGTTGCAGGCCTGACCATAACTGCTATAATGCACCAGAATGTTCGAGCAAGCATGGAAGGCATGTATAATTCAGGGAAATAACATTTTTCATAACGGCTGCAAGCCTAACCATAACTGGTACTATATCCCGGAAGCTTGGTCATTTCATGCTCCCATCACGACATATATTCCAGGAGAAGTGTGCTAACAGAGTAACTATGACATGCTACCACTTCATATGAGCATAAAACAAGATCATATGCAACACAAAATGTTTGGAGCCCATTAAACCAAGGTTCAAATATGGTATAACAATCCAGTGCTCAATATGACACTTGGTTCCATAAAAAAAGTTACAGACAGATTGAACACAGAAGTGAATTTTCGTCTTAACTGATTGAAAGAAATTGGTAAGCAGAAAAGGTTCTCTCCCACCGGTGATCCTCATGCCATTATCTTGGCAGACCTTGCATAGAGGCTGTCAACAACCTTTTCCATATTCGCAATTGTCTCCAAAGTCGCCGGGTAGATTGCATCAGTCTTGGGATCATCAAATATGATTAAGCATCCAGCTCCCTGGTCTAGAGTGCCTGCAAACTTCTTATCAAGAATCATCTGAGATAACTTCTTCTCGACATGGTGAGCTGGCAATTCAATCAACTCGGCGATGTGAGCGATCTCAACTCTTGAGAAGGGCTCAATCAACCTGCAAAGATTCTGCTCGAGTAGGGTGTCATAGAGGGAAGAAAGGTGCCTATGAACAATAGGGTCTTCATCCAGCTGAGTCCTGAAATTCTGCAGAGCAATCTCAAAGAGCTTGAGAGAGCGCTTGGAGTGAGCATCAGCAATCGCTTTCATTGCATCTAGTTCTGGTCCTTGATACTGCAAACCAACTTTAGGCGATGATATTATTCCAGCCACATCGTCAGCTTGGTTCACCATAATTTTGCACAGCAACATGTACTTAAGACTGTATATGGCCTGGGGATCTTCGAGAGCATTAAAAGCCTCAAAAGCTTCAAAGAAGTAGCTGTAGGCAGTTTTGTAGTCCTTCTCTTCAGCATGGAGAATTCCACTTTGCAAATCTATCGTGCCCTGTTGAGCTGGAGGCACATATATAGCATTGGCTGCTGTCCTTGCTGCTGTAAGTGCAGCCTTGGCTTTAGGCAGGTTTCTCAGAGAGAAATGAAGTTTGCTCTCAAGCAAGTCGATTTCCACCAGTAGCAGCTTGTCGTCTAATCTTCTTACCTCTTTGATAAGACCAGAAAGGAGATTCAGTGCTTCTACATATTCCTTGTTTTCCATCAGCAGAGCTGCAAGCCTCGCCTCAATCCGTTGACGGAGAAAAGTTCGCTTTTCAGCACGTGTCCATTGCACTATTTCCTTGCAGAGAGCGATCTGGAGATCAGACGTTCCAGGTATTTTAGCAACTGCATCAACAACAACACGGACTATTTTTGCAGTTTTTGCTTTCGGGATCAAGGAAAAGAAAGGTCGCAATTTAGTGAGAAGGTTTTGAAGGTCTTGTGCTCGACCCTCTTGTCTAAGAAGATCCGAGAGATTGGTAATAGCCTGTTCCTTGATCCGTAGGGCTTCTGAAGAAGATGAAGGGTCTTCAAGAATCCCATAAAGGATAGAGATTGCCTCAGCAGGAGTTTTAGCCTCAGATGCCTGGAAAAGTGAATCAGTGGTGGCAGGTATCTTCGACGGAGACATAGTTATAGCTCTTAGATCAGAACTTTCTGCAAATTTAAACCCCACATTATTAACAATATCACCATTACAAAATTAACACTACATCGCCTTCTGGTAGATGACACACCACACACGCACGCACGCACACACACACACAAATAGAATAAATACAACTCATTCAGCAAATACCCATTTGATGAAAATAACTTTACATCAATAAAGATGCAAAAAAAAAACCTTTGCGACAACAGCCATCTTAATTTAATAAGAAACCAAACATAAAAACAAAATTCAAGAATAAAGAACAAACAATACAGGAGCATCCTGCCATTGTTCCTCCAATCTTTTCCCATTTCCGTTCTCATCCTTTTCTTTCGAAAAGTTCCAAGATTAAAGCTTCAGTACAAGATACACACTACTATCACCCTATGCTAGTTGTGGGAGGAGTTAACTACTTCGAATTTCACAAGAATTTGCCCTAAATCTCAGCATTAACCCTTCTAATTCAGGTATTATGCAAACTAGACGAGACGTAATAGAAACAAAAGATAATTACTTCATCTTCCATACCCTGATTTAGCTATCAATCAGACATGGTTATGGCATTACTACATATTCATAAACGGCTAACACATCAAAATTGAATTGCAGCGTATGCAACCACGAAAAAAAGAAGAAATCAAGAATCTCACATACGATTAGCAGAATACCAAGGCTAAATGACAAAATTGTAAGCGTAGAAAAACTCACCGGTAGTTCTCAGAGTTAATCACAGCAGATGCGAGAGAGAGAGAGAGAGAGGGAGGGAGAGAGAAAAGGGCGAAGCTTCAAGGGATTTTCACAGAGAAGATTCCCAAATCAAAACCTTTTTCTTGTTGGAGGGGGCGACCGCCAATTGTGGGCCGGCTGAGAATTTGAAGGGTATGTCGGCCCAAAATGGTTTGGACCAGCCCATTGGTCTACAACTTTGGATAGTGCATCAACATTGGAATATCAAGAATTACCAAAATTTCACCTTTCGTCCCATAATTATAAAATTGTTGTATTTTTTATTCTTTATTTTTCAAAAAATATATTTGGTCCTATAAATTTTATAGTTTTAACATATTTAGTCCTTGATCCGAGGTCGCAGGTTGCCTCCGCGTTCCTCATATGATTGTTTGTGACTTGAGAAAAGGAAATTGTTATGCTTGCTGGGAAGTCCCCGACAAATACCCTTCGATGCTTAAATCAGATGTTATACCGAGATAGAAGGTGCGATCTAATAAGTATTTCGAACTGGGTGTAATAAATGTCATACCTTAAATGTTGTTTGACGGGGATATTTATAGGGTTTGGAATGCTGTTCTGACCCACCTGTCGCTATCATTCTGACATCTTGTAGGTAATATCAATACCTATGTGACGGATCCTCCTAGGTCGGGTCGCCTTAGGTTTTTGGGCCAGAGCCCAATCCATTTGAAGTATCAGACTTGGGCCTTAAATATCAGATTTGGACCTTACGAGCCCATCAACTTTTTGGGTCTTTTGTGCATATTACATCCTCATCAGTCCTGTAACTATATAATCATTAATTTTAATTATGTATGTATTTTAATAAAATATATTTAGTTTTGTATATTTTATAAATTAGACACTTTTAGGGTCCGTTTGGTTCAAACGAGAGGAAAAGAGAAATGAAAGGGGGAGGGGGAGGGGGAGGGAAAGGGGGAAGGAGAGGTAAAGAATAATAGTTTTTCTTCAAGTTGTTTGGTATGATTAGAAGGGGAGTAAATCTCAAATATTTTTCCTTGTTTGGTACGAGAAAAATAGATTGAAAAGAAAATACTAATTTTTATAATTTTACAGTTTTACCCTTTCTCTTCATTTTGTATTAGAAAATATACAAGTTAATATTATACTAATATCAAATATTTAAAAACCTTATTAATAAAAATATATATCAAACAAGATCAATAATATTTTTTATTAATAAAAATATTAATCAAAACAAATATTGTTCATTTATTCTAAATTATTCAATTTAAATAAAATAAAAATTGTACAAGTGTCGGCGGCGGGAAGAGGGAAAATGACTATTCAATAAAAATTAATAGCAAATTAATAATAAAAAATACTGAAAAATTGCAAATGCAAAGTATGTTTACCGGATTGTTGACTTCGACGTACTAGTTTTTCCAATGGTTTGGTTTTCTTTTTTCTGGCGATTATGTACGGTATTATCAGCGGGAAGGAGAAAAGAATTAAAGGAAAATATATATATATATATATATATATAGATGGGCAATAGAGTAAATAAAAATAAAATATGCATTTTTTTTTATCTTTTTGGCCTTATACTTCCACTTTTCCGCACAATTTCGGACGCAAACGAAATTGGACTCTGGAGGGGTTCCATATACATCCAGTTTTACTTCTCTTCCATCTATTCCTCCGAACCAAACACTAAACATTTTCTTATACATCCACTTTTCCTATACTTTCACTTTTCCCTCCAACCAAACATACTCCTAGTTTTTTTTTTTGTTCGATGAAAAAAGTTATGGTAGCAAAAAAAAAGTGAGAAATTAGGAAGAGAATTGGGTTCGGTGGGGGTGGGAGGGGGGGATTTCCAGAAGAGAATTTGCAAGAATTGAGTGAAAAAAAATCGAGAGTGGAAGAGGAAATTGGTAATTTTGGTTTCGGATTTTGAGGATATATGTTATGGAAAATAACATCTTTATTTCCATTAGTTTGTGTGCGAGGTTTATTTAATCTTTTTCATAAAAAAAGAACTAAAAATCTCACATTAAAAAATATACAGAATTAGATGTGTTTATTGAAATACATACAATACTAAAAGGGATTATTACACTCCCCTCCCCACACATAGACCCTCTATGATTTGAAAAATTATATTTAGTACTCATGAGGTTTGTTTCTATTTAACAAATAGTGAGGTAAATTGCTATTTTTTTTCATAGGGTAATTTGCTCATTTGAAATATCACAGAGAGGTAAATTGTATTAAACCCGTTTAAATTTTTTGCTGATTTTTATTTAAATGTTTTTCTTCAACTTATTTATTCAAGTGTGTTTTTCATTGAAAAGTGCAAAAAGTTCGTTAATTCACAAATTATATTTATATATCATAGATCACAATATTATATAAATAATTGTCCACCTATATGTATTTTCAAATTTATATGCGATGGATCAAATCACAATTAGAAATGCGAAGTGAAGAACTAAAATATTTTTGTGTAAAAAGTAAAAAGTTTAATAAGAGTAATATAGAAAAATCACCATTAAGAAGGACTATCTGCAGTGAATTAAAAAAATAAGGACTATTTTGAAATTAATTTCAAATATGAGGGATTAAAATAAATTTTATCCATAGATATAGGATTGAGTATGTCAAAAATATAAAATTTATAGAGTCAAATATAGTTTTTAAAAGGGTAAATTACATCTAGCTCCCCTGAGGTATGGGTAAATTACAAATATCCCCTCTTGTTTGAAAAATTACAAATACCCCCCTGATTTGCTAAATAATTGTGAACCCCCTAGCCGAAAATGGTGAAATTACTTCATTACCCTCGACTTTTTTTTAAAAAAATATGTTTGAAAAATTATAAAAAATCACAGATTTGGCAAATACATATTTGCCCCTCTGTGTTTGGTGAAGATATTTCACCATCTCCCGCCTCGTCACTTCCATTTGCAACCCTTCACCGAAGAAACCCTCCCCAAGCACAGCCCCATAACGACGCCCTTCTCCTCTCACATTTCCCTCTATTTGGTCTGTTTCTTGGTTGATCCTAGTGGAGACGGTGTTTGACGGTTGAAGAACCGAAGCTCGACGTATTTCACCGAAGAAAAAGGTATGCATGAACCCCTCTTTGGTCTGATCATGGATAATAGTTGATATTTTTGGTATTTTAGTGGTTTGAAGTAGTTTATCATGTTTATGGTAACAAAATTCTAGTTTTTTGCTAAGTTTAAAAGTTTAACCGATAGTATATTTTAGGGTTTTCCATATTTATGTTTTTTTCTCCATAATGTGTTGATGAAAATATGCTTTTCATTATATATCGTATATGTTTTTATTTTTAGAAATTTTTATTGTATTTTCTGAGAAAGCGCTAATTTCAGTTTCAATTTTCTGCATATAATTTGGGGGTTTTGTGAAATTTGTGATTGGGTTTCAAATTTCTGAATATAGTTTCAAAACACTATGTACGTATGCATGTGATTGAATATCAAAGTTGATAACATTTCTATTTTTGTTTTCTGTTGTATACATTTTCTATTTCTGTTTTGTGTTGTTACATTTACTGAATATGTTCTATTTTTGTTGTTTTTATTTTTTCCCTACAGAAATGGTGGACAAATTATATACATTGGCCATATATTGTAAGGGCAAGTGCAAAAGGTTGAAAAATATTGATGAAGATAAGTATAGTTAAATTGTTTTGCTTTCAGATATTAGGGAGATTCACAATATTTGTGATGATGATATGCTTCAAATATCTTGTAGTGTGGATGACAATGATGTGTTGATGAACATAAGTGGTGATAAAGATGTATTAAACATGTTTAGTAAGAATGAAAATAGGACTCTAATTGAAGTTTATGTTGAGTTATGTGGAGTGGATGAGGGACTGGATGAGGGAGAAGGTGTTGAGAAAGAGGGTGAAGTTGAAAAAGAGAGTGGGGAGTCTGAAAAAGAGGGAGGGGATTCTGAAAATGAGACTAAGGGGAGTGAAAATGAGGATGAAGGTAGTGAAAAAGAGGATGAGGGGAGTGAAAATGAACTGGGGGGAGTGAAAATGAAAGTGGGGAGTCTGATTCTGAAAAAAATAGTGAAGAAAATGGTGATGAAACTGGGGATGAATTGAGTAATTACTCCTCTGATGATCACTGTGAGAGTAAAAATGAGAGTGATTCTGAATTTTAGGATGATCACTGTGAGAGTAAAAAATGAGAGTGATTCTGAATTTTAGGATGATCCACTTCAAGGTTCCTTGAATAGGGATGCTAGTGTGTTGGCAGAGGGTAGAGAAAATTAAGTTAGAAAAGGGAATCGTGTTTGTAAACATTAATGCATTTAGGACAACTTTAAAAGAATTTGTGATTCAGGAGGGAGTCAAAATTATGAGAATGAGTAATGAAAAAACTAGAGTGGCTGACCATTGTAGTGTGAAGGACTGCCCTTGGAGAATTCATGCTTCTCCATTGGCAGATGGTGAGACTTTCCAGATTAAGACATATGTGCCTACTCACACATGTGTTAGGTTTGACGCTACTAAAGAGGCTAGTGCAGAGTGGATAGCCAGAAAAATTGAGAATGTGTTGAGGGAAAACCCAGAAATGAAGCCTAGAGGGATTAGAAATGAGTTGAAAAAATTTGGTGTCAACCCTCAATATATGTAGATCTATAGGGCCAGGAAGAAGGCTATGGAATCAATAGAGGGATGTCATGTTCAGTCATATGGGAAGTTACCCTACTATGCTAAAATTGTCTTAGCAAATAATGAAGGGAGTGTTGTAACCCTGCAATGTGATGTTGATGATTCTGAATCAATTCCTCATGCACATGTTTTTAAAAAGGTTCTTTTTGGGTTTGTCTGCTTTGAGGGATGGGTTCTTGGAGGAGTGTAGTCCTTTTTGGGGGTTTGATGGTTGTCATTTAAAAGGACCATTTGGGGGTGTATTGTTGGCTGCAATTGGGTTAGATGAGAATAATGGGTTGTTCCCTTTCCAACATGTTGGGTGGCTTCTCTTATGACAAGCCATGGATATTTATGAGCGACAGACAAAAGGTAAAGTCATCACTTTCAATATTCTGTTGGCCTGAAAAGTTATATATATGTATAAAATTGGCCTGATATGTTATTTATATGTATAAATTTGGACTGAAGTGTTATATTATATATTATGTTGGACTGATATGTTATATACATGTCTAGGGTTTGGTGGAAACCATAAATGAGGTTGTCCCTCATGCTGTAAATAGGAGGTGTGCGAGGCATATCTATGTTAATTTCAGAGGCCAGTTTGCAGGAGCAGCATTGAAGAGGTATTTCTGGCAAGCAGCCAGATCATACAATGTTGCAGGCTTCAACTTTGCATTACATAAGATCAAGGAGTTGAAGCCTGCAGCATATGATTGGCTGCTCAAAATTCCTGCTAAATGTGGTCTAGGCATGCCTTTGATGAAAGGCTGAAAAATGATCATGTAACCAACAACATTTCAGAATCATTTAACCATTGGGTTGGGGACCTTAGGAGCAAGCCTGTGCTTACATTAGTTGATGGGTTGAGGACAAAATTGATGAGCAAGCTTCAAAAACGAAAGCTGAAAGGGTTGAAAACGAATGGGGATATTGTACCAAATGCAGTGAAAGAATTGAACAAAATCAAGGAAGAGTCCAGAAAGTGTCATCTTTTAGTAGTTGGGGAACATGAGTTTGAGGTTCAAGATCAAAACATCAATTACATTGTAAACCTGAGAAGTGGAACCTGTAATTGTAGGATTTGGAATGTTTCTGGTATTCCTTGTAAGCATGCTGTATTAGGGATATCTCATATGAGAGAGTCTATGGAGTCTTATTGTGATAGCAGATTCTCCAAAAAAAAACTACATGAAAGCATATAGATATGGTATTCATCCAGTGCCTGATCCAACATTTTGGCCTCAAGAATTGAAGGTTGAACCCACCAATCTATTACCTCCAATTATTAGAAGAATGCTAGGCAGGCCTAAAAAAAATAGGAGAAAGGAACCTAGTGAGGCTCCTAATGCTGTGAGGAGATCAAACATGGTGAGATGCAAAATCTGCAATGACCATGGACATAACAAAAGAACATGTCCTGTTAGTAAGGTATGTATAATGTCTTGGTTAACTTATCTTGTTAATTTATTTCAAACATCGTAACTAATTTTCTTATTTATTTTCAATTGACAGCACAAGGGTAAAGATTTGGAGCTTGATGTTCCTCTAGCACGACTAGCTAGTAGGAAAAGGAAGGCCAAGGGTAGTTTATCCCAACATGTTGCTCCAACAAGAGCAAACAAGAAGACAAAATCACAATCAGTCCCCAAGCCACCAATTTCTTCATCTCAACCATTGCCCAACACAGAACATGGCCCTGCAGCATCATCATCACAACCATCATCAAATCTTGGAGCATCGTATCTACCACCAAGCTTTTGGAGAGGACTAGGAGTCTCCCCACAAATGGAGATAAGGAGCAAGAAGAACCAGGACAACAAGGCATTCAACCCCGATGCTTGCAAGCAACAGTGAATGTCGTTTGAACTAATGTGAATTTGTGTTTTGAAAGTAATATGTGCAGAATACTATGGATTGGTATGTGGTTGTTGGGATGTTTTTGAATCAATATTTTTGGATGGTAATGTATTTTGAACAATGTGTTTGTCATTATTTGAATGTGACTTATGGAATGAACATGATCATTTTGTCTATACTATGAAATCCTCTATTTTCTTTTATTCATTTTGGTACTTGTGTATATTGGAATAAACAGGATTTTGTTACTTATGGAATGAGTAGGATTTTGTACACCAACAAGAAACTGTCATTTCAAATTTTTCAAAAAAAAAAAAATTACAATTTCATCCAATTATAAATATCAACATAACAATTACACACCATCTGACACTTAGGGTGTGTTTGCGAGAGCTTCTGCTTTTAAAGAAGTGATTTTCGTAGAAAAAGTTGAAAGTTGTAGCAGAATCTAAAGTGGGTAATGTTTGTGAAAAAAAGTGAAAAGCAGATAAAAGCTAAATTGGTAGTGTTTGGGAGAAAAACACTTCTAAAACACGTTTAATTGATTAAAGATTGTTTTATCCCCATGTATTAAATAGATGCTATTTTACCTTAATACTTGCACTTATCTCTTGATTATAACAGTTATCTCTCCTCAAAAATAATAATTTTTATTTCAATTAGTATATCTGATATTTAATTTTTTACAAAATGGTTATAATTTATATTATTAAAATATTCAATATTAATAGAAAAACTGGATGTTTAGTTCAATAATGTTCCTATTATGTAATAATAGCCGTCATGGCACGCCGTCCCTGTGCGCATATAAAATAATATTGCACGCTTTAAAATTATTGTAAATAAGAAAATATACATATTAATCAACACATTTCATTTAAAAAACAAAAGAAAGAAAGAAAGAAATGAAATGAAATGAAAACTAACTTAGGGCATTATCGGTATAATAAAAAAATCGGTGTTGCGGTGTAAGTAACCGTCATTTATTAGTAAACATAGAGTTTATTTTATATAATAGTATAGATAATTGTTCATTCATGCATGATAAATAAACTTACAATATTGAAAAAATAATTATTATTGTGTAATTAATCCTAGCAATTTAATTTATATTTTTATATAATTTAGGATTAATATCATATAATATAGAAAATAAAATAGTAAAATTTTAAAATATTAAGCATGTGAAATTATAAAATTTGCTAGTGATAAATTATTCAAATTATTTAAAATTTCTAACCTCAACTTTAGATGAGTAATTTTGAAAATAATAAAATCGAATTGAAATTACTATAATGAGGGTAAAATAGTCTAAAAAGAAGTTGAATTTATTTACAAAAAAGTCAAAGCAGCTAGAAGCACCCCCCCAAGGTGCTTCCAGCTTTTGGCTTTAAAGTGCTTTCCATAGTAGTTTCAGAAGCAGAAGTTGGCCTTCCAAACACATCAAAAGTGCTTTTCAGCATCCAGAAGCTGAAAACCGCTTTTTGGAAGCGCGCAAACACTCCCTTAATATCTTATATTAAGGTTTAGAGGGCAATTTAGTCCATAAATTTTTTAAAAAATATATAAAATTATATTTAATAATCCGTAAGGGCATTTTTGTCGGTTCACATTGAAAATTGGATGAAAATGTAATGGAAGGGGCTCGTTGTTAGACGATAGTTAAAATCAAGGGTATTTGTAATTTTCCAAACAAGAGGGAGTATTTGTAATTTACCTATACATCAGGAGAGTTAGATGTAATTTACCCTTTTTTAAAATGAAAAAGGACCAAAATGCAGTAAATCTATAGTAAAAATAAAATTTTGCCCCTAAGCGGATGATGACATGCGAAAACTCGAACAGATAACATATTTGGTTTTGGCTATGGAGTGAGAGAGCTCCCACCTCGACTGGTGCTTGTAGAGAAGTAGTTTCCACTGAAAAGCGGCAGCTGCGGCGGCGGAAGCGGTGGCGGTGGCGGAGGAGGAGGAGGAGGAGAACACGGCAGCGATGTTCTGAGTGATTTACTGGTACTCCAAGAATCCAAAATGAAGGAATTAGCTTTGCAGTATAATATACCTCTCCCACCCACCCCGAAACTCAGAATCCACCAGAGAAAAACTCTTCCCCGTTTTCAAGCTACAGGAAGGAAGAATTACAGCTCTACCACCACGGGTAAAAGAATATCAACAACTCCTCTTGAAGTTCAAGAGTTTGAAGAAGGATTGGGGAGCAGTAAATATTATGTGAGAAGTAAAGATGACGAAGAGTATGAGGAGCAGGAGGAGGCTTCAACAACATCTTCTTCGATGTTGCTTTCGTTGAGCTCGAAGCCCGACAGAAACATGGCTTTGTTAGACGATTACGAGATGGAAGAAATGGACTATGTCCCCGACGACCCGAATCATCGGAGCGGGTATGTAGCGGTAGTGGGGAAGCCCAATGTTGGGAAAAGTACGCTTTCCAACCAAATGCTGGGCCAGAAGCTTTCAATCGTCACGGATAAGCCTCAGACTACTAGACACCGTATTCTTGGTATTTGCTCTGGCCCAGATTATCAGGTTTGATTTTCTTACATCTTTGATGCAATTGTTTGTAAGATTCGTTCGTATAAAAGTTGAGGAGTTGGTAAATGATTAGTTTGCTAGTTGGTTTGTCTTCGATTTTGATTCAAGCTTTGATATTGCGGTATATTTGAACATTATATCAGCTTCTTACTGTTTGTGGTATTGTCTGAGTGACTTTTAAAGACTTAAATCTTGTAAATGCAGATAGTATTTTGCTCTGTTAATCTGTTTTGTTGGGATTTCTTATAGATGATACTTTATGATACACCGGGTGTTATTGAGAAGAAAATGCACAAGTTGGACTCTATGATGATGAAAAATGTTCGAAGCGCTTCCATCAATGCAGATTGTGTAGTTGTTGTTGTTGATGCTTGTAAGCCACCTCAGAAGGTATTCTCTTTCGTGTTAAGAGAAAATTTCGACTTAGTCTTCTTTAACTGATAATCCTCATCTGCCATCAGATTGATGAAGTTTTGGAAGAAGGAGTTGGAGACCTGAAAGATAAGTTGCCCACCTTGCTTGTTTTGAACAAGAAGGACCTTATCAAACCTGGTGAAATCGCAAAGAAAATTGAGGTATACATGCTGCTCATTTGTGACTTATATTTTGTTATGTACCTTAGATTGCGGCACGAGTTCTCTGTCTTTTCGGGCTCTATTGTGTATGTAATCAAAATAGATTTCATTAATGTTGATGTTAGCCCCCTTAGTACATTTCTTGAGAAGAAGCAGTTAGATGCTGCTATGGAAAGGCGGTGCAGAGTAGTAATTGTATAGAATGCAGAATAAATGTTCTCCCTCTAATCCTACAAAGGGCATGATGCATTCTTGCAATAGGTTATTGCAACTTCAGAAATGCCATACTAATTTATCTGAAATGGATACCACGTTTCTTGCAGTGGTATGAGAAATTTACGGATGTTGATGAGGTCATACCTGTGAGTGCCAAGTATGGCCATGGAGTTGATGACGTCAAGGACTGGATTCTGTCAAAACTTCCTTGCGGACCAGCTTATTACCCTAAGGTGTATATCAGTCACATAATTGAGTTTTGAACATGTTTTTCATGAAATGTCTGTGATAAGTTTTGAAGAAAGTCAAACGCTTCTGAAAAATTTCACAAAGATTTGCTTATATATGTACTAAATACTACGGATCCAGCCACCACAAATTGGCTGATGATCTTTGTGTGTCCTCCTTTAACAAGGCAAAGCTTTACATCTGAAATCGGACGATCTTTTGTCTTCAGGATATTGCTAGTGAGCACCCTGAAAGATTTTTTGTGTCTGAAATTGTCAGAGAAAAAATCTTTATGCAGTACCGCAATGAAGTCCCTTATGCGTGCCAGGTAAATCTATATTTAAATTTTCAAAATTTCAAGATCTCTTATGCATTCTGGGACCCTTGATCTTATTTGTTCGCAAAAACATTTTCTCTAATCCAACAGGTTAATGTGGTTAGTTATAAAAGTAGACCAAACGCCAAAGATTTCATCCAGGCTGAGATCGTTGTGGAGAAGAATTCACAAAAGATCATCCTTATTGGGAAGGTAATATTCATTTTTATTTTTAAATAAGGAGAATTACACTTTTGGTCCCTCCATAATACCACTAAAACAGTTTTGGCCCCCTTCATTCGCGAGTTACATTTTTGGTCCCAATTAGATACATTTTTTAACATTTTTGGTCCTACCGTCAACTCTCCGTTACGAGTTAACGGAAAATGCACGTGCTGCGCATGTGAGGCTGATTTTGGGGGGAAATTTGTTGCATTTTGGCGCCTAAATTGGTTGGCCTTGACTATAAAGTCATTTTGACACCAAATCCTCTCTAAAAAATTTACAACCCCATCCCTATTCTCACTTTCATAATTTGACCGAAATTTTATTGTTCAATAACTTCAAAATCCGATTTCTAGCCATGAGTAGAAGTTATTCAAATACTGATTTGGCCGATTTGATAATATAGTGTAATGTTGATTTTTGTGAGTTTCGTTTTCTGTAAACTATTATGGATGATGATAATGTAATGTTGTTGATTTTCTGTACTAGTAATTTGATGTTGTGGGATGGTTATGAAGTTCTGATTTCTAACATTGTTTGTTGGTTTTTTTGTTTTTTGTGTTTTTTTAAATAAATTAACTTCTACTCGTGGCTAGAAATCAATATTTAAATAACTTCTACTCATGGCTAGAAATCTGATTTTGAAGTTATTGAACAACAAAATTTCGGTCAAATTATGAAAGTGAGAATAGGGATGTGGCTGTAATTTTTTTAGAGAGGATTTGGTGCCAAAATGACTTTATAGTCAAGGCCAACCAATTTAGGTGCCAAAATGCAATAAATTTCCCCCCAAAATCAGCCTCACATACGCAACACGTGCGTTTTCCGTTAACTCTTAACGGAGAGTTGACGGTAGGACCAAAAGTATTCAAAAATATGTTTAATTGGGACCAAAAGTGTAACTCGCGAATGAAGGGGGACCAAAACTGTTTTAGTGGTATTATGGAGGGACCAAAACTGTAATTCTCCCTCTTTAAATATATACTGTTTCTTTTACTATATAAGGAGGTGCAATGAATAGCCATCGAGGAAAGTGTCGGATCTTTTATTGTATATGATTTGAGGAGATTCTAGAAGTTGCCAGCAAAGGTAAAGTATGTCCAAAAAACTAAGGAAATAAAGATCAAATACAAGAACACACAGATGTTACATGGTTAGGATGTTGAATATCTCCTAGAGGATTGGGAAATCATACAATTTAAATGGACGGCCATCGTTAAGTATTTATTATGGTGCCTGTAAGATAAGATAAATTCCCAAAATATCCCTGGCAATAAAATGTATGGACGGAACACAATTTTTGGATTGAAGTCTAACGTGGGATCAGGCTCTCTGCTGCAAGAATACAGAGAAAGAAAATGCTTATCCTAGGGAAGAACATTAGTGGGACAATAACAAATTTGAAGAGGGGAAGTGAAGCCATTTCATTGAGGACTATGAAGATATTACTCAAGAAAAAGCAATTTTGCGGGATGGTTTGTGCGATCCCGAGGATTAAATTGTCGCCTAAGTATAGACAGAAACCAGTTTGAAGTTTAAATTCACCGTCTTTTGGATTATATAAGAAGAGTTAACCAACTCTATTAAACCTGTAGTTTCAGGCAGGCAACCTCTAAACATCTCTTGATCTCTTTACTAGTAAAACTTCTATTTTTTTTCTTGAGAAAGATGGAAGTTGAAGTTCTTTGTATGTGAAGTCTTTTTTTGAAGTTCTTGTCCTTTCGACTGCGAAAAAGTAATTAGATTGCATAAAATTGATTTTGTATGCTCAATTAAGCGACTTAAATCTGTTCCGGATTATCACCAGGAAGGGAAAGCTCTAAAGCTACTAGCGACAGCCGCTCGGCTTGATATAGAAGATTTCTTGCAGAAGAAAGTTTTCCTTGAGGTATGAGTTATTCCGATCATTAATTCGCACAAAAACATCCTTTGCAGAAGGAACCATGATCAAACAAAACCTATGCAGATAGAAGTAAAGGTAAAAGAGAACTGGCGACAAAACGAAGGACTCCTTAAACACTATGGCTATGGCGGGCAAATTCAAGCTTTATGACGCACATGTCGACATGGCCTATGTACATGGAAGTAAAAATCATCGTCGTTTGCTCACTGCATTGTCGGAACGGTGTTTTTCCGGTTGCTGGTGAAATTACCAGTCATGATACGTTCCTCGTATTGCTGTTTATTGCCACACAGCACGGTTGGCTGTGTTAATCCCATATGCTTATTGGCAAAGGTGTTTGTTCAGTAGATAAGTTCTTTACCCACATTTTTGGGCTCTGATTCAGACAAGAACTTGAGGAACACTTCTGGAAAGACCAGTTTTTGCAGTATCCCTTTAATTTATCCTCAAGGGCGTGTTTGG
The DNA here is from genome assembly GCA_034509735.1 of Sesamum alatum. Classification (NCBI taxonomy): domain Eukaryota; kingdom Viridiplantae; phylum Streptophyta; class Magnoliopsida; order Lamiales; family Pedaliaceae; genus Sesamum; species Sesamum alatum. Next base: position 28,749,905 of record JACGWO010000010.1, on the reverse strand, counting down.
TAGCTTTGACTGGGTGTGATTTTATGCCATTTAAGTTTAATAAGTTGTTTGAAGATATAACCCGTTTTGTAAAAGGGATAATTACACTATCCTTCCTTGAGGTTTGGTGTAGTTACACTTAGCTTCCTGTGGTTTGAAAATTACATCTAGTACCCTTATGTTTGCTTCTGTCTAACCAATAGGTACTTTCGTTTGTCAAAATTCACTAAATTTGTTGATATTAGAAAAAAAAAATTGAATTCAAGGTGTATTTGTCAACGTTTGATTATTACTGACTTATTGTAGATCTTTTTATGATCAAACTATTCTTATATATCGTTACACGTTAATGTATAAGAGGAGGTATATCATTATATCTTCACCGTTATAAGGTTAATTTAGTCATAAAAGATTTGTTTGGCCTTTATTAAGTCATTAATACGTCAATTGAGGGTAAATATTGATTTTCATTCATTTTATTTTTTTTTTATTATTATTGACATCAACAAACTCAGTGAATTTTAATTAATGGAGGGACTTATTTGTTAGACAGGAGCAAATTTCGGGATATTAGATGTAATTTTTTAAACAACATGGAATCTGTGTGTAATCACACCAAACCTCAGGGGAGGAAGGGAGTGTAATTATCCCTTTATAAAATCAAACCGTTATCTAATCCCAGGTAAAACCAAAAGTTCGTATTAAATGGTAAAATTACTAAATTGACCCTTTTATATAATATGCCAGAGGCAAAGAAGGGTAGGATTGTCTATTTAAATTAGTTCTGTCGAGACAATATAATTAGACAAATATGCACATACTCTATATCATGAGGTCTGTTACGTACGAATTTTATTACCAAATAAATGTAGTAAAATATTCATTTTATATTTTGGTATCACTATCCTTGCTAATAATATCATGCACAATTCTCATTTTACAACATCAATTAAAAGAATTTTAATTGATGCAAAAGAAAATTTAGCTAATAAAAACAAATTCGGACCACGTCTTTTGTTTATACTATATAGTAAGGGAGAGCATTTTTTTTTATGTGTCTATCTTTTTTGTTATGTTTTTAATATTTAATTTAATTTTTTTTATTCATCTAACTTCTCACTTCCCACCATCTTTTGTTGTTTCTCTCTCTCTCTCTTTTTTTCTTTTCATGCATATTTTTTTGTCACCATTTCTTTATGAATTCAATATTAACTTATTATTTTGTATATATTTTATTAAATAATAAATATTTTAGTTAAAATAATATTATAAAATTTGCATATACATAAAGTGTGGACAAAATTACTAGTATATACAAATAGAGAGCTAAACACATAAATATATTGCAAGAGTCTAACTTGTTTGTTTGTGTTTTTATTTTTAATTTTTAATTTTTTAAACAGTAATTAAAATAAAAATATGTTTATTTATATGCATTCTTATTGAAAAATTAGTGACTGGACAATGTAGTTCAATATAAAAAAAATTTATATAAAATTAAAAATACATATTTTTCATTGAAATAAAATGAAAATGAAAACACAAACAAACAGGCGTACCGCAAACCAAACACACACAATCGATATGAGGGTGGGTGTATTGTAGGTGTTTCGTGAAGAGGGAGAGGTGTTTGTAATTACTGTTATTTCTGTCGTGAAAATAAATTGTGAAAAAGATTTGAAGTCTAACAATAGTGAAAGGTTGAGGTGTTTGAATATAAATGTGAAAAATAGTAAAATTGAAGTTGAAATTTTTTAAAAAATAATTTAATATTTACAATTTTATCAATGAGCTTTGTAAATTGATAAAGAATTGCTTATAACTTTTACTTTAAATCAATCGTCCAGAAACAAAAATTAAAAATTAAAAGTACTATTTTAACTAATGTTTTATAATGAATTAATAAACACTTACTTTAAACTATTGTCTGAAATGTAAATAATTTCTAACTAGCAGTCGACGCACACGCGATGTGTGAATAAATAAAAAAAATAAAAATATTAATGTATAGTAATCAGTGTGTTTAAATTGCATATTTTGATCAATTTTTGTATATTGATCTATTTTAGATTAAAGTTTAGTAAATCACTAACCACACATTTGTTAATTGGTTGATTTAAAATAATATTATGCAAAATAATTAAGTAAATACTTTATAAAATTAATTTACAAAAACACTTAATGAATGAGGGTAATCTATCTATACTATTATAAAAGAAAAAGTTATTTTTCTTTAATAAATGGTGGTTATCTCATATTTCTATCATAGTATTTTCAAAATTTTGCCCTAAAAAATAAAAGTGAATTTTAAATTGAATAATTATATTTATTAGGATTTTCAAGGATAAAAAATGAAGGAGTTTTGATTTTCCTTTTTTAACAGATTTAATTACATAAAAAAGTACAACCATGATTTGGTTTTCCCTTTTTTTTTTTTTTCCTTTTCCCTTATGGTATTTTATTAATGTACAACATGTGTGTGCAGTTTCTTTCTAGTTACAAATCTACACATAATTTTGTGATATGTAGTGGAGCAAAATTGAATCAACATTATTTTGGTATGAGAACTATATTATTTTGTGGTTATTTTCATTTTTATCTTTGAAAATTCTAATAAATACACTTTTTGAACTTAAAATTCAGTTTTGTTTTGGACGGCAAAATTTGAAAGAAGTGGTAAAAGTATGAGATAACCACCATTTATTAGAAAAATATAATGTTTCCTTTTATAATAGTATATATATATATATATATATATATAAAGATATATCATTAGATGCCTCTTGAGATTATTAATATTTATTTTAACATGTTATAAACACATGATTACATGACATTTTTGATTTGGAAAAAAATCAATATTCCACATATGTTTGGCTTAAAATAAAATGTGTTTATAGAAATTAGATATCATCAACCCGACTGCATTGATCTCATACCAAAATTTCTAATTAATTTCAAAATGAGAGTTCATGTTTCATAAATTGGATAAAATAAATACAAATTTAAATTAGTAAATTCACTTACTATTTGATAGAAATATTGACAATTAAAAAAAGCAAGTCTGCAATATGTAGGAAAATTCAATTATATATGAAATATATCTGTAGTAACATTAAATTTTAACTTTTGTGCTTTGCGTCTTTGATCTTTACGTATAAAAACGAAAATCAATGACCTATGAGAAAATATATATGTATATATATATAATTGCATAAAAGGAAAAAAATAAAAAACATATTAATTACATGTTTCTTATTAAGATCAAATTCTTGAAAATATATTAACATATTAGTTTGTGAGAAATGTTTTATATTTTTAATTGGGTTTTTGTAGAGAAAAAAGAAAAGAAAAGAAAAAGTTGGTCGAGAACATGGGTGGTTATGGTAAAAGGACATATTTGGTAGTTTGTAAATTTGCTATGAGATCTACCAATAAGATAGTGAATTTTCTTTTTTATCCGCTACAAATAATTAATTGATCTTGTAAAAAGAAATTAGCAAATGTATTTTAAAAGAAACAAAGGGCAATTGTTGTAAAAATCCATAAATAACTTCCACATTAGACACAAAAGAAGATTTCTTTTTATAATTAGTATAGATACTATGTTTTGGAGGGCCGGGAGGTGGTTGTGATGTGATAGATGAATTGTATGTGATGGTGAATAATTCGAAAGGAACGTAGTCTACACACATTTGCACCAAATCAATGCAGGAAGCTAAAAAAGAGTGATGAAATGTGTGAAGTTGCTATATTATTCATAAAAAAAGATGAGTTTACAATGAATTCACCCCCCCTATTTATAGTAAATTTTTTGGGGTGAAATTACAACGTTGCCCTTTGATCCTACGGCCTAAAATTGATCTGCTGAGATATTTTCGTCATTTTGCTTGTCCACTTCTTTCTTAACTTCCCTTCTCTCAACTTCCTTCAACTTCTCTTCTAACCTCCTTCAACTTCTATTTGGGGTTCTTGCATAATTACCCACAAATTGGAGGATTTTTTGTAAATATAATTTTTCTCCACATCAGTATGGTATCTATGCATTTATAGGGTAATTGGCATTTTGCACCTCAGAACTATATTGATTTTGCACAATATAAAAATGACACTTTGTACTTTTTTATCGTACAATTATTGACAGTATGTCCTCTCTGCTATTTTTTCGGAGAATTTTCTTGCCGGAAGATGTCAATCTTGAATATGTAGGGTTCTTTGTCCATTTAATAGCCTTCCCTTCAATTATGTGCTAAGAAAATCACACAATACTTTGTATTTTTCATAAAGTAATTATGATTATTTGGGCAATATTCAATTACCATCCTAACAAATGATAGTTCTTTTTTTTCTTTTTTGTTTGCCTTTTAATTTCTTTATCACATTTCCTCTCTTAATTTCCTTTATTTTAAGCTATTTACTGAGCAAATAGTTATCAGCTTTTGGCTTCATAAGAGTAGTGGAAAACCTAATTAGTAAAAGTATTAAATAAAAAAGGGAAAGAATGAGGGAAGACAAATGAGGAAAATAATTAGCACATAGTCAGATTTGATGGGAATTCTATCAAAAATGACAAAAAGGTCCTTCATATTCAGGCTGCCACATTTTTTCGGGGATAAAATTGGTCGGAAACTAATAAAGGGTGCATGCTGACAATGCATATACAATTAAAAGGTACAAAGTGCTATTTTTATAATTTAATATCGCATTTATATAAAAATATTATAATTTCAGGGTACAAAATGCCAATTATCCTGCATCCATACTATTATATAAAGAAAACTCCCTTCACACTCACAAACGGCAGGTACTTATACCGCTGCATCATTTTTGTGAGGTAAAAAATGCACTTCAACCGATAATATAATCAACTTATTTAACTTCCAAAGTTGCACTAATTGATAAATTAGTTTTTTTTTTCTTTTGTTTTTTAATGTGATGTAATGGTTTATATTTTGCTCTTATTTATAATAATAATAATATATTTTAAAATATAAAAGAATATTTATTATATGTGTGCAGACACGACGTGCTAGTTTATATATCAGGATTGAATATTTTGATGGTGGAGTGGAGGAAGCCTCATGTCTCCACATATGTGGATGTGGTGCCGCCCATCACGCCAATAAATACGGTTGTTGCTATAGTGAATAGTGTGAAATTTTCATTTAAATTAATTAATTATTTTATTTTTTCACAAAATCGATTACGATCATCAATATCAAATATGTGTTATCTAACAACACAATTGTAATAATTATGTACTAATCATTTATATCAAATAAACATATCTAATCGAACTACTATTAAAGTAATTTAATTTAGTCATTTAATGCATGTATTAAATGTCATGCAATTAAGAAAAACAGTTAATTATAAAATTATTTACAATATGATTATTATGATGGAGAATAAATTGAGAGCTTGAACTCTGAACACACTTCACACATCACAAACTAAAAAATCTTTATTCTTTCAATCACCAATAAGTCCGCTCTTTACAATGATACGAAGGGTTATTTATACTACATGACAAATGCAAGCAACTCCTTGTGATATTGCAAATAAATAAATCATCCCCCTATGAAAAATAAAACAATAATTTATCACTTTATATTTTTTAAAATGATTCAATTTACCAACACGTTTTCTTTAAAATGTAGCAATTTACCTCCCTAAATTGCTATTTTTTCATAGGATTTTGTTCATTTGCAATATCATAGGGAGGTAAATTACATTAAACCCTTTATACTATTCAAGATAATTAATAGGGGGGGGGGGGGTGTAAATTTATTTTTACCCCACGCCAACCGCTAACATATGAACGTAATTCACTGACTAGGAGTAATGTAGTAATTACAAATTAATAAAAAATATGTGTTCTTGATTTCTTGATACTTTAAAAATGACATTTTTATCCTTGGTCAAATTCTTCCTCCATCTAATTTATTTAATAATAACTAGTAGTTTGTGGCACACTCTATGTGTGTGCAAATTCTATAATACTATCCAAAATAAAATATTTATTATTTAATCAATTATATACGAAATAATAGTAATATTAAATTTATAAGAATATGGTGACAAAAAAATGCATGAAAATAGAAAAATATCTATAAAAAGATAGTGGATGAGTGGGGAGTTAAATGAAAAGAAAAAAATTAAATATTACAAAAACAATCCAAATATGGGAGACACCTAAGAGGTGCTTTCCCTTAATATATAGTATAAATAATTATAAAATTATTTAAAATACCTCACAGGTACAATGATCCTTGCGCCTCTTCTCCTGACCCGCTCAGATGGATCCAATATATGGGTCATAGATCGGCTTATTTAAATTTTTATTATAAAAAAAAAATAATTACACATTTACCGCAAAAGCGGTAAATGTTGCAAAAATATAGTGGGTCGCCAGCCGAGCTGGCGACCCACTATTAATTTTTTTTTTTTTTGATGGGTCGCCAGCCTTCTTCTTGAGGAGCTTTCTATGGACTATTTAGGGCTTTCTAGTTGTTTCATAGAGCGTTAAAGAGTTATAAGAAAGTAGTGGGACTCAAGCAACACCCGGACCAACATCTGAACCGCTCCTCAGCGACCATCAATGCGATGGGACGAGGGTCAGAATCTGCTTCGATTCACCTCCGGGAAGGAGCTTCAAACTCATATAGGATAGGTAGACCAGCTTATTCTATTCTTCCAGAATAGCGCTGGTCGTTTAGCTCATAGATCAGTCGAGCCTTATCCCATTCCTTCATAAACTCAGGAATGGTCGGCTCGGTTAGCTCCTTGTCCCCTTAATATGTCAGCTTCGAGCTTCTTCTTCGAATAAGCTCTCGCCTCCTCTTGCGGAGGCTTTTAAGTCCCCAGGGGTCGCCGGCTGGGCCAGCGACCCACGGTCGCCCGCTGGGTTGGCGACCCACGGTCGCCGGCCCAGCTGGCGACCCTTTTTTTTTTTTTGTTTTTTTTAAAAATCGTTTTTTTATTATATTTAATTGTTAATATATTTAATAAAATTTATTGATTAAATCGTATTTTATTATTATTTCAAGCTAATTATGATTAATTTATTCCAATAAGATAATGCTATTACAATTTTAAAATTAAATATAAATAACTAATAAACTTAAAATTTTACATTAAAAAAATATAATTACAAAAATTAATAATGTCCGCCTGTACCACAATTACGTCTTTGCCGTTGTCGCCTAGGTCGTCGTATTTCCGGACCAATTGGTTCATTCTGCTCTTGATCATCAATATCGGCATGAATTTGAAAATGACTAGATGATGTTGTAGAGCTCGACCCTATTGGATCACGATATGCACTCCATGATGGAAATTGGATGGGTGAAACATTACGTACTGGTGCATATGTTTGATTCATGCCAAGGCCAAGGTCAAGTTCAATATTTGTATAATGACCTTCAGTATGTACTGGCATGTAAGGAGTCGATTGAAACCAATCATCTTGTTGAGGCGGTTCAGGCACGTAGCAATCTTCAGTAAAAAATTGAGAGGTATGCACAGTAGATGGCCCAGCTATGTCAACCTCAGGTGTATCTCTTTCTACTGTGCGAGTTGATATCCTGCTACGACTTCGCGTTTGTCTGTGGGATGTGGACGGAACATCATCTTGTGGCAATGGATTTGAGGTGCGATACCTTGTCCCATTCGTTGATTTGTTGCAATTTGAACAACATTTCGATATATGTCCAAATGCGTTGTCATTGCTTGACGATATGCCTCTAGTTGATCGGGTGTAGTTTTGCAATTTATTCGAAGAGTTTCCATTTGGTCAAGCTAAAGTGAACCGAATATATTATAAGTGTGCAATTTTGAACGTGTGAAAATATAAAAATATGATTAGAAATAAGTATGTTTACAAGATAACGTACCACCATTTGCCACGATGTTGCATGTCCAGGTTGGTACCCACTTCCAACACGCATTTGAGCAGATGATGATATGAAACGACGTGTAATTTCATCATACCACTGCTCATATCCATCTTCTACAGTTATTTCATTAGATATTGGGGGTCGAAGCACAATGGTCTCATTTCGTCTCTGCCATCGAACGATATATTCGACGTGTCGCTGATACCAATCTATCCCCACTCGTGATGAACGAGAGATACGATGTAGTTCCATGTCGTGGTCATTTTGTACTTCTGGGATATTTTGCCTCATCCCGAATTGGCGAAGAACTCGTTCAGGACGGTGCATCTCCACAATTGCGTAGAAGATTAGAGGACATGATGATGTCCACAATTGTGGGTTGCATTCTTGTGGCAACTCTCCAATGCATTGCAAGCTCATGTCGTAAGGCTGCCAGCAAAACTGGAATACAGAAAATACTTATGCACTCGAGTTTAATTATTGCTAGTATAAATGTTTAAATCGTTTTAAATACCTGATCATGCGACATGCAATCCAATACTTCTCTCATAGCTCGAATGGTCCGATGCACTGTTGATGTAAATTTGAGTTTTCCGTTCCAATAGGCACCATATGGTGGCAGTGGCAGGACACGGTTCTCATCAATAACATAGTGCTCCATCTCAACATAACATTTTGTTACAATTGACATAACAATCCCACTGATCCAAAAAACAAAAGATAATTAATTCGATGTTGAATAAATATAACCTCGAAGAGACAATACACACGTACCTTACTAATAGACTCCCATACTGATCCTTTGGCAGTTAATTGATTATTTACTTATGCACATTTATTAATTGATTATTTACTTATGCACATTCATTGGTCGATTTTTTACTTATGCACATTCATTAATTTTTTTTTTCTTTTTCAGAAATGTGGTGTAGGTGGTACCTCCGAGAAATAGATAAAGCTAAACTTGGACGTTGGGTGATCACGAAATATGGAGGTGACCACACTTGTGTTATATCAGAACTGTCACTCGAGCATTGCAATCTAGATAGAGGATTTGTTGCATTCTTGCTATTGGGACAAGTTACATGCGACCCTACATATGGAATAAAAAATGTCATCCAAACTGTGAAGGACCAATTAGGTTTCGACATATCATATGCGAAGGCATTGTACAGTTTGAAGATGGCTCGTGAGACTGTCTATGGGACATGGGAGAGCTCTGTAATGAAACTCCCCAGTTACCTTGGCGCACTTCAAAAATGGAATGATGGAACAATTGTTGAATGGGAGCACAAATCATTCCGGCGCTCAATTGGTGCGTATGTCATCAAATATGTATTTTGGGCTTTTAAACCATGCATTGAAGGGTTCCAATATTGTCGCAAAGTCATAAGTGTAGATGGAACTCATTTATATACGAAGTACAAACACAAAATGTTGATTGCAGCTTCGATGGATGCGAATCAACAGGTATTGCCCCTTGCATTTGCTATTGTTGATGAAGAATCATATCTATCTTGGAAATGGTTTCTTCAGATGCTGAGTAGACACATCATTAGAGGGGTGTCAGGAATGTGTCTTATATCTGATCGCAATGCTGGCCTCTTATCCGCAATAAAAGACATTCCTGACTTTGTTCCTCCTCGCGGTGTGCATAGATATTGCTTGAGGCACGTGTGTTCAAACTTCAACAATCAGTTTAAGAACGTGCAATTGAAGGATCTTTGTTGGCGAGCTGGCTCAGAATATCAAATTAGAAAATTCAATCGCACCATGGAAGAGGTTAAGAGTATAAAACTAAAAGCACACCACTGGCTAGAGCAAATTGAAAAGGAAAAGTGGACAGCTTCTCATGATGGTGGATGGAGATGCGGTATTCTGACCACCAACATGTCGGAATGCATCAATGGGGTTTTAAAAGGGGCACGCCGTCTTCCTGTAACTGCAATTGTTGAAATGACTTTTAATCGCTCAGTCCATTATTTTCGTGAGAGGATGGCTAAGAGTACTACAATGATAAACAACAATCAACCGTGGACGGACTATGCATATAAAATGTTCCAACGGTGGTCCGCCAGATCCGTCGAGCATGTGGTCATGACATTCGATCAAATCCAACAGACTGCCTCTGTGGTTACGAGACATTATTATGGACAGGGGTGCAACACTCACGTTGTGAAAATTGCAACTCAAGAGTGTTCATGTGGCAAATGGAATCAATTTGGAATACCATGCTCTCATGCTCAAAAGGTATGCGCTGCATATAGGCTTAACGCTGCATCAATGGTTAAGCAATATTATGCTTTAATGCCTTACCGAATGACATATTCTGAATCTTTTCAACCTATAATGGCGGAAGACTATTGGGATATTCCCAATTTTCAATTGGTCCACGACGATACTCTTCGTACATCAACTCGTCCGGGTCGACGCCAAAGTACCAGAATACCTAATGAAATGGATTGGGCACAAACTCGTGCACGACAACAAATTCGCAGTCAATCCCGACGAAACCAAGGTCCTTCAAGCCAAAGTAACGTCCAAAGGCAGGGTCGTAGACGACAAAATAATGTACCAAATACTTGAATACACATTTTTATGTAATTTTTTAGTGTATTATTTTTATTTCTAAATTTTTATAATCATAATTCTTTAAATTATCATAGTGTCAATTATTTTTTTTTAATGAATAATCATAATTAGGTTGAAATAATAATAAAATAAGATTTAACCAATAAATTTTATTAAATATATTAACAATTAAATATAATAAAAAATGACTTTTAAAAAAACAAAAAAAAAAAAAAAGAGTCGCCAGCTGGGCCGGCGACCGTGGGTCGCCGGCTGGGCTGGCGACCCACCGAAAAAAAAAAAAAAAAATTTAATAGTGGGTCGCCAGCCCAGCTGGCGACCCACTATATTTTTGCAACATTTACCGCTTTTGCGGTAAATGTGTAATTATTTTTTTTTATAATAAATATATAAATAAGCCGTCATAGATCTCCCGACAGCTTTCAATTGGACATTGTGTCACGTGAACCAGACAAGTGGATGCATTTGGCCGTATAAATACATTTATTACGTTTCATTTATTATAAGTGACATTCATTACATTCCATTTATGGTAAGTGACATTTATTACAACATATCTAGCATTAAATACTTTTTTTATATCTCGAGCTGACTTAAGCATCGAATTACTTAGCTGGTGACCTTCTAGCAGGCCTAATGATCTTTTTTTTTCTCAAGTTTCATACTTCATTTGAGATACCTTTGGAACAACTTCGATCTCATATCCGAATTAATAATGAAAAATTAAAATAAAACATATATATCCGATCAAGCGTGCTTCAATTATTAATCCATCGTAAACACAGTGGGGATGCATGCGGCATGTCACGTGGTGTTGTTGAAGCCCACATCCATAAAATGCATACCGCGTGGTGCGTGACCCTCTGCTCCACAGCAGATTGATGCCACAAATTCAGGGAAAATGACACCCTTTTCTTCATATCTATTAGTTGATGTGACATGTTGTTTTAGGTGTATATAATAAATTTTATTTTATATTTTAAAATATATTATAAATATATATATATAAATCAACATATCACGTTTCAAAAAAAAAAAAAAGAGAGAAACAAAGAAATAAAAAAAATCAACTTAGGGGATATTATTGACATAACAAAAAATTGGTGTCGTTGTGTAAGTAATTGCTCTTTATGAATTAAAAAAAAATTTCTTTTTATATCTTATCTATATGCAGAAAAATTTTAGTTTGAATTTCATTTGTTCTAATTATATAATAAATTTGTTATATAATCTATCTATATTTATGAAAAATAAATCATTACTTGACACATATAATAACACTTGCCATCAGACCTGACCCGAATCATATTTTTTCCTTTATATACAACAACTCTAGTGATTCTTTCTTAGGTCTAAGTTAAAATAATTAAGATAATTAAATTATGCTCTCTATGTTGCAAAATTGTGTATCCCATTTGATTAAAACCTTAAAAAGAATAAAATTTTAAAGGTCTCCACAATTTTCTCATTAAAAAATATTTGAATAAAAATTGGCACTGTCACGTTCAATATTTTAAGTAAAAACAACAAATGTGGAGAATAAATTGTTCATCAATCTTAAAGATTGGGTTAAATGCAATTTGCTCCTGTATTAACTAAAAAGAGCAATTACCCTTTGTGAAAAAATAATTAGCAATTTATCCCCTTGTGTTATTCAAAATGCAGCAAATAATCCCCTCACATGGGTTTTTTTGCTCAATTTTTTAAAATATAGGGAGTAAATTACTATTTATTTTTTCACAGGGAGTTTTTGACACATTTTGCATATCACAAGGGGGTAATTGTATTTTTTCCCTTAAAGATTTATCCCCCCCCCCCCCCCCCAAAAAAAAAAAAAGAGCTTAGTGCCTGTAAATTACAATTCTCAGTGTTTTAACCACAAAATATGTGATATTCATGTGACAGATCAAGTGGTTCAATGGTGACAGTTTATTTTTGTGAAAGATGGGTCACGGAATTAAACGTCAAAAGAAGTTAGAAAATTAATTTTGATCTTTCTTAGAAAATAAAAATAAAATAAAAAGAAATTGGTGATATTAATCTTTTTTTGAACAATGAGCGATGAACTATTCATTTAAAAATATAATAATATTTCTAAAACAAACATCTGCTATTACAATATTCAATCCACAACATAATAATATTTTTAAATCTATCAATACAAATATTAAAACAACTAAAGAAATAATACAAATATTTTATAAACTAAACAACACCCTGTATTGGTAGCTCAACCTCTTGGTTGATATTAATCTTTTAATAATGAATAAGAAAAAGGGAGAATGCAGAGAGACAAAGGAAATTGCTTTAGTTGCTTTAATGACAAAAAGTATGGGAGTTGTGCTAAAAAAGAGTCACACTGCCTATTTTTTTTACCCACTTTTTTACTGCACCATTGCCATTCAATTCAAACGTCGGTGCTCCTCATTTTTTCTACTTCTTCTCACCATTCATTTCTTATTATTAATTACTTCACCTAACTCTTGCCTTTTATTTTAGGGATAATGATACTCTTAACGTTTGCGTTCATTTAACAAATAGATCTATTTATTAGTTAAAATTTATCGAATTTGTTGATATTAATAATTTTTTTAATAAAAATCGATATTTACCCTTGATTGACTTATTACTAATTTATTACAGACCAAAGAAATCTTTTATGATTAAAATACTCTTATAATGATAAAGATATACCTCCGCACATACATTAACATGTGAAAATATATAAGAGTAGTTTGATCATAAAAAAGATTTGTTTGACCTACAATAAGTCAGTAATAAGTCAATTGATGATAAATATTATTTTTCATTTAGTTTTTTTTTGCTAATATCAACAAATTCAGTAAATTTTGATTAATGGAGGGTCCTATTTGTTAGATAGGAGCAAACTTCAAGGGTACCAAATGTAATTTTTCAAACTACAGGGAGTCTATGTGTAATTACACCAAACTTTAGGATAGAGGAGTGTAATTAACCCTTTATTTTATTTTGTGACACATTATTTTTGTGTGCAATAATAAATAACATTATGCTTTAAATTTATGTGGTTGTATTATTAACCGTCATTTGTAAGTGTAAAGAATCTTTCTTTTTCATATATATTGTTATGGATTGTATAAATAATAGTATGACAATACATAATAGATATTTTTAATAATTTGAAAAATTAATATTACGATATAAGTAATCATTCTACGTGGGTTAAATTAGAATTGTAAGTATTGAATTTAAATAAATAAATAAATAAAAATAACAAGATTGCAATGTTGACCATATATATCCGGAATATGGATCAATGACATGACACTTGGATTTGACATTACACAAGTAATAAAAAATTGAAATATGTTGCTATAAGTGGTATGATCACCCACAAACAAATATTATGACACGCAAATAAATACTCTGTCCCACCTTATAAAATAAGCAAATGCCAAATAAAATTCACTTCGCATCATAAATTCCCCTACCATAGAATTAATTTTCCTGCCCTCTCTCTCTCTAAGTTATTAATATATAGGATAATTACACTTTCTTCTTTCGAGATTTGGTATAATTATACATAAATCTCATGTGGTTTGAAAAATTATATTTAATACCTCTAAGGTTTACTTTTGTCTAACAAATAGGTCCTTTCGTTAGTTAAAACTAACCGAATTTGTTGATATTTAATGACTTAATACAGACCAAACAAATCTTTTATGATTAAATTACCCTTACAATGGTAAAGATATATTTTCTCTTATACATTAACGTGTGATGATATATAAGGATAGTTTGGTTATAAAAGGATTCGTTTGACCTACAATAAGTCAGTAATAAGTCAATCGATGACAAATATTACCTTTAATTCAATTTTTTTTTTGCTAATACCAACAAATTTGGTGAACTTTAACCAAAGAAGGGACCTATTTATTAGACATAAATAAACCTAAAGAGTATTAGATGTAATTTTTTAAACTACAAAGGATCTACGTGTAAGTATATCAATACATAAATACATAAATATTTCTTGCCTTTCTAAATTAAAGCTACACTACATGAGGTTATAATTGTAATTACAACTATATCCCATATTAAAGAACAAAGCTTACACAAATAACCCGTGAAAAATATTACACTAACACCCCTTGGAAGTGTAATTGTAATTTTACAAAAATCAGAAAATGTTTGTGTAAATTTAATTTAATTTTAGGGAGTGTCAATGTAATTTACCCTATATATTATATTTATTATTCTTAGTTTGTTGAGTTAATAATCTTTCTTATAGTGGGAGGTCGAAATATGATATTTGAGTTGTTTATTATTTAAAATTCTAAGTTGAATAATTACTAAGATTATCGTTTTAGCAAAGCAGCAAACGATAAAGTTATGGATTCAATTTTTTTTTTAAAAAATAATTATTATTGATGTGGCTTACAATTTGATTGGTGCCCAGTTGCGCAAGGTATTATCCGCTTTGGCTCTGTATGAGCCTCATGGTTTTGTCCTGAAAATGCGTCTTGCTAGGGAGATGATGCATTGGGATTATAATCCACTCAAGCTCCTCGTCTGCAACTGATGTGGGATGCTTGCTACATCATCAGCCCCCCAGACGAGGGGCTTGGGACGAGCACATGGCCTCGTTCCCACAGACGGCGCCAAATGATGTGGCTTGCGAGTTGATCGGTGCCCCGTTGTGCAAGGTATTGTCCGCCTTGGCTCTGTATGAGCCTCACGGTCTTTGTCCTGAAAATGAGTCGCAAGCCGCATCATTTGGAGCTTGAGTAGCTTATAAGCCCCAATGCCTCATCTCCCTAGCCAGGTGCCTTTTCAGGACAAAACCGTGAGGCTCATACAGAGTCAAAACGAACAATACCTTACCGCAACGGGACACCGATTAAGTCGCAAGCCACATCAATTATAAAAGAAATTATTAGCTTGTATGATAACAACAATCTATGCTCGATTCTAACAATGGCTAAAGAGATGCTGAAATAGTTTTTATTTTTGCAGGGGGAATTAAATATGAAAATGGATTAATTACACGTAGACTTTCTCTAAAGATGTGAAAATTATATTCCCCCCCAAAAAAAAATTAAAATTATACTTACACTCCCTCTAAAATGCTAACGTTAGTATTTTATGTTCAAACCTTAACAAAAAATAGTCAGGTGTAAACGGTGAACTTTCATAGAGGTGTAGTGATTTTAAAACTTTTTTTGAGAAAAGTGTAATTCTTTTGTTTTCAAATGAGGTTTAAGTATAATTAACACTATAAAAATGTAGCAAATCTAATAGCAATAAACGTGTGAGTACTTAAACATAAAGCAAAAAATGAATAAAAAAAGTTCAAGGTTGAGTGTTTGCAAAAATAATTTAATATTTACAATTTTATCAATTAAGACCTGGAAGCTGGTACGAGACTGGTTGTAATATTTGATGTAAATCAACTTAGTGTAAATAATTCAAAAATAAAAATCATAAATCAAAAACACTATTCACAAAAGGGATGATTATACCCCTCCCTTGAGGTTTGGTATAAACTCCCAATAGTTTGGAAAATTACATATAATACTCTTGAGGATTTTCGTCTAATAAATAGGTCTCTCTATTTGTCAAAATTCATCGAATTTGTTGATATTAATAAGAAAACTGAATGAAAATTGATATTTAATATCGATCGACTTATTACCGACTTATTGAAGGTCCAACAAATTTTTTCTGACTAAACTACCCTCATGACAATGAAGATATCTCTTCTCATATACATTAACGTGTTAAGATATATAAGAGTAGTTTCATCATAAAAAGAATTTTTTGACCTATAATAACTCAGTAATAAGTCAATTGATGGTAAATGTCGATTTTCATTTAGTATTTTTTGCTAATATCAACAAATTCAGTGAATTTTAACTAATAGAGAAACCTATTTGTTAGACAGAAATAAATTTTAAACATATTAAATATAATTTTTCAAACTATAAGGGATCTATGCGTAATTGCAGAAAAAAATCAAGGAGTAAGGGAGTGTAATTATCCCTTTATAAAAAGTTGGTAAACATTAAATTTTAACATAAATCTCACTTTATTAAGCTCAAGACTTGAAGCACCAGTAGTAATAGAGCAGTATTCTGCTCAGCTTTAGACCATTCATTTTCTTCTTCTTCTTCTTCCTCCTCCATATGCTTCAACCCTACTCAAAATCTTTCCAAATCTAACTCAAGAATAGCTCAAGATCATGAAGCAACATTTCCCTCGGATTCTGATCGTCCTTCTTCTCCTCCACCAAAAATGTCTTCTTTCTGTCAATGGAGATATGTTCATCAGAAGCAGAGGAATTCACTTCTTCCTCAACGGCACCCCTTTCTACGCCAATGGCTTCAACGCCTACTGGCTCATGTACGTCGCCTCCGACCCTTCTCAGAGGCCCAAAGTCTCCGCCGCTTTCCGGCAGGCCGCCGCCCATGGCCTCACCGTTGCAAGAACTTGGGCTTTCAGTGATGGTGGATACAGACCCTTGCAGTACTCTCCTGGCTCTTACAATGAGCACATGTTCAAGGTCCGTTCATACTACAAAAATAATTGATTATTCCCCACACTCTTAATTACTACTGCTCAAGATCGAGATAAATGCAATTTTGGTCCCTAAACTTTGACATTAAAATAGTTTTGATTCTCAAACTTTTTAAGGTTATTATTAGTGCTCAAACAATTATTTTTTAAACATTTTCAATTTTTCCTTTAACTTTGTTGTTAAACTTAATGAAATATTCGTTTTTATCGTAAAAAAATGTCTTGTTTTTTCCATTTTTCTTCAAACTTAAAGAAAGAAAAAACAAAAAAATATTGAATTTAAGCAACAAATTTGCTATATAATCTTCACAAATTTGTTGCTTAGATTCAGTATTTTTTTTATTTTTTCTATCTTAAAGTTTGAAGAAAAATAAAAAAAACTAAGTGTATTAGACTAAAAGTTGAAAAATAACACAAAATGAGATTAAAATAACATTTTTTTTACAATAAAAATAAATTTTCTATTAAGTTTAACGACAAAGTTAGTGAAAGTATCGAAAATGCTTAAAAAATGATTGTTTGAGGACTAATAGTATAACCTAAAAAGTTTGAGGACCAAAACTGCTTTAGTGGCAAAATTTAGGGACCAAAATTGCATTTATCGCTCAAGATCCATAGCAAAATAATAGTATTAGGAAAAATCGATGTGAAAATTTAAGTTTTTAACACTTTTGATTAACATTGGCTGGTGTTTTACTTATGGTTAAGTATTTGCCACAGTTTTTAGCTATAACAAATGTTTTGGCCTCAGTTTACAAAAATAACGACTAATAGCTCGTTGCACAGCCATGACTAATTAGCATGAGCTACAATTTTTTACTTTGTGTGAAGGGATTGGACTTTGTTGTGGCTGAAGCGAGGAGACATGGGATGAAGCTGATACTAAGCTTGGCGAATAATTATGACAGCTTCGGGGGGAAGAAGCAGTATGTGAACTGGGCTAGAAGCAGAGGGCAGTATCTCATGTCTGATGATGATTTCTTCACAAACTCTCTTGTCAAAGGGTTTTACAAGAATCATATAAGAGTGAGTACTGTTGACAACATTTCGATTCAAGAATGTTGTAATAATTCTTGCTCATGGTGTGTTTTTGTAGAGTGTTGTTAACAGGTACAACACCATTACTGGGGTTGTTTACAAGAATGATCCGACAATTATGGCCTGGGAGCTGATGAATGAGCCCAGATGCACATCAGATCCCTCAGGCAGAACCATTCAGGTTTCTCATACTTTTTTTGAGCAATTTAGATCTTCTGTTGTAAAATACAAAAAATTGTTGTCTATATAGGTTTGGCTGAACTAAATTGTTTCCACAATAAGTGTGCATGATTGGTCGCTTTTTTTGAACTGTACACCAATCACACAACATGTGAATTACACTTGTCATATAGTTGGTTCATGTCTAACTAAATCCGATTAGGGTTAGAATTTCCCGTAGATAGTGTTGCATTTTGCATCCCATGCACGTTGTCTGAATAACATTTATGTCATCTATATATTTAAGGAAATAAAAATTCTAGCCCGAATCTGGTTCGGTCAAACTTGAACCAATTATATGGCAAGTGTAATATACTTGTCATGTGATTGGTGTACAGTTGAGGGAAAGTGACCAATCACATGACAAGTATATCATTCTCGCTCTTTAATTGATTTGATTCGGCCAAACCTAATTCGTGTAAGAATTTTCCATGCATGTGAAGTGTTAAATGGAGTTTACGATGCAATATTGTTTTCTTGATGGAGAACATATAAAAAGAGGCTTGAGGAAAATAAGGAAATTCAACTTTTGAAGAAGATCGAAGGAGAGTCGAATTGATTACTAATTTGCCCTCGCGGGCAAATTGTAACCAGGTAAAAGGAGTGAGATCATGGACCATGTAGTAATTTTGCTCTCCTTACCACGTATAGACTTGACAACATGTCTTTATACCCCTTAAGGGATTAATTGGATTTTCTGTTGCAAATTATATTTCATCATCTCTAATGTATACATGCCATGTGTATAAGAATGACATCATGTATTTTATTTTGGGAAAGATTTTATACATATGTCGTATGTATGTTGAATAAAGTAAAAGATGAAATAGACTTTACAACACAAAATTCGATCTGAATTAAGTAAACCTAAAAAGGTGTAAGAAAGACTCCTTGCACTTAGAACTGAATTTAGGAAATACTTAATTGTGTTGTAGGTTGAACTCTTCAAGGAAGAAATGACTCCTTAACTCATATTTCATTTAGGTTAATAGCAGACATTTCCCAATGTATGAGAGGTTTTGGACTTTGCCCCATAATCATTTTCTTTTTACACTCGATCACCCAAATTTTGATTTTTGTTGAACATTGTCTATTTTTAGACTTTTCGGTGAATCAAATGAGAATATTCCATTCTTGTGAAAACATGCGTTTGTAATTGGATTTAAGACGGGGTAAAATTGTAATTTCTCATCCTAATTAAAAAGAAAGATAACAAAAATCTATCTTCTTCTTCATCTGCCGTTGGGGAGGTGTCTGCTATTAACCCTTTCATTTATAACCACATCCTCTTCTGTAATAAAAGATCCAAGATGTTTTTCCACATCCTTAAAATAATATGGTTCTTGAACACGTGTGATGTTAATCCTGAATTAAGTTTTGTGCCTGAATTAGTCTTTAGAGGGTGTTTGGGTGAGTTTAAAATATCTTACAAGATAATTCGGAGTTTATAAGATGCTATAAAGTGTTTGGTAATATTTTTAGAAAAATAGTTTATAATCTCTAAAAATAAGATGTTAGAAGCTTAAAAATATTTAAGAAAAAAAAAAATAAAGAGTTGCTAACTTATTTATAATATCTTAACAAATTCCTTCAAATTAATTACAAATTTATCATTTCTAACATTTTATAAACTCTATAATCTTATTTGATTCAAACCCTTCGTGAACTTATTTTAAAGGAAGATTCAACATCTTATAAGATGTATACACCCTCTTAATTCAAGAACATAATTAGTTAAATTTACAGTGGTCCACCCCATGCAGCTCATGTACCTTAAATTTTCCCTACGTCCCGCATTTAGGAAAATTCTAATTCATACCGAGTTTGATTAAATCTGAATCAATTATACGATAAGTGTATATACTTGTTATTTGATTGATGTACAATTCACAAAAAGTGACCAATCGCATGACACACTTGATTTTCTTCGATCAAACCTAGTTTGCGTAATAATTTTTCCACGTGTACTTTGCCAAGAAATCAATGAAATGGTTTAACAAGTGTTGCAGCATTAATGTTTTTAAGTTGTCTGGTCCTATAACAACTAAATTTCCGACAGGCCTGGATAATGGAAATGGCTTCTTACCTGAAGTCCATAGACAGGAATCACTTGGTGGAAGTTGGGTTAGAGGGATTCTACGGCCAATCATCGTCTTGGAGGACAAACCTTAATCCTGGTTTTAACATAGGAACTGACTTCATTGCAAACAACCGGATTCCTGGCATTGATTTTGCTACTGTCCACTCCTACCCTGATCAATGGTAATTACTTCAAGGAAAATTTTTGTTCGGATCAGGTTTGGTCGGATCAGACTAATGATAGAGCAAGTGTGATACACTTACTGTGGTTGGTCGCTTTTTTTTTTAAACTGTACACCAATTACACACCAAGTGTATTGCACTTGCTATATAATTGGTTCAGGTTTGACCGAGCCAGGACCGAACTACATTTCCCTTGCTTTCAACTGTTTTAACTTCTTATCTTGTATAGGTATTTTGCCAAGTTTTGGTAATTACATGTGAAAGACCCCTGCATTTTGAAAAATTACACCGTCCAACTACAGTTACATTTCACATTATAAAATTCCTCCGATTATCCGTTCTTTCAGGAAAATTTATAATGTAAAACATAACTATGTGGGGGTGTCGAAATAACTTTATGAAATTACGAGCTTCTTTGGTAATATGTCTGAACCTCAGTTGGTATTAGTGTAATTATCCCTATTTAGGGTGTTTGAGATTTAGGGATAATTATACCGTTTTTCCCTAAAGTTTGAAGTAATTACATGTAGACTTTCCTGTGGTTTGAAAAATTACATTTAGTATAGTTGATGTTTGTTTTCGTTTAACAAATAGATCTATTTCTTAGTTAAAATTCGACGAATTTGTTAATACTAACAAAAGTTGAATGAAAATTCATATATACCCCAATTGACTTATTACTGATTTATTGGAGGTCAAGTAATTTTTTTTCTAACCAAACTACCCTTGTAAGGTGAAGATATATATAACACCTCACATTCATTAGTGTGTGGAGATGTATAATGGTAGTTTGACCAGATAAAGATTTGTCAACTAGTCATGGTTAAATGTTATATTTATTGTAATCCACTGTGATATTTCCTTCTTGCATGAGCAGGCTATCCAGCTCCAACGATCAAAAACAACTTTCTTTCCTGAGCAATTGGCTCGACGCACACATCCAAGACGCTCAGTTCATTCTCCACAAGCCCTTACTCATCACAGAATTCGGAAAATCTTGGAAAGATCCCGGTTTCAGTCCCTCCGACCGCGACGTGCTATTCAACACCGTGTATTCCAAGATATACGCATCCGCCAAACGTGGTGGAGCTGCCGCTGGCGGCCTCTTCTGGCAGCTGTTGGCCGAAGGCATGGACTCTTTCCGCGATGGCTATGAGATAATACTCGACGAGGATTCATCCACCGGGAAGGTGATAACTCAGCAGGCTCACAGGTTATACCAAATCAGGAAAATATTTTCCAGGATGAGAAACTCGGCAGTGTGGAGGCGCGCTCGGGGCAGACGGTCTCCGTGGAATGCTGGAAACCACGGGAAGCGAATTGGGAACTGATTCTTACAGACAGGTTTTTTAACTGTAAGTTGGGTTGTTTAAGTCTCTCTTAGGGATGGATAATGTTCGTCCAGGAGGGTATAGATTGCAAGAATCCGAAGGTGGAGACATGATCAGTTGATGCATAGATACGAAAATTTGATGGTTGTGAGTGTGTTAGAGAATGGTTTGTGGAGAACTGTTAACTATGACGATGATGTTTTTTTGCTTGTGTTTTCACTTATTTTTCTTGGGTAGTGAAGAGTGTTTGTTATATGCATTCATCACTTTGACACCTCAAGAAGGATTTCAGTATGTTTGTGTGAGTTCTGTTTAATGCTCATACATGATAATGCAAGTGATGTTAAATATGAATTTATGAAGGATTAACTACGACGATAGTTAGATCAAGGTTAAATCACAACGAGTTTTTTTGAAATTTGATGTAATTATAATTTTTTTTTGTTTTTTGAGATATTATCAGTGCTCCTATAATTTTACCCGCCATCAAACAACTTGCCCAATCCATTAGTCTCTATTAGGTTTTTATTCATTAATTTTGTGGCGAATTGGTCAAAATGACCTTGTAAATTATGGATTATAATTATAATTTTACTTATTTTTTAAAATTTTTGTATAGACTAGGTAGACAATTTTATATTTTTTAAAAATTTTCATCTATCTTGTTTGATTTTTTTATTTTTTCATAATTTTTTTATTTTATTTTAACAAAATAAAAAAAGGTGAAATGGACAATTCCAGTTCCCCATTCAAGGATTATATAATTTTATAAAAAAATTAGGGGATATTAATAATATTTCAAATAATAAGATGATATTTATAATAATTTCAAATTTCAAAAAGTCTCGTTATAATTTACCTTAGATCAATAGTTATAATTATTAGTGAAGGCGTAATTTTATTTCTTTATATACTCATAAAGCATCCTACTTATAAAACATGAGTTGGATGGTTAGTTGTCGGTCAATTATGTTCTTTTGAAGCAAAGAATGATGTTAATAATAGATGTCTATAGATTATTTACCAAACTTATAGTACAAAATATGTTGACAAGTAAATATTGTAGTTAATAACCACTTTCATGTATTCTTTCTTTTTTTCCTATAATAAATAAATGCCCATCTTACTATAATCATATATTTACTTATTTTTAATTTATATTTCAAGTTTGATATAATTATATTGTCCTTCTTTGAGGTTGATGTCTATTTGTTTGAAAAATTACATCTAGAACCCCTGGATGTTATTTCGTTTAATAAATAGGTCCACTCATTAGTCAAGTTCATTGAATTTATTGATATTAACAAAAAAAAAGACTAAATAAAAATCAACATTTACCCTTGATTGACTTAATACTGACTTTTTGTAGGTCAAATAATTTTTTTTTAACTAAACTACCATTAGAGGGATGAAGATATACTTCATCACATGCAATAACGTGTGAAAATGTATAAGAGTAGTTTGATCATAAAAATATTTGTTTGGCCTGCAATAAGTTAATAATAAGTCAATTGGAGTAAATATGAACTTTTATTTAGTTTTTTTTTTGTTAATATTGGTAAAATCGGTGAACTTTAACTAATAGAGGGACTTATTTGTTATACGAAAGCAAACCTCAAAGATACTAAATATAAATATTTTAATTATAAAGAGTTTACTTATAATTACACCCAACCTTATTGGAGTTCAATGTAATTATTCCTTTGAATTTCTACCTAGCCAAAAATATAGTAGTCATTTTTTTCCTTTGAGGGATATAGTAGTCATATTAAAACACAGCCTTTTGATATTGGGCCGACAGTTAAAGTTCTGTTGGGCTGTTTATATCGGCCCGCTAAGGTGCTTGAGGCGTTAAAAAATCTTATTATTGTGAGATTCGTGGCTAATTAGGTGATTCCCAAACATGGTGTTATCTCTGAGGTCTCTTATTACCAGAAGATTGTATGCAACATCAAGCCTTGCTGTCGTTGATTCCACAGATATTCTGTCTTTGGAAGGATGTAAGAATCACTCAACAGAAAGTCGAAATGAGGCCATGCAAATCAACATGCTGGAATTCAACTCACAGTTGAAGTACCTAACAAAAGCTGGCGACTTGAGAAGCGCCCGCAACTTGTTCGATAGATTGCCTCACAGAGATGAAATCTCTTGGACTACTATGATTTCGGGCTATGTCAATGCTTCGGATTCATCTGAAGCTTTGTCTTTGTTTTCTAAGATGTGGGTTGCTCCCAGTATCCAAATGGACCCCTTCATACTTAGCCTTGCTCTAAAGGCATGTGGGCTAAGTGTGGATGTGAAATATGGGGAAATGCTGCATGGGTACTCAGTGAAAACTGATTTAGTTAGTTCAGTTTTTGTAGGGAGTGCTACGCTTGATATGTACATGAAAAATGGGAGAGTTTTTGACGGTTGTAGATTCTTTGATGAGATGCCATTAAGGAATGTAGTGTCTTGGACAGCCATTATCACGGGGCTTGTTCGTGCCGGATTTAATTCTCAGGGGTTGTCGTATTTTGCTAAAATGTGGAGGGATGGTGTTGACTATGATTCTTATACATTTGCCATTGCGTTGAAGGCCTGTGCTGATCTGGAGATGTTAAATTATGGAAAAGAGATTCATGCACGAACAATGAAGAAGGGTGTAGATACGACCTCATATGTGGCTAATAGTCTTGCGACCATGTACAACAAGTGTGGGAAACTAGAATATGGTTTGCGTCTGTTTGAAAACATGAGTAAACCAGATGTGGTATCTTGGACCTCCATAATAACCACATATGTCCAGACAGGCCAAGAGAAACAGGGAATTGATTCATTTTTGCGGATGAGAGAGTGTGATGTGTGCCCTAATGAGTATACTTATGCAGCAGTCATTTCGGGAATTGCAAATATTGCACGACTTGATTGGGGTCAGCAATTGCATGCACATGTTTTACAAGTAGGTCTAGCAGGTTCATTATCCGTGGCAAACTCCCTCATGACGATGTATTCAAAATGTGGAAATTCTAATTCAGCTTCAATTATCTTTCATGAAATGACTGTAAGAGATGTCATTTCATGGAGTACAATTATCGCAGGATATTCTCAAGGGGGTTGCGGAGAGGAGGCTTTTGAGCTTCTGTCATGGATGAGAAGAGAGGGGCCGAAGCCAACTGAATTTGCTCTGTCTAGTGTGTTGAGTGTTTGTGGAAGTATGGCAATTCTTGATCAGGGTAGACAGATTCATGCCTATGCATTGACTGTTGGTTTAGATCAAACAGCTATGACAAGAAGTGCTTTGATTAACATGTACTCAAAATGTGGGAGCATAGCAGAGGCGCAAAAAAGTTTTTCTATGTCAAAGAACGATGATATAGTGTCATGGACAGCCATGATCAATGGATATGCTGAACATGGATACAGCCAAGAAGCAATTGATTTATTTGAAAAAATTCGTCGTGTTGGTTTGAGGCCAGACTCTGTTACATTTATCGGTGTTCTTAGTGCTTGTAGCCATGTTGGACTTCTCGATCTTGGCTTTCACTATTTTTATTCAATGACTAAAGAGTACAGAATAAATCCTTCTAAAGAACATTACGGTTGCATGATTGATCTCCTATGTCGAGCTGGTCGATTACGTGAAGCTGAGAATATGATAAGAAGTATGCCATTTGAACGGGATGATGTTGTTTGGTCAACTCTGCTAAGAGCCAGTAGAGAACATGGTGATGTGGAATGTGGAAGGATTGCAGCAGAGCAGCTACTTCAACTGGATCCAGATTCTGCAGGGACCCATATCACGCTTGCTAACATTTATGCTTCGACAGGGAAATGGAGAGACGCAGCAGATGTGAGGAAACTGATGAAATCAAAAGGTGTTATCAAGGAACCTGGATGGTCTTGGATAAAAGTCAAGGATCAGGTTTCTGCATTTGTTTCTGGTGACAAGTCTCATCCACAGGCTAAAGACATATATACCATTTTGGAGTTATTAGCCTCAAAAGAAGAACTCACTATCCAGGACCTTGCTTCAATCCTGTATGTTTCAGAAGGATAACAGATGATTAAGGTAGTCAGTTCTATCCCATTTGTTAAATGATAATGAGCTTTTTTGAGAGAATCACCAGCTCCTCTTGCAGTGACTTTTGCTTGCGTTTATTGTCTATTGTTCAAACCCAGAATTGAAGTTCAGAATGGACTTGCTGGTAATAATTTTCAGCAATCTAGTTTTAAGTTCTGGAGTGTGAAAATCTATCAAGAAAGCATAAGGGGTGCTTCTTGCCGGTAAGATGCTATGAAAAATTGCTCTAGGTTGAAGCTTGAGAGAATGCAGCTTGTGAGCTGGAAGGGAGTAGAAATACAAGAAACAAGAATTTCAGAAAAGCTCTGGTTTTAAGGAGCTCTATTGCTAGCGGAGTTTAAAGATTGTGAGCAAAATCACGTTCTGTTATACATCCGTTCCTGGAGAAAGTGAACTAAAGCTTCCAATGAATCCGAGGAAAGATCTTCGACCAAGTGGGTAGATGGAATTATTTGAAAGGTTCGAAGACCTTCAGTTCCATTCAAGTTCTTGTTCAAGAGCAAGGATAAGAGAAGAATTTGATAAAGACGGACTAGACCAATGAAACACAAATATCTTGGATCAGGAACTGCACAAGTCATGCTTATATACACAATGCCGAGTTGGATGCTGCAACATACTAGCATTGTGGTATTCAGTAAAGATCTGAAGGTGGTAGATCTATTCATGGCTGGTATGATAATGTCACTCAAAGTCTTGGACCAAAGTTGTTAAGACCGTGTTGTCATCTCATATGCAGGAGTTATTGTCGCTTGGACCATGAAGTTTCTTTTTTCAATGTGAGTACCAAGTACACTTCTCTGGTATGTGTTTGTCATGATATGTAAAGAGATTCAAGAATTGATGGATCACGTCTGCCACCACTTCTCTCAAAAGCTACTAATCGGGCATATTGTAACGTATGGCAGTAGCATGCTTTAAGAGGAAAAGTTTAACTTCAACCTATTTGGGCATGTCGATACACGAAGCTTGGCTTGTATGTTACTTGGCACTTAAAAAGGTTACAGTTTCTTGTTTCAGCTTATGGAGTTCTGCTGATTGTTGGTTGTCTGTCATATTTGCAATATCGTCTACTAAAGAACGAGACTGGATTAGGTAGTCAGACCACCATTGGTAGCAGCTAAAAGAATGAGAAAAACAAAGTAGAACTACCAAAAGGTTTACAGGAAGCGTATGTGTAGATAGACGAAGTGAACAATCACCATAAATTTCATCCATGCTCATAAAAATTGAACTTTGGATCCGATTACTAATATCTGTAAAAGTATACTACCCGGATTCATGCTCTGGAAAGGAAGAGAAGCCATGAAATGATTTCTGAAGTTGGAATTCATTAATTGAACTTTTTGCAAAGCTTATAAACACAGGGTGCGAAAACAATATCATGGCACACTAACTGTCCATGAAGAAAACAAAGGAAAACGTATTCACACTTATAGTAATAGCATTAAATAGAACATCTTCTCGAGTTTGCTGCAAGTACTTCAAGCTTCAATTCAATTGTCAACATCTCCCCTTAAGTTGGAGCATGGGTAAGTAAGCCCAACTTGGGAATTAGTGAAGATGTCGGCCAGTTGATGCTGGCCTAAAATGTGCTGTGGGAGGTTAAAGCCCTTCTTGAACTGATCATGAACCAAGTGACAGTCTATGTTCAGATGTTTTTGCGTTCGTGAAAGATGGGATTCTCGGTGATATGGATAGTGACTTTATTATCACCCCAAAATGGAATAGGAGCATGGACAGGAACAAGAAATTCACGGAGGAGATAGCTAATCCATAACAATTCACAAACAATCAAAGCCATACTACGATACTTGGCCTCAACCAAAGAACGGGAGACTGTAGCATGTTTCTTAGACTTCTAGGAAATGAGAGCACCTCCCAAGAAGATGTAGAAACTAGTAATAGAGTGCCTAGTTTTTGGACAAGAAGCCCAATCAGAATCCGAACAAGCGACGAGCTGGAGAGAGTTATTTGCAGGAAAGAACAAACCTGCTGTTGGAGTTCCCTTCAAGTAGCCTAACAGGAACATACCAGCATCCCAAAATGGCCGTCGAGGATGATGGAGAAACTCTCTTCGGGTTAAAAAGTGGCTTTCGCTCATGAAACGCGTGAAGAAGACGCCGCCAATCGGAGGTGAGCATGCCGTTTGAATCCTTGGGAAGCCGGCGGCCAAAAGTAAAGACTTACGACTTCATGGCACGAGGGGCTTGCAAACGTCATCGCCTAGCAACTCCTTGGAAGAGAAGATGACTGCGTCGTTGAACTCTTTGCGTACAAGTAATCATGAACATTTGACATCGTCTAACAACTCATTTGACTGCGGAATGCAAGATTTCGCAGAAGGCACCATAGCTCGAGGAAAACTTGAAAGATGTCTTTGTAGCAATGCAGGTGAAGAGAACTGCGCAAACGGTGGCATGGATCTCATCTTCGTGAAGGACGATGGCCTTTCTCTACTTCTATGGTGAGGATCTTGTTGTGGATACACACGAGGAGAAACGCATGAATGGAGGCATGAGTCGCGGTCTCGTTAAGGATGTTTGCATATTGGCCTGGCGTGTCTTCCATGAAAAGAGAAGTTTCGCAGAACTTGGACGGTGGAATACTCCATGAGCCCCGTCGATGATGCAGTGATGACTCGGAAATGCAAACTCAACATTGGCTTCAACATCATGAAGAGAAGGATTGTCCACCAAGACCTTGGGTTGAGACGAAGCATTGAAGTGGGAGTCAAACGCCTCTCTTGTCATCTCTTTGGAACACCGACATACGTGCATGACTTGTGTAGAGATTGAACTAGACGATGGAATGATGTCGGCTGGCCATGGATGGACAAAGTGGCTCCTTGGATCTTGTGGTTGTCCTTGCCACTTCAAATGATGATGCGTGGGAATGGCTCATGGACGCAGATGGTTATGCCTTCGACCTCGACGTTGTCCTTGCTACTTCAAACGATGGTACGTGAGAATGGTTTGTTGAAATCTTCAAAGCCCATCTCTATCAAAGAAACAAATGAACATAAGAAAATGAGAAATCAAGACGGTGTAAACACACGGATGTGCATGTGTGTGCTTAAAATATTCGAAAAGCAAGAAATTCTTCTCAATGACAAACTCCAAAATGCATGGCTAGCGAAAACATCCACGAACACTTGTATGAGAATGTGAGAAGCCCGTTCACAATCATGGTAAAAGTAGCAAATGGATGACGCCATCACCTCCACGTCACGACAAACACGTTATGTACATGTCTGAAGCAAGCATTTTGGCACCATGCACGAATCTTCATAAACCTCTATTTCTTTGAGGAATACAAATAAGAAAAAGTGTTTGCCGTGGTTATATAGATGTGGATACAAGCATAAGTTAGTAAGTTTCCATTCTTCTTGGCCAAGATAAGAAGGAATTTCCAACTTCCAGTAGCTTGGTACAAAGGCAAGTGCAATAGATGCTATTTTCCAGATTTGTTCTCGGTTGGTAAGAAAAAAGAATGAAGGATGTTCTTGGTCCACATGGACCACAAGTCAATAGGCTCACATGTATATAAAAGAGAAGAGAGAGAGAGAGAGAGAGAGAAATTCGATGAAATCAAATACTTCAAGTTTCTTCTTCGACAACAATTGACATGTTATTCGTCAAGCCTTGAAGTGGGGGCATCTATTGACATCGAAATATTTTGGAATAAATTACCAATTAGAGCCCAGATAAATCAACTAATAATTGAATTTCAAAATAAAAGTCCATAACAAATTTGGGCTTATCATAAAGAAATTAAATTCAAAAGGCCATATTAAATTTGAGTTTTATGTAATTTTATGGGTCGATCCAAAATATAAAATTATTATTTTTGGATTGGCTAAATTGGGCCAACTACATGTTCGAAATGCAGTTCATCAAAAGACTAGTCCATGTCAAAGCCCACGGTGATCAAACCCAACAGACATGAGCCCAAGCTACCGTAGCCCTACTCATGCTTATAAATAAGGGACCTCCACCACTCAAGTGAAGATAACATAGAACATACGAGACAACACAAGACAAGAAGTTGTTCCATAGACACACAACAAATTTAAAGGGACCCAAGTCCAAAAGTCATCTGCCACGATGAAGCTCTACAACCGAAGGTGCCAAGTCTTCCTCGGCATCAAATTCTTCAAGGCCTTGATACCAAATTTTAAGGTACCACGTAGTTTGCTCCACAAATTCGGAGGAGATTACACATCAACATCCAAGAACAAGCGTCAAGCCCTTGAATCGACATTCGGAGAGAAGAATCATGGGATAATTATCCACAGAGATTGTATCCACTTTTCATTTTAAATTTATAAAATCATTTGGTCCATTTCATTTCTTGTCTCGTAATTATTTTTGCAGATACGAAATTTTGTGTGAACAAATTTCTGGCACGCCCAGTGGGACAATCTCTGCCCCTTATCTGTCCCTCCTGCATCGAAGTTCAATTCATCACGTCAAAGCACTCAATGGTGCCCAAGAAGGATCAAGTCATCGTCAACGCCACTACCGCCGATCAATCCTCAACCGGGGAAAGATTGTTGACTCGACCCCTTCAGACGGTTCAAGCTCGTCAAGTCCTACCGAGATCAACTCCAAGTGCACGCATTTCGCTATCGTCCCTATCGAGATGGCCGACACAACTGCAATGGAGGGACAACTAGCACAAATGTCCTAAGTCATCGCTAATCTCCAGAAGATCATCGAGGAAAAAGGCCTCCAAATCGCCCAATTGATGAGCAACCAAGAGCATACGAACGTTGAAGAAACCAACGACAACAACAAGCATGTCTCCTTCTCAAACCATGTTGAAAGTGAGAAGCAAGTGGATAAAGCACCACCAAGGCATGACTTTGTGCAAAAGTCTACATGTTTTGAAACATCTATTGCTACATGGTCTGTTCAACAATTGCAAGAGGTGATCAATGACACCATCAAAGCCCAACACGGCGGAATGACCCAAAGCTCACCCGCATATTCAAAACCATATACAAAGTGCATCGATGCCATGAGGATGCCGACGGGATACCAACCACCAAAACTATAACAAGTCAATGGAAGAGGTAACCCGAACAACACATCATCCACTTTATCGAGACATGCAACGGCGTCGGCACTGACGGTGACCTCTTGGTGAAGCAGTTCATCCGATCGCTTAAAGGGAACGCTTTCGATTGGTATGTCGATCTAAAACCCAAGTCAATTGATAGTTGGGACGAGATGGAGAGGCAATTCCTAAACCGCTTCCACAGCACCCGCCGGATGGTGAGCATGTATGAACTTACCAACGCAAGACAGTGGAAGAACGAGCCAATAATCAACTACATCAACCGTTGGCACTCTCTAAGTCTGAGTTGCAAAGATAAACTTTCAGAGGCCTCAACGATAGAAATATGCATCCAAGGTATGTATTGGGGTCTTGTTTACATCTTGCAGGGGATCAAGCCAATAAGCTTTCAGGAGTTGGCTACCCGCGTCCATAACATAGAGATAAGCATCGTCAATCACAATCCCAAGTTTCCAATTGACTACCAAAAGAAGGAGTAAAAAAAGGATGAAGATTTCGTCATACCTGACGTCAAAGAGTCCGTGGCCATAAAAAAAGTCATGTAAATTTCCACCAAGCGAGAGAAGGAGTGAAGGGCCTCACAACCAACGAACGTCACGTTCCAAAGGTTGGCTTATTTTGGATGATGAAGACACGGCAGGAACGAACGTCGTCAGCGTCACTCCAACAAATGACTTGCATATTTTGAAAAACAAGGAGAAAACTCTACCATCTCTATCGGCAGCTCCATCAAAACTTCAGTTGAACTGTCTTGAGCCCATACAAACGGAGGCCTCTGATGCCGGCATGAAGCCCTTCACCAAGGCGAAGCCATATTTTGTTGATCTTAAGCTCCACCTCGTTCCCAACAGGATGCAAGAAGCAACGCCTTCAAAAATCCAAGCAAATCAGCCAATCAACCAATCAAGGAAGCGCACTCCAAACCCGTTCTCAGAAAGCATTGACGAAAAGCTTAGCAAATTGACCATCAGTGAGGTGCCAACAAGCCGAGGTCATAAGTCGAAAAGGCCAACTTACTCGCCAGTATTCCCCTATGTGGTTCGGTCCGATGACAAAGACAAACAAAGCTCGTCACAAGACCATGCTCCTCCACTATCACAAGGAATCAAACAACAAAGTAAGGTGAAATGCAATAACCCTCAAGGTGCTAAGGTTGAACTAATCAAGCCCGTTACCGGTCTATACTCGTTGGTCTCAAGTAAACTACTTCTGCTGAAAAATTAACCTGAAGAAATGTCGAGGGCATTCAGCTCGAAAGTTTACCACCTTTTGGCGAAAGTAGGGTACGACTTTTCTGCCCCATCTCGACTCAGCAAGTTAAATCCCGAGTTGACTGGTGAAAAGATCCGTGGATTAACTGAAGCGCAACACGAGTTGAGAAGACAAGGCTTTCGTGTCGACCAACCACGCACTGGCTTAGGCTTCACTCCCGATGGACTTGCCGATTAAGGTGAAACAATGTCTCGCCATACGATTGCATGATCCAGAAAGCATTTCAAATGAAGAGGACGAAGAAAGCATCAAGCTACGTCCATCCAACCACGTCAGTGTTCATGAAGACTCTGGCTTAGACATCTCCAAAAATGGGATCCAAGACGCTCCCATGCAAAACTTGAAGATGGAGAACATGAAACCTTTTCCATCTCAAATCGAAGATACGGCCTCACAAATGAAAAATTCATGAAGAAGATGCTCCTTGACGCACGAGCCAAAACTGCATGTTACTCCTGGCCCGCATGAGTATAAACTATGCATGACATCCCTCCTGTTAAACAAAAATAAGGAGAAGAAAAGAAAATTCAAATTCTTGGAACTACGTTTTGACTTGATCCCTTCCCGGGTCCTGGGGTACATAGTCAGCTTGGGCATATTCACTTAAGTTCAGTCATATCTTAAAAAAAACACAACTTTGTTGTCATCTACGATACATCCTCTCGGCCATGTTTAAAAAAATCTGAAAAAGAAGAAGGTAATGAAGAGGTTGGTTGGTTTCGTCTCCAAATTAAACAAATCTTGAAGTTCTGACTGATCATAAATGCGCGTTGCAATTGTTCGTATCATGGTTAACATCAACGAAAAAAATGCTTCAAATGATACGTAATGGAAATTTCGCAAAAGGAATACTTTTATTGCATAAAAAAATCATTTACGTCGAAAGAAAATTAAAATAAAAAGCAGAAGTAGCGCTAAATGCCAAACACTTAGGCGAACAAGTTGAAAGTTGTCAAATCTTGTCTTGAGTCTTCAAGAATCACATCCATCTTATTCAACTCCCTTTGTTGGATTCTCGAACAAATACGTAATGTCTTCAAGCATGACGTCTCTCTCATGGCGACCACGTCCCTTGAGGTTGCACAAGCTCCTTCAACTTCTTGGCAAGGTCTTCTCGCTCAAGTAGAAAAGGCTTCTCATCAAATGTTTCACGGCTTGGGGCAAACATCAACGTCGACAAATAGAATGGGTCAAGTCTTCAAGTATCGGAAGGTGACTTTCGCTCAAGAAATACGTGAAGAAGGTGCCGCATGAATCGAAGGCTGACTCGGTTGAAAATGAGCGCGTCGTCTGAACCCGTGGAAAGTCGATGCTGCGCCAAAAATAAATGCTCATGAGTTCATAGCATGGAGGGCTTACAAGCGTCATCGCCTAGAAACTCCTTGAAGGAAAAGAGCTACTTCATCATTGAAATCCCCAAGTACGAGAAACCATGAAGATTCGACTTTGTCTAACAATTTTTCTGATGGTGGAAGGCAAGACGTCACAGAAGGCACCATAGCTCAAGGAAAACTTGAACGATGTCCTTGCAGCGATGCATGTGAAAAGGGACGCGCAAACGACGACATGGATCTCAACTTCGTGAAGGAAGCTTGGACGATGGTCTCGCTCTTATTCTATAGTGAGGATCTTATTGCAGATGCACATAAAGAGATACGCGCAAACGACGGCATGAATCTCGGCTTCGTGAAGGGTATGTGCATGTTGGCCTAGGGTCTTCCGTGAAAAAAAAGAGGTCTCGCAGAACTTGGATGGTGGAGTTCTCTAATAAGCCCCATCGATGATGTAGTGACGACTCAAAAGTGCAAACTCAACATCGACTTCAACATCATGAAGAGAAAGATTGTCCACCAAGACCTTGAGTTGAGCCAAAGCATTGAAATGGGAGTCAAACGCCTCTCTCGTCTCTTCGGAACACCGAACATATGTGCATGACTCGTGCAGCGATTGAACTAGACGATGGAATGATGTCGGCCGACCATGGATGTACAAAGTGGCGCCTTGGATCTTGTGGTTGTCCTTGCCGCTTCAAATGATGACGCGTGGAAATGGCTCGTGGACGCAAATGGTGATGCCTTCGACCTCGATGTTGTCCTTGCTACTTCATACGATGATACATGAGAATGACTCGTTGAAATCTTCAAAGCCCATCTCTATCAGAGAAACAAATGAACATAAGAGAATGAGAAATCAAGAAGGTGTAAACAAATGGATGTGCATGTGTGTGCTGAAAATATTCGAAAAGCAAGAAATTCTTCTCAATGACAAGCTCCGAAACGCATGGCTAGCGAAAACATCCACAAACACTTGTATGAGAACGTGGAGAAGCCCGTTCACAATCATGGCAAAAGTAACAAATAGATGACACCATCACCTCCACGTCACAACAAACACGTTATTTACATGTCTGAAGCAAGCATTTCGGCACCATGCATGAATCTTCATGAACCTGTATTTTTTTGAGGAATACAAATAAGAGAAAGTGTTTGCCGTGGTTATATAGATGTGGGTGAAAGCATAAGTTAGTAAGTTTCCATTCATCTTGGCCAAGACAATAAGGAATTTCCAACCTCCAGTAGCTTGGTACAAAGGCAAGTGCAATAGATGCTATTTTCCAGATTTGTTCTCAGTTGGCAAGGAAAAAGAATGAAGGATGTTCTTGGTCCACATGGAGCACAAGTCAATAGACCCACATGCATATCTATCTATCCTTAAAAGCATGAATAGAATTTTGGTTTCTTTCTTTTTTGGGTTTTTCTAAAATACCCTTATTAGTTTAATTTTTATTAAATTATTTATAATTATAATTTTGTAATGATATAAATATAGCCTGTTCAGTTTTCTTCTGTCAAAGGTTGTTTAGTTTTCTTCTGGCAAAGGCTGTTACGTTTTCTTCTTCCTTTTATTTCTTCTCCTGCCATTGTCATTTGAATACCAAATATCTTGCTCAGCTTGATTCCCATAGCTGCTACTGGTGTGTGTTTTATCCATTTTTCCTTGCGCACGTTTTCATGGTATTCTTCTCGATATCCTTTGCGGCGGTTTGGTTAGTTTTCTATGAACCCCCACCCCTGTTCCTCTTCTTTCCATCGACTCGGGTTGATTCCTATTGCTACTGTTGGAGAGTGTTTTATCCTTTCATCCTCGCACACGCTTCATGGTATTCTACTTGATACCCGTAGCGGCGGTTCATATTTTTATTTTCTAATCCCCCGCCCCTTTTGTGTTATAGTACTATTGTATTGTTTAGGACCATGTATAGTTTTAATTGAATTATCTCATGGCAAAACGTTATACCATCTCAGTATTTGTCGGGGATGAAAGTGGTATAACAAACCAAATATCTGGTGTCTTTGCTTGTTTTGCTGTTGGGCTAAACAAGGAAAATGCTCTTTTCACCATTGTTGTCTGCTGGACAGAAGACTTTTTGCAACAAGTTGTAGACCAACTTAAGAAGCTTGTGAATGTCTTAAAGGTATGTCACTATATGTGAATTTGAGATGTGATTTTGTTATGTTCAACTTTTCATTCTTCAAAAATCTTTTCGTGTTATCAGTATTTTCATTCCGCTAATGTTATTTAATTATAGTATGATAGTAACTCTGACTTATTTCAGGCTATTTTCTTGTTTTGAAACTGGAAATGGGTACGTCAAATTCACCTCCAGGTGAACTTGTAAAATTTCTGTAGTTATTTTTGTGTGTTATGATGTTTTGAATATGTGCAATTTAAAATTCCTCTTTTTTTTCACTGCTCTTTAGTAGATGTATTACAGCAGAGAAATCTTGATAGGATGAAAAGAAAATATGCTAATCTAACTACTACGGAAACAAAGGAGAATATAGATAAAGTTAAAGAAAAGAAGAAATTGAGGAACACAACTACAAGGAAGTATGTTTCGCGTGCTTCCTACCTTCTAAAAGCCCAAATGATGGCATGTGAATCAAAAGGTAAAGTATTTGGGCAGAAAGTTTTGTATTAACTAATATTGAGAAATCTTTGTTTCCAATGATAATTCAATAAATTATCCATTCTTTGTTTTAGGATCAATAATTTGTAAAAGCGGTTTGCTTTGATGCACATGAGTTGCAAAAAATGCCGAATTGCATTTATTGTAATGTTGTAAGGTTTGAGTACGAACCTCCTACTTTTTGTTGCAATACTATAAGAGTCAAGCTTGTGTATGTCGAGTTCCAGATGCATTGTTTGAGTTCTTCACTTCTAAATCAGAAGAGGCTATCCCATTCAAGAAAAATATACGACTTTTCAATTGTATATTTTCTTTCACTTCATTAGGTGTGAAATGAGATAAAGGCCTTGCATCTACAAGGCAAGGGGTTTATACTTTTCGAGCTCAGGGAATGATTTACCATGATCTTCCTGCATTATTGCTTGATGAGAAGGGTCCTAATCCTTTTCAGTTATATTTTGTTGAGATTGAAAATGAGGTTGAAAACAGGATGAAGATACTTGAAAATTCAAGTATGTCTAAAGTCACTGTGCAAAAACTCTTAAAAGTCCTTGGAGTTAATCCCTGTGCCAAAATATTTCGAAGATTAAAGGACTATCATTTGATGGAAGATATTCAGCTGGTAATCACTAAAGACGTGAAATTAGACCAATGTGTTTATAATTCGCCCACATCTGATCAAGTTGCAACAATCTGGGTTGAAGGAAATAATGTTGATATACCTTTTGAACATGACATTGTACTCCATTCGCATTCAGGACATAGGCATAGAATACAGCATTATTACGGATGCTATGACCCATTGCAATATCAATTCTTTTTCCAAGGGGTGACACAGGGTGGCATCAAAATATCCAAAAATTTCCCACAAAAATATTCGTAAAGGTAACCAATGTTAGCCGTTGTCGTAGGGTGACCTCACCACATGAATGTAATTGTCAAGAAGAAAGAGGTATATTATTACAACAAACTATACTCTTTCTATGTTTTCTATTTTTGTTGTTCTTTTACTATTAAAATGTGCAAAAATAAAACCTTACATCTTTATATATAATCTATACATATTTTTTTATGATACATTTCAGATGGAATTAGTCCTACCCAACGAGAAACAGGGCCACAAAGTGATAGTACTACATAAGGTAATGTAGAAATATTCACAATTTGTTACTTTCAGGAAAAGGAAAAAACAAAAGTTCACTACTTATTATGGAAATTACTTACACAATCATTGTATAGTTGGGAAAGAAGACAATGAATTATACCCCTTATGGAATTCCTCTAATTAATTCAAAACACACACATTTATTTGTATACACATAACAGTAACTTTCTATTGTCTATACAACTTTGCTTATATAGGGTTATTGTCGTTTCAGGTGTTAGACGGAAGATACAAGTTTTATCTGTATTGAGTGTGCTAATGGATACATTTATTACATTTCCGCTTACATTGATGTTATAAGTTGATCATATTCAACAAACTTTTTCATTTTCATACATTTCCTTCAAGGATATACGTAAAATATAAATAATATGCTTTTCAAATGATTTTCAACAATTTTTGGCACATCCTTACATTTCAACATATTTTAAATTAATTTTCACCTAAATGAGTTACTATTTTAAGCAATACGGTACTAACACATTTCTTGTTGATTGGTCTTTTGATCTTCACTAAATTCTCAATTCAATTCTTTGCTTTTTTATAATGTTGTAACTCCCATAAGCAACAATCACCACTAAGTCCCATAAGAATTGATCTGCGCAAAGAACTAAATTTCTAGAAGTTCAGTACCATGGTTTTGCATTGGCTTCACGTACAAGTCTATCTGAGTAAATTATGTACAGTTTATAACATGCATTTTAATCTGCAGAAAGTTCTTCAATTTCACATGTTGAGTAGACATCAATACTGTACTAAAAAATTGGCAAAACATTTGGAGGAAAAGGGAACTATTTCAATTGAACAAGGAGAAACCTCTCAGTGTTTATCCTTGTCGGATCTTTTTACTCTGAAGGTTGAAACCGTGGCACCGGTCCTTAAGGTAAAATATCTAAGTTTCACTTGTCGCAATTCTTGAGTAATTTCATCTGACTTCCCGAAACTAAATAACAAAAAGTTCCCGTTTATGCAGTCTGTGCATCCTCATGTGCGACATAATATGTTGAATTTATCTACTCAATACTTCATTACAATCTCTTCAATTATATTTTTGAGCAATTATTGTGTTTTATGTAATAAAAAACAAAGTGGACATCAGTCTTATTAATAAGGACTTATTTCTGTACGTTATAAACTATTTTCTCACCTATTTGTTGAGAGACCAATACTAGAGTTTAGAATTTCTTGTTTGGGGCATTCACCTATTTCCCGTTGCTTCAATTGCTAATATAAGCTTACAAGTCATACCTACATTTCAAAGCTAAGTGCCAAATTAGTTCGTAGTGTATTCTGTTGATTCACATCAAAATTCTTACATGAAATAGTTGTTTGTCAATCCACTAAATGAAGTAGATAACTAAAGGGCAATCTTCAGTGAGCCTTCCATGTTCAAATACTACTCAGGAAGTATTATTTTAAAATAGAAATATAGTCTGACATTTCGTTCTAATATTAAGCACTTTATGATTTTCATGCTTGCTTATGATTGTTTTCTAGGCCAACTTGGTTTTATTGTCCATCTTATAAGCAGTGCTTAGGAGGATGCATGTGTCAGATATTTACTTCTATGAATGTAAATCACCGGAGGACACGAAAAGTACTGAACATGAAGGACTAATAACGAGATTCACCCAAATATATATTAGTGGTATACATAACTCAGCATTTTGTAGAAATTTCTTTTACACATAATAAAAAGAATTAAAACAAATAACGAGTGAAATTATGAGTTCTATTGTTTGCCGATTATATTTCTGGTTTTTGTTGGGTTTCAGTTTCCTTCAGTGTCATTTAGTTTGGGATTTTACTGTCTTTTTCTTTTTGTTTCTTCTTCTTCTTCTCAGTTTTTGTTAATCATTAGTAGGTTGAAATATGTACCTCTCTTTGTTTGTTTTAAATACAATCTCATCGCTAATTTATCAAAAAAATCCGACATTCAATTCATTGATAACTAATGACTATTACATCGCTCTCGCTTCTTTTGTTATTAGTTAGTCTGTACTATTTAGCTTTATGAAAAAAGTGTCAATACTTTTTTGATTTTTTTTTGAAGGAAAACAAGTAAGCTAATAGTTGAAAACCGTGATTTGATCAGATGTTTAAATAAAAATAACTTAACTAAAACTATAGAAAATAACTACAATTCAATAATACGTCATTTAATAAATATTAAATGTTATAATAAATAAAATTTCATATTAAAATTAATAACTTAAACAATAACCACATGCTAAAAGAGTATTTATTAATATTGAAGTACTAACTTTGTAATTTCAAAGTTTCAAATAATTTGTGTATTTCACACACACAACCACACATATATATATATATACAACATGTGCATATATTATTATAACGCATTTTTAGTAGTCTTCTAAAATAAAAATGCAACAATCTTTAAATAGTTGGACATATCGAATAATTGGTTAAGAAGACGACAGGACAGTGCACGGATG
Organism: Sesamum alatum; assembly: GCA_034509735.1. Taxonomy (NCBI): domain Eukaryota; kingdom Viridiplantae; phylum Streptophyta; class Magnoliopsida; order Lamiales; family Pedaliaceae; genus Sesamum; species Sesamum alatum. The sequence goes on along the minus strand of JACGWO010000010.1, from coordinate 28,710,023 downwards.
CAAAAAAGGGAAAAAGAGAGGCGATCGAGCCCAAGGATTTAGTAGACGGGAGAAACTAAGAAATGCTCGAAAGTCTTCCGATGGGCAATTGGTAAGGGTAAAAAATGATTGTTGTAGGATAGGCACTCAAATGATGGTAGTGGACTGGCAAGATACTGTTGGAAGGAGACGGATTTAGAGGAGGGAGAAAGCCGATCGTCGCACAGAGTGAAGAACATGACCAGACAGTACTCTCCAAATTCCGTTAACCTTTACCCCCAATTTTAGCTGTTGGACCAAAATGCTAATATTTTTAAAAGATTAAGAACCAATATCGTGCCACAAAATATTTAGGGACCCAAATGAATTTTGCCCGTAAGAATAGGCACAAAAGATGTAATTTCTAAGTCCTCATTTATTTTCCCTTTTTAATTAAAAACAACAACTTGCTTAATTAAGTATATAGCTTAAAATGTAGAATATTATTCTTAAATACATAGAGATATGTTAGTATGATCAATGTTTTCCAATAATTATGAATTTTTTAAATAACAATTTGAATGTCAACTAAATTAATCATAAACATTAATCTTGAATAACTTATATTCATATTCTTTTTTTAGAGGAGCTTATATTCATATTCAAGAGTACATATATATTCGTTTCAGCTATGAAAGCCAATTTTAAAGTTCCTACAACAATTTGGGCCTATAATTACTATTTAAAGTGCACATCCAATTTCATCAATAAGTTCGGCATTTTGAGCTTGAGTTCCATTAAATATGTGGGTATTTGTTTTATTTAATGTGATTTTATAATAATATTAATTTATTACAATTTGAATTTATTGATTGGATAGATTTACTTTTGTAATTTATTGATATTAATATAATATTATGTAATCACCCTTATATATATATAAAAGAATACATGGATTCATAGGACAAGTGATGTCCTTTTCTTCTGTAGTATGAATCTTCATAATTAAAATATTTAATTATTTTTTGGTTAATTCTTTTAACTCCATATACATCGGAATTTATTTATAAAATTGAGCCCACCATATTTATTACACACATCAAACGTATATCATCAAGCATATTACTAATTCACATTTAACTTATGTACATGAATATTAACTAAACATGAATAAATAGATGTTTACATACATTTTTTTAGATGAGACTGAAAGAGATATAAAATATTGATTACATATATTAATACAAAATATTTTCTTTTTAATCCTTATCTATACATTGCAATAAACCTCAAAAGGATTCAAGTTATCATAATTAAAGTAACGTCCAAAGTACATATACATGCATACAACTAAATCACAATTAACTTACAATCATGAATCTTAACTAAACATGAATAAAAACATACTTAGATACATTTGCCTTATATGGAAGTCAAAGAGATAAAATTATTTATTACATATATTAATACAAAACAATTAATTTTTAGTTCTTATACATTGTAATAAAATTAAGATTCAAGTTATCATATTTAATAACATGCAAAATACATACACATACATATTAATTGAATTTTAAATAAATAATTACATACAAAGAACTTGAGATAAAACATTTAACAAAAAATTGTATTCAATTAGATGAGCCTATAAAAATTAATACATAAATTATGTGGAAAACATATAAAAACTAAAAATATCATAAGAATATTGATATGAAATAAATTATTTCTTCATACTTTCCTCACTTAATTACACTGCATTTTAGAAGTGTATATATATTCCATCAATTAATTTTTCACTTACCAATAACATAATTCTATCTTATACAACGTCCAAAGTACATACACATGCATACAACTAAATCACAATTAACTTACAACCATGAATCTTAACTAAACATGAATACAAACATACTTATATACATTTTCCTTATATGGAAGTCAAAGAGATAAAAATTATTTATTACATATATTAATACAAAAACAATTAATTTTTAGTCCTTATACATTGTAATAAAATTAAAGATTCAAGTTATCATATTTAATAATAAGCAAAATACATGCACATACATATTAATTGAATTTTAGATAAATAATTACATATAAATAACTTGAGATAAAACATTTAATTACATCATAGATAGCCAAGATCTCACCTTGTATATAAATGAAAATTCTCCAAGTGTAACCCACTCATTCAACCTCATCACAATTCTGCAGAAAAACACTGCACAACGATACATACCCAAAGTTCAATATGTCGCAGGACTCACCACTTCCAATTCAATCATTGGAGATAAATCAGAAATCATTCTCAGTATGTTTGAAAATGCTACGTGTTGGAATTGAAACGGCTTGCGGGCACAATTTTTCTTCTAAACTTCAAAAGATGATCATGGCCGATGAAGAAGTAAGTAAATTAATATTTTTGTTTCTACTATATTTTTATTAAATACATAAATACTTTTAATTTTAGCTCAGGGTTCAAGAATTGGAGTGCTAATTTCAATGATGAAGTCAACCTCTTCGCCAGCCACTTCAAACTGAACAAGACATATTTGATATTAAACGGATAAGTAAAAAAAGTCAATCCAATGTTTCCGAATGCACATCTGGAAAAAGAATTGATTCTTAAAAAGTATACTATTGTAAAAGATGCTTTTATACCAATTGGACAAAATATCAAATTCAATTTTGTCGAGTTTGAAGACATTAATTCGGAAGTTCTTTCAACTGAAGGACTTGGTAAATATCTATGCATTTTAGTCAATATTAACTACAATTTGCAAGAATACGAAATAAACACTCATAATTTAACTATGCAAATATTTATGGAATTGTGTTGAAAGTGAAAGAGAGAAGAACAACAACCACTTCAAAGGGAGCGATCAAACATGTCAGAGAAATAACGATAATAAACAAACAGTAAGAATTTATTTTGTTTATAAAAGGAACCTTTATCTACATATAAATATTTATTTTTTTTCATTTTCACTTAAATACAGATATCGACGAATGGTCATCTTCCTTTGGGAAGATATAGCGATAAATGAAGGATTTAAATTGCAGGAGCTTGTCCATAACAATCCAATCATTGCCAAAGGTCGCAGCCAAAAAGTACTTCGGTAAAACTATTCAAAATTTCATTAAATATTTAACACAAAAACAAGAACAATGAATTAATTTATAATACTATTATTTCACCCTCTTTGTTCAGGAGAGTTACAACTACAAACTACAGCTGCATCAATTCTATAAGTAGATCCTGATTCTGAAGAAATTCAGCACATCCGACAATGGTATGAATATATGAACAAATCAACCTTTAATTTAATACCAAAATATCATAATAGTGAAAACAAACAACCGATTCCTTATGTCATGTTGGTTAAACAAAAACAATGACCCAGTGAAAATGCGCGAGAGGTAATGATTCAAAGAATGATAGCTGCAAAGGAAGTGACACTAGAACAATTATACACAACCGAAATACTCTTAGTCAGGTAACTTCATGAATAAATAATTTAAGTATTAGCAATTTCTATTATTATTTTCTCAAAGAAAATTAATGACATCTTCTTGACAGGATGAATATTATTGCTTCAATGCAATTGTTGAAAAAGTGAAAAATAAAATATCAATATGGTATAATTCGTGCAAAAAATGTGTTGCATCAGTTTTCAATAGTACAGATGGAGTCAGCTGTAAAAAGTGCAATGATGATGACATACAACGACACCAAGGTAAAAATACAAACAATAATTTTCAATGGATACAAAAATCAATTGTGTACTCATACATCTAAATATTGCATAATATTTCATTTTCTGTAGATATAGAATATTGTTAAATGTCGTTCAAGGAGTTCAAACTGCACTGATTACAATGTTCGAAGAAGCAACAACTGTATATGTGGGATCCATAGTAGATGAATATTTGACATCGATCGAACATGTACTTCCCAACACCACTTATTATTATCAAAATTATTATTATAAACATAGCACACTTTGGAAAACTATTACATATGAATTATTTTAAGAGTAACAGAATTATCATCTAACATAATTTTTAAATATTTCAGGGAGAACATCAGTCAAAATATTATAGAGGACTAAGCCTACAAACTTCAAAAGAGTTTCAATTCCTCTTGCTTTGAATAAAAAGGCAGAAGTAATCAATGACAACTTCAACGTTGTAGCAGAGGCAATTGAGAAGAAACATCCACAAAAAATCAAGAAAACAAAAAAAGAACAACAATTGCTGCAGCAACACACAAGGAAAATCCAAACACAAAAATTTAGAGCAACCAAGGCAACACATCAATTCACCTTGAAAACAAAGACGAGGACATCCAGACTGAAACAACACCGCACAAAAAAAGAGGCTCTCGCAAGAAGACCAAAGAACAACAGTATGAGATACAAATCTCCAGCGACGATGAAGAAACTCTCAAGAACTTGAAAAGAAAATACGGAACAAAATCCATTAACAAGAGCAAAAATAAAAAGTTGCCAGGAATCAAGATCAAAAAGGAAAAAGACTGATAACAATTAGAGTATATTAATATTATATTCTTATTTAAATTTAATATTTTTACTTTATTAGTTTAATATTTGTACTTTATTTCAGTTTTCCTATATATTACGAATTGGTTCAAATTTTCCAGCCTTCTCGAAATACATTCCTAATTAACAATTAACAGTTATTTTTAATATAAACTTATCGTTCCGCCAAAATAAACAAATAAACTAACAAATTATATGACCAACGTACAACGCACGTGCTCATTACTAGTTAAAAAAAAGGGAGAGAGAGAGAGAGAGAGAGAGAGAGAGAGAGAAATTCAATGAAATCAAATACTTCAAGTCCCGCCTTTGACAACATTGACATGTTATTCGTCGAGCCTTGAAATGCGGGCATCTGTTTACATTGAAATATTTTGGAATAAATTACCAATTAGAGCCAAAATAAATTAGCTAATAATTGGGTTCCAAAATAAATGTCCATAACAAATTTGGACTTATCATAAAGAAATTAAATTCATAAGCCCATATTAAATTTGAGTCTTATGTAATTTTATGGGTCGATCCAAAATATAAAACTTATTATTTTTGGATTAGCTAAATTGGGCCAGCTACATGTTCGAAATGCAGTCCATCAAAAGACTAGTCCGTGTCAAAACCCACGGTGATCAAGCCTAACACACATGAGCCCAAGTTATCGTAGCCCTACTCATGCCTATAGATAAGGGGCCTCCACCACTCAAGTGAAGATGATATAGAACATTGGAGACAATACAAGACAAAAAATCGCTCCATACACACACAACAAATTCAAAGGGACCCAAGTCCAAAAGCCCTCTGCCACGACGAAGGTCTACAACCGAAGGTTCCAAGTCTTCCTCGACATCAAATCCTTCAAGGCTTGATACCAAATTTCAAGGTACCACGTAGTTTGCTTCACAAATTCGGAGGAGATTACACATTAACATCCAAGAACAAGTGTCAAGCCATTGGATCGATATTCGGAGAGAAGAATCAGGAGATAATTATCCACAGAGATTGTATCCACTTTTCATTTTAAGTTAATAAAATCATTTGGTCCATATCTTTTCTTGTCTCGTAATTATTTTTGCAGGCACAAAATTTTTTGTGAACAATAATCATATCGGATTATGAATAAAATAAGATTCATTGGCAAATGTCATTGTTGTGCTTATTCACTCCATGCTTTATTAACTACTTATGACAATAATGCTCTCAGACCAAAATGGAACAACTACGGAGTTTGGATATTGCATTAGATAGCAACTATGAAACCAAACTCCTGTAAGTTAGGTCTGAAATGTTTCAAGTCGAGAACCTCGAGATTGGACATCGAGTGTTCTATTGAGACTTGTACTGATGATTGCATTCATTAAATGAGTGCCGAGTTTCATTGCCGACAGAAGTTGGATGTCTATGCAATATCAGTGGGTGGTTGACATGGGATGTCAGGGCCTACTAAACTGACTCGTGGGGAGCCGTCACATGGAAACCTTGGTGGCTTAGTCGGTATGACTAGAACTTCTCGACTTTGATAGTACAGGATTAGTCTTTTGACTTGAGGAACTACGGCAGTAGCTCATATGCGATTGTTGTAGCTTGGATCTCGCAAAAGATAACTTTATCTAGGACATAGTTATTATAAGCTTTGTCCAGTGCAGTCAGAGCATACGAGAGGAAGGTGAGTTCCAAGCCAAAATCCACTAAGTGACAGTTATATCTCCTATGCACTCTAGTATGGTTTAAGCTTCGGGAGTCTGTGGCCACAACACGTGATCAAATAGAAAATGGTTTCCTATGTTGATCTCTGGAGTAAACTCATTTACTGTATTGAGCATAAATGTCTAGTCCAAGATGAGAACCGATGCTCAATTCCAAGCCCTAGACTAGACCAGGAGATAACTTGATGGAAAGACTGTACATATATGCTACTCGGGAGCCTAAACATTAACACTAAAATTCACCTAGCCTCTAGCGTCATGGACTGTTGCTAAATGACCACCCATGGTGACTGGTGCTTTTGATTAATGGTTAATTGGATGCGATTAATTAAATTGAATTTAATTAATCAGTGCAACTTGGTTGCAATTAAATTGTGTTGGACAGAAACCCTAATTTAGCTAAATGTGAACCTAAAGAGTCACACACAATGGAGTTAATTTAGAATAAATTCCAGGAGTTGAATTAATTTAATCGTTAAATTAATTCTTTAAATGATTGGATAATTTAATTAAATCCATTTAATGGATAGCTCAGCAAGTAATTAATTGAATTTATTTTGGACTTGGCCATGTTAATTTTTTTTTTTTTAAATAAGTGTCGAGTTTCATTGGCGACAGATATTGGGAGTCTATGCAATATCAGTGGGTGGTTGACATGGGACGTCAGGCCTTACTGAACTGACTTTTGGGGAGTCGTCACATGGAAGCCTTGGTAGCTTTGTCAATATGACTAAAACTCCTCGACTCTGATAGCACCGTACTAGTCCTTTGACTTGAGGAACTACGACAATAACTTATATGCGATGGTTGTATCTTGGATCTGGTGAAAGATAACTTTATCTTGGACATATTATTATAAAGTTTTGTCCAGTGCAGTTAGAGCATATAGAAAGGGCGTGAGTTCCATGACAGAATCCATCGCCTGTCACTAAGTGATAGTTATATCTCCTATGCACTCTAGTATGGACTCGTTGTATCTAGCAACACGTGCAAGAATTCCATCTCTACTGTCGGTGTGGATGATCTAGAGAGATCTACATTGACCTCAGTGTGAAAAAGGGAACAACGCTTGTAAAGGTCTAGGGACAACAACAAGGGTAATCTCTTTATGATTTCCGGTGTTTCCTATATTTGTATCATGGCCACGTTCGTATGTTTTTTCTAAGTACTATGTGTCGAGCTACCCAAGAAATCAAGGGGTACACCCCCTTGATTCGGTTATTATGTTAATTTCCATTTTATTACAATTCCGCGTCTCTGATTTTTCCCGGGACACGTACCAACGATCATTTCACATAACAACTCCATCAAACATCTCATCTAGCCCTAAGTGAGCTTGTCTTTGCCTGTCAACTCTTAAAATCATCGAATAGGCCGTGTTAATAGTTGGTAGGGGCGCCATAACTAAAATCTGATTCCGTACATTGTCATAGCTATCATTGAGCCCCAAGGAATTGCATAAGTTGATTCATTGTTAATGAATCAACATTAGACTTAGCATAACCACAAATACACAATCCACATGTACAACACCCTTCATTACGCATATTAAGCATGCTTAGCTCATCCCACAACATTTTCAGTTTAGTAAAATAATCTACAATGTTCAAATCTCCTTACGACACAGAAGCTATCTCCCTTTAAAGTTGATACTACACTGCTCCATTACTTTGACCGCATCTCTCCTCAATTTCAAGTCAAAGTTCTATGGCTGTATTTGTGTATCTAAAAGCATCAACTAAGTTTTCAAAATCGCATTCAAAATCCACGATTGTACCATAGAATCAACTCTAATCCACTTGTCATAGTTCTCATTCGTTCTATCAGGCTTTTTAGATCTACCATCTGTAAAGCCAAACTTCATTTGCGCGAAGCGCTAGCTTAACTGCGCGTATCCAATTCATGTAATTAGTGCTCGTTAAAGGCATACTAATAAGGATCATACCTGCATGATCTGAGTTGCGAAGCTGCATACGATCCATATCCTGCTCCATGCTCACGGAAGATTTCTCTCCAGATCTTCACTGATCGAACACTCCTAGCTGCTGAATCATTGCAGCAAATAGAGCATAATAATCTAGAGAAAAAGTATTTATAGACCTTCAATCAGAAGGCTCTGATACCATGTAAAAGTATGGTATTAGATTCATGCTTTTGCGAAAGAAGAAAAGCCATGAAATAATTTCTGAAGTTGGAATTTATTAATTGAATGCAAAAACGGCTTCAACAAAGCTTATATACACAGAGCGCCAAAAAATATCTGTAACTAACCTAACTACCTCGAGAAGTCAGATTACACCATGGCACACTAGATGTGAATGAAGAAAACAAAGGAAAACGTATTTACACTTACAGAAACGCATTTTAGGAAAAACGAGTAATAGTGTTAAATAGAACATCTTCTTCTCCAGTGTGCTGCAAGTACTTCAAGTTTCAATTCAATTGTCAACAATATCTATAAAAGAAATCTAGCAGATGCAATCTGGAATCCCGTACCTACAATCATCTTTCATCCAGAATCCAGGAATGATAAATAAGAATAAGAAAAGCCAAACAGTATCCAATTGCACCAAGAACAACCACAATTCTAACCCACAAGAAGGATATGAAGAGTTTTAATATGAAGCTACTCCATAACCATGACCAGAAAATGGAGAGAAGGGATCCGAGAACAGATCCCACGATGACCTGGCTAAGTGTATGAAGTTGTTGAGAAACCCGTAGCCATGACTGCAAACACAGAATTCACATATTAACAACCATTTACGTTTATTCCAGAATGAAGAATGGACGCAACTATACCATGCAAATCCTAAAGCCCACTAGTAGCAATAAGTTCAACCCTACATAAAGTTTACACCACTAAAATTTCACATGGTCAATGCAAGTACCTCGTGAGGGCGATAAACCTAATGAAGGGAAATACATTTTTAAGTTCTGTTACTATCAACTATAAGTCACCTAGTTGCTAAAACCAATTTCTGCTTCTGAATAAAGTACATTGATTCCCTTCAATGAGACTTAAGCCGCCATGAATCCATGAAAATGTGAAAGTAAGAGATAAGACTTCAGAATAATCATCCTTCTGTTATTACTGATATGGAAATATTAGAATCAACCAACTTTAATTAGCAAATCCATCTAAATTAGGAATCTTCAATGGCTAATAATGATAGGACATGTATGTGGAAGTTTCCAAATCTGTGTTAGCTGACGTATACTTACAAAATAAGAACCAATAATATAGACAAATCCGCTTAGCATTGCCGTAAGTGCATTCAGCCCATACCTCTCTACAACTGCAGCAAAGAGTACACATCAGAAATACAAAATGAACTACATGATAGAAGTTAAGAAACAGTTTAAGGTAATATAGAATGAAAAGGATCGGCAACAATCAATGACTAGATGAACTCAAACAGATGTAGCTAATTGAGGCTTTCTCAACTTGCAACATTTGGTATCCTCACCGCAAAAAGGGCACAAAGAACAACTTTTGATTTTCAAATTCATGTCATAGTGATACTTAATATAGCATGGTCAAAGTACATCATAACTTGCATGAGAAAATGACAGTGCAGAATGAAATATGTGAGGAACTGTATCTCAATGGCTAGCTAGGCTTACTTGACAGATTGAGAAATGTGATTGTATAGAAGATGGACTGTGCATGAGAGGAAGGCATTCCCGGGTCTGATCTTAATGTCGATATTGGCCTTTCTTGGTTTAGTATTTTCTTAAGTGTGATTGAGAGCACAATATTGAAAACAACACCCGTAGCAGCCCATAATGCTCCGGCATCATGCCTCCAGAGGATGATTGCAGCAGAAAGTGCCGAGAAGAACCACTTGCTCTGTGGAAAGCATAGTAAAACAATGAAAATCATAAGACGCTCGCCGAAGGTAATATCTTAAAGATAGAGTGTATACTTCCAGACGACAAAAGTAATTTCCTGAAAATTATTTGTTGATTTGATGATCAAGCAATACATTTTGGAGTTCTGAAAGAAAAATGCGAAGAATTTAAGTGGAGACATTTTGAAAATGAAAACACAAACAAACTGTAAATAAGTCGTCTATTACAATTGTTTCTCAATCGTTTGGAATAGCTATCACTTGAGATAATATTTATGGTAAACCACATAGCATAAAACTATTCTCCCTGCAATTAAAGATTCTTAAAATGACAACAAATCAACCATAAATTGAAAGTTTTACCAAATACCAACCAAAGCATTGAGAGTAGCTTCAAGCCCACCAGCCCCCAAATTCGTTGACTCTTCCGCAGGAGCTTCCTGCTCAAAAGCTTTAATACGCTCATCATCACGTATACGAACTCCAATAGATACCGTCATAATACTCTGTTTTTCTCTCAAAGTAGCCCAAGAAACAGATTTTCTGCAACCGAATACTCCCCCAAAACCCAATCTTTTGGCGCATATTTTAATGGGTTTCTGGGGTTTTCTGGATTGGGATACAGTAAAACTAGCAGCTGCGAGGGGCGATTCAAAAATAGCTGACATTTTCTTCTCTTGGGCTGTGTACATTTATTGGACAGCTGCAGTATCAGAGGACTCGGAAGGCTGTTCATTGTCAAGAAATAGAAGAAAGCAGGTGAAAAAACAATCCCTCGTGCACTAATTTAGAGCATTGAATAAGAAAGTTGCAGCAAAGTCAAAGAGTTTTGTTAGATTTTGGCGGATATATGACAAAATTACAAGATAGAAAAGTACCAAAGAGGATACCTGCTTTGGTGCCCTCCAATGTGAAAACTGCCAAAGTCCATTTTCCTTCTTTCCTCAGTAGCCATTCTTGACGGTTATTTATGCACGAATATAGTAAATAATATTTTATATTTTAAAATATATTTATAAGTAAGAATAAAATATATAAATTAATATATAATATTTAAAAAAAATAAAAAAAAGACTAACGTATGAGTTGATCTTAAACTTGAAAGTTGAATACGTTAGTTATTTCATCAATTGAATGATATTTTGGGATAACGAAAATTGGTGCAGTGATGTCAAAATCATCACTTTGTATTTATTGCATCTCTTTTCTTTTATAATACTAGCCGTCGTGGCACGCCGTCCCTGCGTGCATATAAAATAATATTGCACACTTTAAAGTTATTGGAAATAAGAAAATATACATATTAATCAACATATTACATTTAAAAAAGAAAGAAAGAAAGAAAGAAAAGAAATGAAAACTAATTTAGGGGTATTATCGATATAACAAAAAAAGTGGTGTTCCAGTGTAAGTAACCGTCATTTATTAGTAAAAACAGGGTTTGATTTATATAATAGTATAGATAGATAGATACATAAGGGATATTTTTGGTAATTTATAAATTTGGTGTCATGGTGTAAGAAACTACCATTTGTGAGTGAAAAGAGGGTTTCTTTTATATATTAGTATAGATTAGCCGTCGTGGCACGCTGTCCATGCGTGCATATAAAATAATATTGCACACTTTAAAATTATTGTAAATAAAAAAATATACATATTAATCAACGCATTGCATTTAAAAGAAAGAAAGAAAGAAAGAGAGAAAGAAAAGAAATAAAAACTAACTTAGGGGTATTATCAGTATAACCAAAAAATTGGTGTTGCGGTGTAAGTAACCGCCATTTATTAATGAAAACAGGGTTTACTTTATATAATAGTATAGATTATAGATTATAGATATATATGCAATTTTTTGAACGGATTGGATGAAAAAAATAAGGTAAATCACATTGATACCCAGACATTAAATCTAGTTATTTATAAAATTATAAGTATATTTTCAAGATTATAATTATAATTACAAGATGTGGGTAAAATTATAAATATAGAAAACCCCAGGAAGGTTAGTTAAATAGTAGAATTTTGCTAGGATACTCTAACAAAGGAAGTGATTTTCAGAGGATGAAGGGATGGGTCATGCCCTCTTTTAGTTCTTTATTAGTCTATATGTTAAGAGTATGGATGACTTCATGCTTTCTTCTGATTGGTGCATAGGAGTGGCAGATCTGTAGGAGAATCCTTTAAGGGGCGACTACATGAATTTGCCTAGTTCGTATAGTTTTAGGTCGTATAATTTCAGCTTGTATGATTTTAGTTTGTATAATTTTAGATCGTATAGTTCTAGTTCGTACTTGTTTTTAGAGTCAGATAGATGAGCTCGTGTGAAATACTTGTTAAGAAACATATTTTTGCAGGTATTTATAGTATTTTCAATTTTCCAGATTATTAAAGTTTCTTCCCTCATCACGAGTCCCCCAATTTCTTTTTTATTTTAAGAAAATAGAGAAGAAACTATTTATTTTTAATGGGAAACCTGGGGGATCTTATTCTCTGTCATTTTGCCACAGCTCCAATGGTTATTAGGGCCATGGCGAAGAAATACGAGGGAATGGCTAAAAGTCTTGAAATGGCTAGTTCGAGCTTTAGGAAGCCCCCCCTCTGTCTTCTTCTTCATTGAAAAGCAAATGGATGAACGAGAGGCCAAATTTTAGAAGTCAAAGTTGAAAGATGGAGAACGATGTTTTGAAGACCACATCTCTCAGTCTTATGCTAAGGGTTGCGATGACAACATTGTTGTTGGTGTTCCTCTATTGTGGCGGCTTACAAAGATTCTATTGAATTTTGTGGACGAGGTGTTTCAATATAGGTTTTTTTTTTTTTTTTTTTTTTTTTGACGCAGATAGTTTTAGTAGGACGGGCAATGTTAGCCATCAAATGGTTAGTAGATTTTAGACCTTGTTAAGCTTTTTGAGCCCTTTTTGGATTTGAAAGTCTTTGAGTAACATTGTGATGCCCTCTAAAAATATCCATGTTACAAGCCCAAGGGTAAGGAGTGGGCCTCCAAACAGGATAGCCCAGCACGCCAGGCTTACCTGGCCCAAACAGTGAGCTACTCATCTATAGGGCCACTTTGTAACCACTAACCTGGCAAGCCCAAGGACAAAGCCCCATAGAGCAAGCCTAATCATCATACAATAGGGATTCCACAATGTACAGGTGGCTGATACGTGTGGATACATCATGTTAAAAGATCTCATCTAAATTATCAAAGAACCGGTTGGAATCCGGATTTTTATTAGTAGGTAACTACTTCTCGGAAAAGGTGGTAGACCTAGCAAGGTTCAGTCAAACGTTCTTATCTCAGTCAATTCTTATCCAAATCTCATGCCGTTTATTGGAGAAGATAGTTGCCTTTCCAGGCTTTCAAAGGCGTAAGACTCCTAACAAAACTCCCCCGAAATCGGACGCACGAGCCCCTCTAAAATGACTCATTGGGCAGTCATTTTTCAGGTAACAATTTCTCCACTTGACAACTTCATTCTCTCGTTTTCACTCGATTTCAAAGCTATTTTCAGCTCACTTTTGCACATTCTATCAGTACATAATACTCTTTTACCATTATTCTCACTTATTTCAATTTTTTTCATTTTATTTTATCAGTAAGAACATTACTGACTTAAGCATTGGAGTGCTAATCCGTCCTGCAAGTTAGGCTCTCCCTCAATCTTGGAATTTTTGTGAAGGTCCCTTGACATCTTGTGGTGCTGCTGGACCCTGGTATGCATCATTGGCTCTGTTTGTGGGAACATTTGAGCTATTGAAGTGAGAAATGGCGACAATGGATTTTTTGATAGAAACACCTCCACCCTACTGCAGCTGGATCTACCATTCCATCTCTGAATCAGACCTTCGGCATTGGTAAGGACCTAGTCCCAACTGGTGGCCTCCTTGCTCCAGCTGGTTACAGCTCTGCTCCGGTTGATGGTTGTCCGACTCCAACTGGTGGAAGCCCGACTCCAGTTGGTGGCCACCCAACTCAAGCAAGTGGCAGCCTCACTCCAGCTAGCGACCTCCCAGCTCTAGCCGGTGACCTCCCAGCTCCAATTAGTGACCTCTCAGCTCTAAAAGGTGGCAGCCCAGTTCTAGCTAGTGACCTCCTAGCTCTAGCAGGTGACCTCCCAACTCCAACTGGAGGTACCCCAGCCTTAGTTGCCGATCCCACAGCCGGTCCTATCGTCATGAACCCGCTCTTCTGTGAGCAGCTCCAACAGTTCATTGTGGGGATCATCCAATCAACACTCCGAGGCTCCCCAGCCAGCGAAGCAGGAGAACCTTCTTATAAGGAAAATGACCTGATCCACCAATTCCCGCTGCCATGTAACCGGACGAACCTATACCCGCTGACCTCGCTAGCAAGGAGACAGCATCCCAAGAGCCTCCTGAGTACTGGCACTCTCTCAGGAAAGAAATAGTGGAGCTCCGCTAAGAGGTAATGAAGGAGACCTTACCTGCTAAGCGAGGCATTCCCTTCAGCGCTTACATCGTGGCCAAAGAGCTCCCTGCTCCTTTCAGGGCACTTTTGCACCTACCTGCTTACAATGGCACTACCGACCCTGCTGAGCATATGTGTAAGTTCAAAAATGCAGCCCTGCTGCACATGTATACTGATAGTATTAAATTTCAGGTTTTTCTTACTACACTAACCGACTCTGCTCAATAATGGTTTGACCAGTTTCCAGCTGGATTAATAAGATCTTTTGCAGAATTCAGTTCCCTATTCATATATCAGTTTGCTAGCAGCAAGAAGTACCAGAAATCAACTATCAGCCTTTTTGGAGTCAAGCAGAAGGAAAATGAGACATTAAGAGAATATGTCCAATGCCCAAAATGTTGTCCCTGAAAGTCCCTACCGCTCACTAGGAGGTGCTGATCAACGCTCTCACCCAGGGACTTCGTGTAGGACCTCTCTTCGAATCCTTGACGGAGAAACCTACAACCAATTTTCATGAAGTACTAGCTCGAGCAGAGAAGTATATGAACTTGGAGGATGTCTGGCTGGTGAAAAGGAGCAATCATGACGAGCATAGGCACTGATGGCAGGAAAATTTCCATGCCAGGGAACAGATACAATCTCAGGAAGTTTATTCTTAAAAATCCTGCTCTTTACTCATGACTCTGCTACTTGCCTAATCAGCATTATACTACCTGAATAAAGAATGGTTGTCGCTTCTTTGCAAGACTATGCTTTATCAACAGATTAGTTACCTTGTTGGCTCCTAGCCCACATAAGTCGCCTTGCTGGCGCACGCAGTCAATAACCCTTCCTTGCTGGCGCGTGCATCTCATAAGCCGCCCTTGCTGGCGTACGCTCATAATAAGCCGCCCTTGCTGGTGCACGCTCATAATAAGCCGCCCTTGCTGGTGCACGCATCTCATAAGCCGCCATACTGGTGCAATCTTACTAGCTTTGAGCCCTGATAAGTTGCCCTACTGGTGCGCTCTTGTTGGCTTGAAAGCGCTAATAAGCTGCTCCTAAAAGGGCACATCCTTGCTCACTTTATAGGCTGAAAGCCTTAATAAATTGCATTCAACAGGCATACTTATCTAGCTATGATAGCTAATCCATAATGGCATGCATATGTTTACTTACTACTTGGATTATCCTTATACTTGCTATTCTAGCACTGGCTCACTTCCTACTGCAGTAGGTTGTGCTTTGCTCTTGCTAGAATAAAGCTACCCCACTGCAAAGCCGGATCAGTGCGAGGACAACTTGCCCTGTTGATGACAGGAAGATGTTGACCAACCTGCTCAATCAGCAGATGATGCATCCCAAGCTAAGTTCATGCATAAAAGAACCTTTAACGGGCTAGTGAAACCTGCAATCGTGCTCCAGTAGGTGTGTTCTTACTTGAACTAAGAACTTTCTAACAAGTTGCATCCCTTAAACACATATTTAGGTATTTTTGCCAACCGCTTTTGCTAAAGGTTATCTATACCATATCTCTACTTTTTTCAAGCATGCAATATTGAAACTTACTCAGTATTTGCACTAATTAGGAGTACTTACAACTTTACTGCTCTTGTAAACTATCGCACATGAATAAAAGCAAGTCTTGCTTCCTATCTTGTGTTATTTGCAACCTCAAATTTCAGCTCCTGGTTGACTCCAATAAGTCGTCTGCTAGTGCATGCTCCTAATAAGTAGTCCCCTACTGGCATGCGCACTTACGTAAGCTGCTACTAACTGGTGCACGCTTTTACTAAGTCGCCCATGTTGGAATAGGTGATTAGAAAGTCAATGAGGTTGGCTATTTTGGGAACCATTCGCCAATCTTTTTTCAAAAAGTAATATTACATCGATGAATGTAGTAAGGATTCATCGTAGGCAAGATCAAGTTTGTTGTGCTTACTACTCACATTGAGTGATGTTTCGATGTCACAAAAAATGCCCACAGACTGAACGGTTAAGCTTGGAGTTTGGCTGCGCATAGATTGGCAGCTATGTGACCAACTCCTGAGGGCCAGTATGAAATGTTCCAAGTCGAGGATATCGAGAAGAGCATCGAGTGTCCTATAGAGACTTGCACTGATTATTGCAGCTGTGTTTCATCGGCAGTATGCAATTTCAGTGGTTTAGTTAGCGATGTGGTTGACTAACTGAACCGACTCGCAGAAATCGTCATATGGAAGCTATACGGGCTTGGTCGATATGACTGATATTCCCAGTTCTTACAGTACGAGATTAGTCCTCAGACTTGAGGAATCACGGCAGTCACTTGCCTACGAAGGCTGTATCTTGGATCTGGTGAGTGGTGATTATGTCATAAGACATGGTCATCATAAACTTTGTCCAGTGAGTCGAAGTACGTAGTGAGGATGGTGGGTTCTAGGAAAGAAAATGTTCCCTGTCTAAGAATCTGACAACAAGTTCTCCTATGCGCTTTGAGACGGTTTGGACTCTCAAAGTCTATGGCCATAGCAGTTGATCAAGTGTAAAAAGATTTCCTATGACGATGAAAGAGTTAAACTGATCTTGAGTATGAAGCATAATTGCCTAGTCAAGAATGGAAACCGACGCCCAATTCCATGCCCTAGACTAAGGCTAGGAGACAGGTGATAGTAGGACCATACCTGTACGTAATTCGGAGCCTAAATGTTCATGCCATTTATTCACCTAGCCTCTAGTGTCATGGACCGTTATTAGACGACCACCCATGGTAACGAGCGATTCTGGTTATGGGATAATCAGAAGTAATTGTGTTAAGGAACACCTGCCCAAGTCTAGTTGAGGGTGAACCTAAAGAGGCACACACGATTCACTGTATGTGAAAGGAATAAATTTGGAGTTAATTTCAGAAGGTGGATTGGTTTAATTAGATGAAATCAATTTATTGGAAATCATAAATGATGAAGTCTTTTATGGAAGTAATCCATCGGATGGATTCCCCAAAATCTTGATTAATTGGATTAATCAAGTTTCGAGTTTTAGTCGATAAAACTTAATTAGATCAATTTGTCGGCTTTAATTTATAAATTGGATTTATGGATTTATCGAGTTGGGATTTTCCTTTAATTTAGATTAAAGGGGCAATTAATTATTTGGGCTTGTTATATTAAATTATATTTAATAAAAGTCTATTGGACCTTTGGACAATTTAAATCAGATTTAAATAGGTCCAGTCCATAAAACCCAAGAAAACGGACGGACGAGATTCGATCTTGGAGGAAAGGAGATGAATGGCCGTGATTGAGTCTAGAAATGATTGGACTAGATCCAACTCTGTAGTATTTGTGTACTAGTGTGACACCTTATTTGAAGGAGATTATGTAGGTTAAGGAACCTAGTTACTTATATATACCTACTAACACACACATGCACACACTAATCTCTACACATCACCGCCGACATCCCCTCCTCCCTCTCTTTCTCGTCCATCTCTCCTCGCTCTCCAATAAATCTTTCCATGTTCTTCTTGATTCAATCAAGTACAGAACAACGAGATATTGATCACGTTAATTCATAACGTTGAGTTGATATCTCCCTTCCCACTACTTTATTGCTAGCACGAGGAGGTTGTGCAATCCAGTGAATTGCATGGATATCTTTGGGGGTGCCCAACGTAGGGCCTTTTGCCGGTGGAGATTTGGAACAACGCGTGTGGCCGAACGAAGAAAACTACGAGGGTAATATTTTCTTTTTATGTTTCTTGTTCCTTTAAATTCTATGGCCTTCTATGTTGTGTACTTTTCTTGAACATGAGATACACTAAACGCTCGGGAGAATCAAGGGCACACCCCTTGATCCATTTTGTTTTCATGCTTGCAAGCTTGCGCCGCGTGACTCCCGAGCCGATCCAATCTTTCAGCCCTTAGCTGGCGTACGCTTCTACATAAGTTGCCCCTAGCTGGTATACACTCCTAATAAGCCCCTGGTTGGTGCACGCACTTATGTAAGTTTCCCCCAGCTGGTACATGTAGTTACATAAGTCACAACTAGCTAGCGCATGCATCCAACTCAGCCCCCACTAGTTGACACACACACTTCTGTTTTCAGTTTTCTTCTGTTGGCACATATATTTCAACATAGTGCTTATAAAGCCTGCTTAGGCTAACTTACTACTTGAGTTCTGTCCTTACTCCTTTACTGCAAGATGTATTCTCTCTTACTAAATCACATCTTCCCCGCTAATAACAGGAACAATGGGATCTGCCCTGCTGGTCGGATCAGAGCGGCATAGCAGGACCTTTTCTGGTGATAAGCCCAGGTACATGCCCTTTCTTTTCCATGTAGGACCATTTCATCCTGCTGCAAGCCAGCAGGATCTTCCCTGCTAATGAACCTAGGTAAAAGATTTTTTTTTTTCATTCTAACTCTGGCAGGTCTATTTTAGTCCTACTCTACCAGTCCAACATCAAGTCTCGCACTATTGGAGTGGGGGGGGGGGTGGTGGAAAAAGTGTAACAGAATCGTAGTAATCATTTTGAAATATCAATCAGATTTTTGTAAGATAGTTTTGAAACCAAAACACAAGAAAGCATGTTGGAACCAAATGATGAACAAACAATTAGATATGTTGTTTAACGATAAAATAAAGGAATACTTACCATGAGAATTGTATCATAACAATTCTCGGTCCAAGAATTTCACTAAACCGAATCACAAATATAATCTACTTGGCTTGAAGAAATTATACGTCCCGTTAAGAATGTGCACAGGGGTACTACGCAACTTCTTCCAGGATAAGACAGTTTCCGTTCTAGCGGTATGCACTTTATCGTAGAACACCTTGAAACAACACTCAATAGCCTTATGAATAACTTGAGCTCGAAGCTCGGATTTTTAGGAGAACAACTCGAAGTTTATAAAGAGAAAACCGACAGTGAGAGAGAGGTTGAGAGAATGTTTTCGTTCGTCTACGTTCGACCACATACGACTTATGTTTGAAGTGAGCCTATGCAACCTTTTATAGGCAAGGCTTTCAGCGGTTTCAACATCCGCATTAATCACCATCATTAGTGCAACATTTAAGCACCATTAAGGCTGAAGTAATTAGCCATTAATGGCATTAAACGGTTTTAAATACAGGTTTAAAAGCTATTAAATACGATTAATACCAGGTTTGAATTCAGCCATTAAGCTTCCATTAAGCAGCCATAACCAACATTAAAAATGGTATAATGGCCATTAATACAGTCGAAGAAAAACCAACCAGAAACGGCCAAATTCAAGTTTAAAAACCTAAGTTTAAATACTGTTTTAAAGCAATTCAAACATGATTTTGACTAAGTAATTTTAAAAACCAATTTCTATTTTAATCTAGATAAAAACCCAAACGTTTTTGCTGCAAAAAGATAGATCCTGAGACTGAGACATTCGCCCTAGTCTCCATAACATTTCAAATATAACTTGAACATTGAACTTAATATAAGGAGTTTAAATTATCCTTAAACTTTCAATGTGGTACAACTTTGAGTGTAAAAACACTGACCCCACATATACCTTATATCCTTATCAAAGCTCCACACTTTTTTATCATATTCCTGTGTGGGACAAGTGTAATTCCTCTATTTCTCTCACCATCTTATATATGGATGCAGATGTAATTGAACCCATATTTTAGAACAATTTGTTGTTACAAATTAACATTAAAAATGTCAATTACAACAATCCCCCACAAATCCATAGATTTGAACTCAAGCTTCCGTGTCTTGCTTTCAACAATGGTACCTCCCGATTTGAACCACTGCCTAAGTTATCTAACGTCAGTTATCACCAGGTCCAATGAAACTATGCCTTGAATTTGAGCCCGTGGTTGTGACAGCGTCTGTCAGTAACAACAAGACACTGACTTCGTGTTGATCTTTAGGGTTGACACGTTAGGCCATGTGTCTTGATCCTGTTCATTGAATGCTTTCAGGAATAACCCAATTCCTTAGTTGCGGCCAAACAACTACATTCACTTAGTTGGGCGTCTCCAGAGATGCACTGTTTAGCATCTCGTCTATAAAGGCTTGACCCCATTCAGAGTTTAAACTCTTACTATACTTGCAGTAACAACACCTTTCAGAATTATAGGGGACAGACTCCAGATACAAAGTATCAGTCTAATTTTTGGTGCTCTGACATACCCTACGACTTGTTTATACCATATTGAACCTTCTTTGTGGGATCTCCACTCAGAAGGTTGGGATGCTATCGTAGTTATATCACTGATGGGTTTTTAGTCCTATCCCTAATCTGGATTTTTGTACTTGTGCCAGATTTAATCATTTCGTCAAAGGATCAACCACATTGTCCTTTGTTCCCACAAAGTCAATGCCTATAACTTTGTCCGACACTAACGCCTTTATAGACTTAAGTCTAACTAGGATGTGTTTTTTGTCTTTTAGTTGTATTTACGACTCCGAATATTTGCAATTGTGGTCTGACTATCACAATATACAGCAATAGGTGGAGGAGGCTGGCTTACAATGAAAATTTGTAGTAACAACCCATACAACCATTCTGCCTCGGTACCAATCGTATCCAATGCACATAACTCGGCTTCAAAAGTAGACCGGGTTATCAAAGTGTGTTGCAGACTTCCAAAAGACTGCGCCCCCACCTAAGGTAAATATATATCCTGAACACCTATTAGTTCCGGAGTTTTTGGCTCTCCAGCTAGCATCACTGTAACCCTCCAAAGCAGTAGGGAATCTGCCATAATGAATGACTAGTGACACTGTGCCCTTAAGGTACCTTAGCACCCTATCCAAAGCTCCTCAATGAGTTTTGTCAGGACAACTAGTATATCTAGCCAGCTTCGAGACAAAAAATAAAATATCTGGTCTCGTGCCATTTGCCAGATACTGCAAACTCCCAATAATTTGGGAATACCTTAATTCTACAATAGCTACACCATTTTCATTTTTGAATAAAGCCACAGAAGGATCATATGGTGTCTTAGCAATTCTACTGTTCTAATAGCCAAATTTCTCAATTATCTTCTCAACATAGTGAGATTGAGAAATAGCTATTCCATAAGTTGAAAGAATCAACTTGATGCCAAGAATTACATTAGCCTCACCCATATCCTTCATTTCAAACTTATTTTTAAAAAATGACTTGGTTTCGGTTATTATATCTAAACAAGATCCTATTAACAGAATATCATCTACATACGGCATAAAATGATATTTTTTTATCTCCTTTAACTTTACAGTAAATGTATTTGTCGTTCTCATTCACGGTGAAGCCAAACACAAGAATAGTTTTATCAAACTTTTCATGCCACTGTTTGGGTGCTTGTTTAAGTCCATAAAGAGACTTAACAAGTTTACAAACTTTGTGCTCGTTACCATGAGCTACAAATCCCTCAGGTTGGTCCATGTATATCTCTTCCTCTAGTTCACCATACAAGAAGGCTATTTTCACATCCATCTGGTGAACCGGAGGATTATACATTGAAGCCAGTGCTATAAGCACCCGGATTGTAGTCAACCGAGCTACTGGAGAATAGGTATCGAAATAGTCTATTTCCTCCTTTTGTTTGAAACCCTTAGCCACCAATCTGGCCTTAAACATATCAATGGTTCCATCAAGTTTCAGTTTCTTCATAAAGATCCACTTACACTCAATTGTAGTACACCCCGGACGGAGATCGACTATCACCCATGTCCTGTTTGAGACAATGGAGTCCATCTCACTTTTGACAGCTTCCTTCCAATCCCTGACTTTAGAAGAAGCCATGGTATCTTTGAAGGTTACAGGCCCGTCCTCGATATTGTAAGTGAAAAAGTCACTTCCAAAATCCTTGACGATCCTAGCTCTCTTACTCCGTCTAGGTTCATCTGACTCTTCATGATCAGACTAGTACTACTAGGATTAACCCCCACATTTGTCATATTTTCCACATGTTCAGGAATAGAAATGGAGGCAAGTGAAACATCAAGTGAAATACTTGGAGGTATTCCCGTTTTCATGGGAAATACATCTTCCAGGATAGTAGCATCACGAAATTTGACTATTGTGTTGACCTCAAATGCCTGGAATTTTTGATTTAATAACCAGAAATCTCAGTGCATAACTTGTCTCCACATAGCCCAAGAACACAACATTCACAGTCTTAGGGTCCATTTTTTTTCTTTTGTGTTTAGGGACCAGTACCTTTGCTAGGCACCCCCTCACTCGAAAGTATTTGAGGCTTGGCTTCCTCCCTTTCCTTAATTCCGAAGGAGTACTTGTAGTGTATTTCAGAGGGACTCTATTCAGAATATGGCAAGCCGTATTCAAAGCCTCTCCCCACAAATACTTAGGTAACCCGAGGTTAATAAAAGACTGTTAACCATATCTTTAAAATTTCTATTCTTTTGTTCATCTATTCTATTAGACGAAAGGGAATATGGAGGAGTCTCTTCATGAATTATGTCACAAATTTGGCAATATTCACGAATTGCACTCGACTCATATTTTCCTCATCTATCAGACCTTAATCGTTTAAGTTTCTTAACAGTTTGGCTTTCTGTTTCATTTTTCAGCAAAACAAATTTATCTAATGCTTCATATTTATTACGCATGAGAAAGACATAACAATATCTACTGCAATCATCTATAAAGGTGATAAAATAATGCTTGTGGTCCCTAGTCAAAATCCCATTAAACTCACAAATATCAGTGTGAACTAAATCAAGTATTTCCGAATCCTTTTCAACTGATTGATAGGGTTTCCTGACTTGTTTAGCTTCTACACAAATATAGCTGTTGTGATCTCGTTCAATTTCATGACTAGGTGTTAAATAAAGATTCATCATTCGTTTGATTGAACTCAAATTTAACTGACCTAATCTACTATGCAACAGAGAATAGATTCGACATTCAAAACAATAGAACCAAAAACAACAATATATATTGCTTTCACTTTCTTTTTCCCAATTATTAACTTGGCCCTTGGTTGATGCTCAACAGGCATCTTGTGGGTCTGATCCTGTGCTCTTCCTCAATGCTAATCGCGATCATAAGATCAGCCAGATATATTCTCCCTTTTCTGATGCTTAAGTGTCATGCCAAAACTCTCTCACGACTTGAGAATTTATCCACTATGACCATGACCAAAAACTTATCGGGAAACTTCATCTCAGCATCAGATAGAGAATTCTCAAGATTGATAATCTCATGAGTCTATTTAGTTACAGACCTTCTCTCGACCATCTTATACCTCATGAACTTGGAAACTGAATACTTTCCGAGCCCTTGCTCTTTAGTATTATAATTCATGTCCAACTCATCCCACAATGATTATGTAGTGTAAGAGTTGGAATAATAGACATCAAAGAGCGTATTTGACATTGCTGACAAAATAGCTCCTCGGCCTATTTGATCCTGCTCGATCCACAGAGCAATCTCAGCTATCCTAGGATCGATTTCAGTTGGTTCAGGGCAAGTGACCTGAATAACCGACAAAAGTCCCTTCGTCAACCATATCTTCATCCGTTGTTGCCAACGTTTGAAAAATTGGCCCGAAAACTTTTCTTGCATCCCGGACAAGTCGACTTTTGGGGCGATTGGAATAGCGACGGAAATTGCTTGGGCCATTTTTATAATTAAGAAGCGGAAAGTAAAACTACAAATTTTTAAAACCAACAACTGTTTTCGTTCCAACCAAAAATCCAATTTTTCAAAACCTATAATTTCTTCAAGATTGTTGGAAAAAGTGCAACAGACAATCACAATAATCGTTTTGAAATATCAATCAGATTTTTATAAGACAGTTTTGAAACGAAAATACAAGAAAACACGTTGGAACCAAATGATGAACAAACAATTAGATATGTTGTTTAATGGTAAAATAAAGGAATACTTACAACGGGAATTGTTACGATACAATTTTCGGTCCAAGAATTTCATCAACCGAATCACAGATATAATCTACTTGCCTTGAAGAAATTATACGTCCCGTTAAGAATGTGCACACAGATACTACGCAACTTCTTCCAGGATAAGACGGTTTCCGTTCTAGCGGTATGCACTTTACCGTAGAACACCTCGAAACAACACTCAGTAGCCTTATGAAGAACTTGAGCTCAAAGCTCGAATTTTTAGGAGAACAACTCGAAGTTTTTAGAGAGAAAACCAAGAGTGAGAGAGATGTTGAGAGAATGTTCTCGTTCGTCTACGTTCGACTTATGTTTGAAGTGAGCCTATGCAGCCTTTTATAGGCAAGGCTTTCAGTGGTTTCAACATCCACATTAATCACCATCATTAGTGCAGCATTTAACCACCATTAAGGCTAAAGTAATTAGCCATTAATGGCATTAAACGGTTTTAAATACAGGTTTAAAAGCTATTAAATACGATTAATACAAGATTTGAATTCAGCCATTAAGCTTCCATTAAGCAGCCATAAAGAACATTAAAAATGGTATAATGGCCATCAATACAGTTAAAGAAAAACCGACCAGAAACGGCCAAATTCAGGTTTAAAAACCTGAGTTTAAATATTATTTTAAAAGCAATTAAAACACAATTTTGACTGAGTAATTTTGAAAACCAATTTCTGTTTTAATTTAGATAAAAACCCAAACTTTTTGCTGCAAAAGCATAGATCCTGAAACTGACACATTCACCTTAGTCTTCATAACACTTCAAATATAGCTTGCACATTGAACTTAATAGGAGTTTAAGTTATCCTTAAACTCTCAATGTGGTACAACTTTGAGTGTAAAAATGCTCACCCCACATACACCTTATATCCTTATCAAAGCTCCACACTTTCCCATCATATTCCTATGTGGGACAAGTGTAATTGCTCTATTTCTCTCACCATCTAATCTATGGATTCACATGTAATTGAACCCATATTTTAGAACAATTTGTTGTTATAACTTAATATTAAAAAATGTCAATTACAACAGGGGGGAGTGATGATGCCCCCTAAAAATATCTATCTTATAATCCCAAGAGCAAGGAGTGGGCTTTCAAATAGGATAGCCAGTAGGCCAGGCTTACCTAGCCCAAATAGTAAGCTACTCATCTATAGGGCCACTTCGTAATCACTAACCTGACAGACCCAAGGAAAAAACCTCGTATAGCAAGCCTAGTCATCGTACAGTCAGGATTCCATGACGTACAGGTGACTGAGATGTGTGGAAATATCATGTTAAAAGATCTCATCTAAATTCTCAAAGAACCGGCTATAATCCAATTTTTTTTTCTCAGTAGATAACTACTTCCCGAAAAAGGTGGCAATCCTGGCAAGGTTCAGTCAAATGGTCTTATCTCAGTTAATTGTCATCCAAATTTCATGCGGTTTACTGGAGAAGATAGCTGACTCTCCAGGATTTTCAACGGCATATGGCTCTCAACAAAATCTCCCGAAATTGGACGCACGAGCCCCATAAAATGACTTTGTGCATTCATTTTTCAGGTAAAAATTTCTCCACTTCACAACTTACTTCTCACTCATTTTCAGTCCATTTCAACTATTTTCATCTCACTTTTGTACATGCTATCACTACACAATACTCTTTTACAATTTTTCTCATTTATTTCAAGTTTTTCGATTTTATTTTATCAGTAAGACTATGATTGACTTAAGCATCGGAGTGCTAACCCCTCTCTGCAGGTTAGTCTCTCTCCCTCTCCCCCCTCCCCCCCCCCCCCATCTTGGGATTTTCTTGAAGGTACCTCGACATTTTGTGGTGATCCTGGGCCTCAGTACGCATCACATTGCGTTATCTATATGAACCCATTTTTTGACTATGTACCCATATACTAAGCCTTTTTACTTTTTTTCTTTCTCGAGGTCTTTTACTCACTCACTTTATCTTGCAAACTTAATTATGTAATTTGATTTCTTCGCCCTAATCGAATTTTGAGCTAGAAATAGAACTACTTCACCTGGATGTCCTTTCAAAATTCTCACTTGGATAATATTGGCGTCTTCGGATAAGATGAGGTCGAGTAGTAAGTCTAAGCTCTTTAACTTTGCTACAATACTTTTGATGTCGTGCTTATTCAGATGTTCATTGCTGAGCTAGAGAGCAAAAAATCTTCTACTCTGAATATGTTCCTTGATATGGAACATGAAAAAAATTGAGAAAGCAATAGACACTATTGGGTACCCAACTCCTAATCTCCATTTGGTAGGTTATGTCACTTTCAATCATGAAAATTGCCATGCTAAGAGTCGATGAACATTCTACAAATAAGTCAGATCACAAATATTTAAAATGGTAAAATAAAATATGCCTTTATCAGTCAACAAACATAAAGAAAAAAGAATGCTTTAAATAAATCATATCCCTATTAATTAATGAACATCATAAAAGAAAAGGAACAAAGAGGGTCACAAAATCACAATTGAAGGAACTACGAAGGCTATTCAAATTTGTTGACGTGTAGTTTTTGCTGAAGCATATATGCACATGTACACACCACCTAAATTATTCAAGCTAGTAAATAATTTTTTATCTACCAATTATTTAGTATAGAAGTACAAAAGCGTTATTAGATATAATTTTAGATAATGATACATCAATAATAATGTGGAACATGAATTATTATTAATTAATTTAAGTTAATTAGCAGTACACAACTTTTATGGCCATATACCAAATTATAATTTTAATTAACGATGGAGGAAATAAATCACTTTAAATATGACAAGCATAATACTCCTAGAAAGGAATATTCGAGGTCAAACTTACCAAAATCAGCATGGCATAGCGAATTACTAAAATAACCCTACTCAACACATCACAACCATGTAACGGGGGTAGGTGAGGGATAAAGTAGTACTTTACCTTTACATACCCTAAATAGCATAACTTCCTACTAGTACAAATACGCTTCCCCATTCTCTCATTTAGGGGAAGTGAAACTCTTGTACCAAGCTCTAGTGTAAGTGTGTTGAATTGCGCCCCTATAATACGAATATAATCGATCTTGCTTTTTGGCAACATCAACTTGATTCCGTCAGTGGGAAATGCAAGTTAAAATTTGAAGATGAACATTAGATCAAGAGCGAGATAGGAACATGAGCCTAGGCATGCTTGAAGGGATCTCCGAACACGTCTTTAGAGAAGAAGTCCAGCAATAACCTAATCCTGAGGGGGACGAATACATTTAAGGACAGGAAGAGCATGGAGATCGGGAGCAAGCTCCTCTCCCCCATGCCTTGGATCAAGCACGAAGCGCTCATTGCCCCCATTGCGACTCGCAAGGTCGCGGGGAAGGAGGGGCTAAGCTACGTCCTCATTGCCCCTGTTGTGACTCGCGAGGTCGCAGGGGAGGAGGGCCAAGCAACGTCCTCCTGTCCCTTGTTGTGACTCGCAAAGTTGTGGAGGATGAGAGGCCGAGGGGCGTCGCTTGCGCTCCTTCCTTGATAAGGGATGGGGACAGACTCGCCAGTCATGTTCACGATCATGCTACTTGCGCTCGAAGAGGACCACAAGGGGAGAGAGGATGTCAAATACCTCCCCTTCTTGGAGGAGAACCATCTCGAAGAGAAGAGCCTCAATAGGAGAGAGGAGGTCATACACCTCCCCCTCTTGGAGGAGAGTCATCCCGGAAAGGAGAGCCTCAAGAGGAGAGAGGAGGTCAAGTATCTCCCTCTCTTGGAGGAGAGCCATCCCAAAGAAAGCCTCAAGGGAAGAGGAGGTCAAGCATCTCATCATCCTGGAGGCATGTCATCTCGATGAGGAGAGCCCTAAGAGAGGAGACGGCCAAACGCCCTCTTCCTCTTGGATGAGAGCTATCACAAAGAAGAAAGCTTCAAAGGGAAAGGGGAGGATGGACACCTCCTCCTCTCAAAGTGTTGTTTCGAGGAGGAGAGCCTCAAAGGGAGATGGGAGGTAAAGTACCTCTTCAGGTTTGTCCACCCCACATGATTAGGGGAAATCTCAACTTACCCATTAACAGTTGCACCACCAAAATGTAGTCCTCTTACACCCAGCAAAAATAGTCTAAGTTGTGCTATCTGAGATTAATATCCCGAACTGGATCAAGTACCAAGGGGTAGGAGACCCACAAGACCACCCAACTGATTCCTGGCTAGAGTTGGTCTACTGGACATAAACGATGACATTTACTGCAATATCCCCAAAATGAACAACTTATAAAAATCAACTGTTTTTCGTTAATACTTACTCTCCCCACGAGGACCCATAATGAGCGTCCACGGAAGGATGATTGCCAAAGGCCTATAACGCAAAGGCCTCAAGAAGGCTAAACTTCAATTTACCCCCTTGTGTTTTCGGCAAAATAGATAAAACCCCCCATCAATTTTAATAAATTTAGCACATCGGTCCAGAAGTGCGTTTAGGCTTGATTTTTTTTTTTTTTTTTTTTTTGCGTGCTTTGACATTTTTTTGTACTAAATTGACTAAAATGCCCCTATATTGTATCTAAAATTACCATGGTCAAATTGACTTTTTTTGAAGGATTTTTTTTTCATTTTCATCTCTCCTAAAAATATAAATAAATTTGTTCTTAAATAATTTATATTAAATATCAAAATACCCAAAAATAGATAAATTATATTACAAAGATTAACATCCTAAATTTCATTTTTCAAGTTTAGATATCTACATGAATATAAATGTTAAGCAATTATAATTGATGTGAGCAAAAAAAGCTCAATCAAAGTTGTCTTCTTGGACTTGAACAAAGTGGGCCTAAGCTTTTGCAAATTTGGAAAGGGAACCTGCAAAAAAAAACATTAGCACTCTGACGCTCAAGTCAGTAAAAAATTTTAGAATAAATAAACTTGAATGCAAAAAGAAATTAGTGATAATAATGAGCCTCAAGTGTGCTAAGTATAATTCAAAGTGAAATTCGGAGATTAGAGGTGTAGAGAGACGTTACGTGCCCAGCCAGGAGGGCTGGTATTTATAGGGAGAGTTCTTTTAAGTAGGAGAGTTTTGGGGGGTTACGATTCCTTGGGGGCTTTTGACTGACGCCTCCCTAGAGTCCCATCGGGACTGGCCTCCTAAAAAGGGGGAGGCGGTTGCGAAATCCACCCCAGATAAGGGAAAGCATTTGGATAATCTTTATCCGACTTCCTTGACTGGGTCTATCTGTGACGTCCATAGATTTTTATACTTAATTGAGAGGCTAATTAGTAACTATTAAGGAAATATAAATTTATTTATAAGTTATAGGTTGAAATTTTAAATGTATTAAAACTTGAAGGGACTAAATTGTAATTTTAATTAAAATTATTAAAAAAATTAAAAAAGGATGAGGATGGAATTGGGAGGGCGGCCCCTCCCATCATTTATCTCTATATATATATAATATTAAAATAAGAAAAAGAAGATACATACCATTACACAAACACACATATTAAACTGAAATGAACAGGCGTTCCGCGACAGAGGTAAAATTTTATTTTCTAAAATTATTATTAATTTATATAATTATATTATTTGATTAGTGCATTTATTAAATATGCTTTATACTATTCGATTTACTATTTAACCAAAAAATTTATTGAATTTGAACATTTATACAAATTAGCAATCGGGTAAATATTTAATTGGACCGGTGACATTATAGCCAATAAATTAGAATTTATTTAATCTATTAGATTTAGCCATTATCAAAATGGAATTACTCAAATTGATCGGGTTTATTAACCAAATACATAATTGTATGTACCAGTGTTTAAATAATTATTATTATAGTGAAGAATTGGCAGAAATTAATAGGAATAGTACAAAATTATATTTGAGAAATATTAGGGAATTATATTTGAGAATACTATATTTATTAAAAAGAAATATGGGATATTTGCAGTAATTTCATTTAGGGATGGTATACAGGACAATAATTATAAAAACATGAGGGGTTTGATAGAATAAACTTTTATGAGTTAATAGATAAATTAGGTATATACCGGGGAAGTTTATAGCGTCTAATATTTAGACGAAAAATGAATGGAGGTTTGAATTTCAATATAAATGGAATATTAAAGTATTCGTAGAAAAAGTATGAATATTAATTAGTAATTTTCTTTAGAATTTATAATAGTTTGATATATTAATAATA
This sequence comes from Sesamum alatum, assembly GCA_034509735.1. NCBI lineage: Eukaryota > Viridiplantae > Streptophyta > Magnoliopsida > Lamiales > Pedaliaceae > Sesamum > Sesamum alatum. The sequence goes on along the minus strand of JACGWO010000010.1, from coordinate 28,679,473 downwards.
TATATCATATCTTGCTATAGGACGTGAGGATAGAGTAGAGGGCTGAACAGTTTCTCCTATTAGCATGATCATTTGAGTTGGAGGTAAGTATAGTTAATTGAATTTATATATATATATATATTTATATATATGGAAATATATTCTTGTGTTGTATACGAAATTATGACTTGTTGGCTATTTGTCTGGATTACTTGTTATACTGTGAAGTTGTCATTAAGTGATTATATGTGGTCATGGTGTATGGAAGTTAGATGGGCAATTGTGTGTACAATATGTGATTCTTAAATGAAATTGAATGTTGAAGTTATCGATGGGGATTTGATTGTTGAATGACAATGAGTGATGAGAATATTGTGAATTGAGATAAAGTGATGGCTTACCTAACTAGGGGGGACATACTGCAATGGCTGGTGATATAATTAATGATGAGCTGTGTGTTGTCATTGATCAAGGGAGACGATGTAACATATCATACGAGTTGTGTGTTGTGTGATATGATGGATGATGAGATATCATACGATCTGTGTGCTGTGTGGTATTAGTGATGATGGGGTATCATACGAGTTGTGTCTGTGTGGTACCGAGAAAAAAAAAGAGATATTATGATTGAGGGGATAATAGCCAGCATAGATCATCGAGTGATGCACTCCAGCATGGGTAAGCAGGCCCCTAAGGAAATAAATAATAAAGTCCAGTATTATGTGTATTTGATATATGATTGTTGGTATATGTTATTTCTTATATTTGTTGTATTGCATTATACTCGTTTTATTATGTATGTGAGTGTATATGTATAATTTAATTAGCTCTACTTATTGAGTAGGCAACTCATCCCTTGCCAACATTTTCAGGAGATAGATCACGGTAACTAGCTATAGCAACTTTCAAGACGTGCATGGATCTAAATAGGTGGATCAACCGTGACATCTGAAGCCGCGGGTTTTTGGCTATATGGTTGTTAAACATCTACGCTTTTGTTGGGTTTGCGTTTTAGGTTTTGTAACAGCCTGAAACTTTCCTTTTTTTGGAGTTTTATACATAGAATACTAGTGGCTTAGTAGATATGAACTTTTGATAATATTTATCAGATTTCGAATATATATATATATATATTATATTTACAATAGGATCTATTTTATTCATTTTAAATGAAATCTCTTATAAGGCAGGTTATAATAAAAAGGGAATAAATGCAATTTACCCCCTGCGAAATAAAAAATGAGAAAAGCCCCCCTTTGAAAAAATAATTAGCAAATTACCTCCCTGTGTTTTGAGATTGAAGCAAATTAACCCCCTATCAAGGGAAAACACAGGGGGGGGGGGTAATTTGCTTTATTTTAATATCACAGGGGGTAACTTGCTAATTATTTTTTCACAGGGGGGTTTTTGCTAATTTTTTATATCACAAGGGGGTAAATTGCATTTATCCCTAATAAAAAGGGGTGTATAATTAGTGGTAATACAGTGTAGTTACGTAGGGGGTGTCACACTATCTCTTCTTCAGCAAGTCCTTCCGCCATAGGTCTTTCCTCCTGGGCCCGGATGGCCTTCCTTCCCTTACACGGGCCTTGCTCCATCCCCCTGAGGATGGCCTCGGCTGCTTCTTTAAGTGAGATGGCACTGGATTTCCCAGGTGGGCCTGGGAAGTTACTGGGTCCCTCTCTTGGGCTTAGACCTTGTAGGTAGGTCATACAACTAGATTGGGGCCGAAAATATGGGCCAGCCTTTTTAGGGCATATCAATTAGTCCCACCTACTCTGAAGGGGAAGGAACCCCTTCACTTCCCCTTAGAGTAGGAGTCCTCCTAGGGGCCCAAAGATAGGACCTTCATCTCTTGAGGCCGTCCTTGCTTCACCGCCCCTTCGTCCTCCTAGCGTGAGGTCTTCCCTATTTCTAAGAAGAAGTCAACAATTTTTTGGGGCCATGAAGCCTCCTTCATCATTAAGGAAAGGTGGATGATTTTTGTAAGCCTCGAGGTCTTAACCTTAGCCCCGCAATGATGGCTATGGTTGATTTGATGTTTTGGTGCCTGAACGCCTTGAAGTACGGGTGCGTTACACCAAGCGCCTGACCGGGGGGGGGGGGGTGCAGTTTTCGATAACCGCCCACATTTATTACTGCACACTCTCCGTAACTGCCCAATGGAGGGCCGTTACCTGCATGTACCTCAAGTAACTGCAATTTTTCCCCTTCCACCCCTGTAACCACGTCCATAAGGACCCCATCTCGCCTCATTCACCTCTTCCCTATGTTTTTTGAAAGAAAGAGCTGAATTAGCCTCATAACTTTGTAAGTTTATCTTCTTCCCCTACCCACTGTCTTTCTACCATTTTTTTCCTTCATTTTCTTTTTGGAATGAGAATGTCTTCTTCTTCTACCCCTTCTGATAAGTCTGTACGTTATGTGGGGGCAAGGTACATAGGTGATGATCCCTCTGAGGCCATTTCTGAAGGTGCTAGCTAAGGCCCGGCGGCTGTCCGCGGTGGTCGAAGGTGGAGCATTAGGGAACTTTCACGGCCTTCTAGACGTCTGGTAGACGAACTGGAGGAGGAGGATGATGAGGAGGAGGAAGAGGAGATTGAGGGCTCTGAGGGGCAAAGTCAGGTAGGAAATGAAGTGAAGGGTTCTTTCCCAGGAGAGGCGAGGGTGGCGTCTGAGCGGGAGGAGAAAGGGATAGGGTGAGCCCAGCTGAGGTAGGTAGATCCGCATACTCGCACAATGCCGCTATTGAGGGAGGAGTTTGGCATCCCCCATAACTTTATTATTTATATCCCCTCTCCTTTTGATGTGCTCGAGCGTCCTCCTAAAGGATGTTTAAGTTTTTTCTTGGCCGAACTACGGGTAGGTCTTAGGCTTCTTGTGCCCCCTTTTTACCAGGATGTTTCTAACTTGTACCAAGTTCCCTTGAACTAGTTGAGTCCCAACTCCTTCCATTGTCTTGCTAGTTTTGCTATGATCTTGAGCTACAATGAGGTACTCGTTATGGGCGAATATTTCTTTTTTTGCTTTCGTCTAAAGAGGTCGGAGCTGGGGGGTCTTTCATTTCTTCCCCCGTCAAGGAGTTAGTTTTATGCCGGCCCCCAGTGCCCCCAAGCATTGGAAGGGGACCTTCTTATTTGTTCGCCCCCTAAGCTTTGGTCCTTTCCCAGTCGATGGATCATGGATCCTCCTTCTGTGTCTTCTTTTTCGATAAAGGAACCACCAACTGCCTTCTTTTCCTCCCTCCTAGAGTTGAATCGCTAGCCTTATGATATCAGGGATATGATTGATGAGAGGTTTCCCTCTTAGTTTGGGCTGAGTCCCAAGGAGGTCTATCTGGAAAAGCCCCTGGGGTCCCCCTTGGTTCTTGCTTTACTTGCCGCATTATTTATTTTAAGTGATGAATATATTTTTATTTGAATTTTTCTCTCATAACAGAGGCCATCATGTCTAGAAAGCTGTTAAGAGACAGTGCTCATGACACCTAACAGAGATCCCTTCCGTAACTAGGACCCCTGAAGAGACCCCAGGCGATGCAAGAGGGAAGCGGACTGCTCCTACCCCACAGGGGGTTCTTCCAAGAGGGCCAATGGGCCTCTTCCAGCCACTCTCCTTCAGGGAGCTCTCAGCGGGTGGCCACCCGCTATACTACAGCACCTCCCCCATCCTCATCCTCCTCTTCCTCCATGGGGTTCATCCCCCCATCATCAGAGGTTCGTCCTTGATTAGGGGGGGCACACCCACCAGTCCGTTCTGAGGGAGAATGAAGGGGATTCCAACATTTTCTTAGAATTTCTGAGAGGGTTTGTGCTTCCAAATGACAGGCGCTCCCTGGCCTTTTACTCCAATAAGGATTTAGCCAAGGCCATATCATGCCATGTTTGTAAGGTAGTGTTTGTTGGTTCCATTTAGAACATTTTTTGCATTATCCTGTGACTAAATGCTTGTGACCATTTTTCGTAGGTGACAACACTAGCGGGGATCTACTGAGCGGTCCCATGGAGACACCTCCTCCTCTTCCAGCGGACGGAAAAAAAGAAGACAATGGAGGAGCGCCTAGAGCGGATGTCTATGGAGGTAGCCAAGCTGAAGGCAAGAAAGAGGCTTGGAAGAAATTTCACCAATCTGGGAGGGAGAGGAAGAAGCTGCAGTAGGAATTCTTGGCCTTGTCGAATAACCAGCAGGAGAACCTGACTAATGCTGCGGACTAGGCTTGTCGGGACTTCCCCAACTCGTAGGAGGGGAAGAACTTCTTGGGCACTTATTAGGAGAGCCTCCTCTTTGCCTACAAAAAATCTGAGGATTTCCAGAGAGAGGTGGCTAGGATCGCGGGGCCCTTCTTGAACTATGGCTTCACGGCTTGCCAGGAGCAGTTTGCAGCTACGGCTACCATCTTGGGAGAGTGGAGCCTCCTTCTTGGTTTTTGAAGCTGTCCTGCAAAACACTCCAGACCCCTTCTCACCTCTTCCCGTGCGCGAGCAACCCTCCACAATTGACCCATGTAATAGAATTACCATGTTGGCTTCCCTTTTGCCTGTAATTATTAGGCTATTGAATGATATAGCTGGTAACCTTGCAGAAGGCGAACTAGATCGACTGTTGGACACCGTTATGGAGGAGGTTAGGTCTCCAAGGCCAGAGGGTATGGACTTGCTGAGGCGATACTGCCCCCCCCCCCCCTCAAGGACCCGCTGAGGTGTAGCTCCTCTCCATAGAGCCCGAGCCCATGGATGAGTTTTAGAAGACCCTGCCTGTGGGGAAAGATGAATGACTGTATTGACCCTTCCCTAAACATAGTGTTTAGTGTTGGTGTGTGTGTTTATATAATGTGTGTGTAAATATATATTAAAGAAATAGATGGGTGCCGCGGTACCCATCTTTATCCTCCCATTTTCTTTTTTTTTTTTTTTTTAAATTTTAAATAAATTTTTTTAAAATATTCACTACGTGTTTCCTGATTTTCTTAATTAATATAATTTGCTCTGAAATATTACATAGAGCTCCAATTCACTCCGTTCAAATCTTAATATGATCACAATCTAATCTATAATATATCTACTAATTAATTGAATTTCTTAACTAATTACTAATTAATCTCATAATTATGTGTAAAAATTTGTGGGCATCACATCCTCCGTGAAAAGGGGATGGAGCAATCAAGTGAGTGTGGCAGTGGAGGGTCCGAACAATCAGGAGGTTCCTCATCAGTCAGCAACAAGAGGAATTGCTTCTCATGATATGTTGTAATGTATAGCAGTAGCATGACTTTAGAGGAAAAGTTTTACTTCAACCTAAAAGAATGAGAGAAACAAAGCAAAACCACCAAAACATTTACAGGAACGTCCGTGTAGATGGATAAAAGTGAACAATCACCATAGATTTCATTCATGCTCATCAAAAAATGAACTTTGGATCCTGTTACTAATATCTATAAAAATAAATCTTGCAGAAGCAATCTGGAACCCCATACCAACAATCATCTTTCTTCCAGAATCCAGGTACGATAAACATGAACAAGAAAAGCCGAACAGTATCCAATTGCACCAAGAATAACCACAATTCTAACCCACAAGAAGGATATGAAAAAATTTAATATGAAGCTATTCCATAACCAGGACCAGAAAATGGAGAACACGGATCCGAGAACAGCTCCAACGATAACCTGGCTAAGTGTATGAAGTTGTTGAGAAACCCGTAGCCATGACTGCAAAAACACAGAATTCACAGATTAACAACCATTTACGTTTATTCCAGAATTAAGAACGGAGGCAACCATACGATCCCAATCATAAAGCAGACGAGTAGCTATAAGTTCAACTCGACATGATCAATGCAAGTACCACACGAGGGCGATAAACCTAATGAGGGAAAATACATTTTAAGTTTTGTTACTATCAACTTAAGTCACCTAGTTGCTAAAACGAAATTTTTGCTTACATTGATTCCCTGCAATGAGACTTAGGCAAACATGAATTCGAGAAAATGTGAAAGTAAGAGATAAGACTTCAGAATAATCAATCTTCTGTTATTAATGATATAGAAATATTACAATCAACCAACTTTAATTAGCACATCCATCTAAATTAGGAATCTTCAATGGCTAATAATGATAAGACATGTATGTAGAAGTTCCTGAATCCACGTGAACTGACGTATACTTACAAAATAAGAACCAATGATAAAGAAAAATCCGCTTAGCGTTGCCGTAAGTGCATTTACCCCATACCACTCTAGCACTGCAGAAAGGAATACACATTAGATATACAAAATGAAGTATATGGTAGAAGTTAAGAAACAGTTTGTGCTAATACAGAATGAAAATGATCGGAAACAATCAACGATTAAATGAACTCAAAGAGATGTAGCTAATTGAGGGTTTTTCAACTTGCAACATTCGGTATCCTAACCCCAAAAAGGGCACAAAGAACAGCTTATAATTTTCACGTCATAGTGATACTTAATATAGCTTGCATGAGAATATGTGTGTGCAGAATGAAATATGCGAGGAACGTATCTCAATGGCTAGCTAGGCTTACTTGACAGATTGAGAAATGTGATTGTATAGAAGATGGACTGCGCATGAGAAGAAGGCATTCCTGGGTCTGATCTTAATGTAGATATTGGCCTTTCTTGGTTTAGTATTTTCTTAAGTGTGGTCGAGAGCACAACATTGAGAACAGCACCCATAGCAGCCCATAATGCTTCGGCATCATGCCTCCAGAGAATAATTGCAGTAAAAAGTGCTGAGACGAACCACTTGCTCTGTGAAAAGTGTAGTAAACCAATGGAAATCATAAGCAGCTCACAAAAAGTAATATCTTAAAGATAGAGTGTATACTTTCCAAACCAAAAAAGTAATTTCCTGAAAATTAATCGTTGATTTGATAATCAAGCAATATATTTGGAGTTCTAATAGAAAAATGTGAAGAATTTAAGTGGAGAATTTAATGACCCTAATTATAAGCCCATAGAAGACGAGCATTTGCAACTCATATTTACACCTTGGCAATATGTCAGGAATTTTGGTTTACAAATCTTAAATACAAAGAAATACCAAAAGGGAAAAAAGGGATGATATATCATCTAAATCCAAATCTATATTAAAAAAAAAAAAGAAGGATTTATTATAAACCATCCGCCAAATAAGTAAGTAGATGCAAGTATTTGAGGTTGCCGAACTGCAATACAGTCATTCAACTTTTAAGTACTTCTAAACAAGACGACTGTAGTCAGAATCATTAGCCACCTATGACCAATAAAACGACTTTTAACAAGCCTGTCAACGGAAAATGCATGAAAATGCTTAAGAAGATAATTCTGCAAAGAAACACACTAAACATAAATATTTTGGTGACGATAGTCTGGAACTTGTCGAATAAAAAATTTGTATCCAATGAGTCACTTTTTTCCTAGTCAAAAGTGTTCAGAATTCACTGAATATTACCTCCGAATCATTTGCATAGCAATCTCAAGTTACCTGATCAACACGTTGTGACCAAGTTACTTCAGAAAAATTGACAAAAGAATCATCTTCTTAAATATCCAAGAATAGATGAGAGTTTTAAGTTGTAGCTTTGCCTACATTTCACAGCATTACCTCTAATCATGAATCACTAATGCCAAACACACTTTGAGATTGGCATCTCACAACATTGAACACTATCATCGCCAGACCAACTTCCAAATTCTCCAAATAATGAAGAAAATTTATGAAATTTAAGTCATTGAAAATGGTCTCATCAGGCACATTAAGTGAAATTTAAGCAGTGTACCAAGTGCATTACAGAGTCACATTGAGAGACCATATCCTTTCAGCTCTTTCCATTTAAAGTTTTCATTTGTTTCTCGTTTCCCCTGCTGACAAAATCCATTAAACAAACCGAATCTTGGAATCACATCAAGTACATTTCCACTCTTGGGTTACGACGTAACACCTCATTAATTTACACAACTTAACTGCTACATCCACATAAATAATTATCGAGCTTGACCACACTTCCAACTCTTCTATATCCCCTTTCTCTGAGTTACATATGTCAACTCCACTCGAAAGTACACGCTTAAATCTATCAATAAAAGCACCAAAGGTAACAAGAACTATCTCCCTGTATGATACATATATATGAATCAGTTCGTTTGTTTGTTTTTTCATTTTTAGTGGAAAATATGTATTTTCAATTTTATACAGGTTTTGTCCGAAATGAGAATATGAATTGTGTTTTATATTAAATACTGGTGTCACATAAATATATTTCCAATGAGAATAAGTTTTGAAAAACCATGTTCTAACTTTAATTACTGTTTCTGGAAATAAAAACATAAACAAACAGGTGTGACTTTCAATTGCAATTGTTTCACAATTGCTTAGAACTTGAGATAATATTTATGGTAAACAACATAGCACAAAACTATTCTCCCTGCAATTAAAGATATTTAAAATGACAACAAATGAAGATAATTTAAAAGTTTTACCAAATACCAACCAAATCATTGAGAGTAGCTTCAAGCCCACCAGCCCCAAAATTCGTTGACTCTGGCACAAGAGCTTCCTGCTCAAAAGCTTTCACACCCTCATCACTTATACCAACTCCAATAGAATCCCTCATAATACTCTGATTTTTTCTCAAAGTAGCCCAAGAAACAGATTGTCTGCAACCGAATACTCCCCCAAAACCCAATCTTTTGGCGCAAATTTTAACGGGTTTCTGAGGTTTTCTTGATTTGGATACAGTAAAACTAGCAGCTGCGAGGGTCGTTACAAAAATTGCTGACATTTTCCTCTCTTTGGGCTGTGTTTGTTTATTGGTAGAGCTGCACTACTACCAGAGGACTCGGAAGGCTGTTCATTATTATCAAGAAATAGGTCAAAAATCAACACCTGTCGTGTATGAATTTAGAGCATTAAATAAGAAAGTTGCAGCAAAGACTTTGTTGATTGGCGGATGGATGTGTCAAACATTACAAGATAGAAAAGTACCAAAAAGGGTATCTGCTTTGGTGCCCTCCAATGTGGAAACTGACAAAGTCCATTTTCCTTCTTTCCCAATCCCCCCAAGAAGTCAAGAACCCTAACCAACCATGCAATTCTTGAACGGATCGGATGAAAAAAAAAGGGGTAAATTGCCATTGTGTTACTTAAAATGCAGTAAAAAAGTTCCTTTATGTTAGAAATTGACGGAGAATGTGTGATACTCACCTGCTGTGCGAAAGGGCTTCAATTTTGACCATTTTTTAAGTTATTTTAAGTGCACAAAGGTCAATTTTGCCCCCTTCTTTGATGATTTACCTATATTTAAATTGTAATTGGAAAAACACAATATAAAAACCTAATATACCAAAACAGTTAAATTATATTTATATATTATTAAATAATATAAATTATTATTTATTTTAAAATTATTTCAATAAACTATATTGATTTATAAAAAATATTAATTTATCAAAATATATAAAATTATATCAAAAAAATTATGTTATATTATATTATATATTATTTAAATTTGTATTATAATTATGATTATTATTTATTATTATATTTATTTATAAAAAATATTAATTTAACAAAATACATAAAATTATATCAAAAATTTTAATTTATATTATTCATTATATATAATATTTAAAAAAATCAATACATTTTATATGATTTCTATTTTAAAAAAAAAACTAAAATTTTATTTAGTTTTTCAAATAATTATTTTTTTAAATTGATGGCCGGCGGCCGCCTTGTCGTCGGCTATTGAAGCCGTCGCCTAGCTGGGCAACATCGCCGCCGCCTCTGTAAATTATATATATATATATTGTGTAATGTATATATATACATATAAATAAATAAAAAATATATTTCCCCTAAAAAAAATATATTTTAAATTAGTTGAGATCTGGACCGTTCATTTATAATCTTTGTAGATCAATGGTTATAATATAAGGGCATAATGGTCAGTTCAATATAAAATTTAACACCGATAAGTATAACTAACGGAAGGGGAGAGTATGCATTATTTTTAAAAAACACAGGGGTGTTTTTACCTCTTTTTTTAACACAGGGGAGTTTTTAGCTGAATTTTAAAAACATAGGGGAATTTTATGCAATTTATCCAAAAAAAAGTTGGGTAAATTATACAGAAAGGTTAGATCTAATTAAAAAAGTATTTCTTTGAAAATTTGTAAGTA